>JARBWK010000002.1:126401591-126799091 GCA_030556195.1 Anolis apletophallus
ATATGATGGGGCCCATTCAAAATCATTCTCAAACTGTATTTCCTAATGGGATGACACCTGTTCCCAGAGAAAGGTTGTGTAGTCATTTGCAGTAAGTACTGCTAATAGTGTATCATAGTGCGCCATGGTATGCCACTGAAGTGGTGTTGTGCATTACAGATTATGTATTATAGCTTTAAAAATTCTAAATGTTTAAGAATGAGAGACCATATTTATTTATTCAAATAATCATTTGGAGCAGCTTCATGTGTCGCACAGAGATCGGTATTTGGTACTAGATGGCACTCATCAGCACCAGCCAACAGGGTCAATGCTGGGAACTGAAGTCCAAAATACCAGCAAGGAATCATGTTGAAAAAGGCTGGTCTAAAAGAACAATAGTGTCCCCTTGGCGTCATTCACTTTTAGTCTGTGGTTCAAGGACCCTCTTAAGCTCCTGGATATACAAAAGGATATTCACACACTGACTACCCTCCTGTTATCCAAAAAAAAGGGGGGGGGGGATCTACCTCAGTGATATAGATACAGCACATATTTGTCATGTGGAACTTTCCACATTCAAGTCCTTATCGCCTTCTGTTAAAAATGGATGCCAAGTTGTAGAACCAGGGAAGACCTCTCCCCTTTAGAGAGCTGTTCCTTGTCACAGGTAACAGCACCGGACTGGAGGCAGACCAATGATCTGATGCAAAATAAAACAGTTGCAAAGTTCAGTGTTTTTCAGAACAGTGTACTGTTCTGAATGTCTGATTCCATGAAAGGGAATACTGAGCTTCCCTAAAAGAAACCGTTCTACATTCTCTGTGTGTGTGGTTGGTTTATAGATGTGCACACATTATGTGATTTTCGTTTTTACTGCACTTCCCTCTGGGATTTCATCCCAGTCCTAATTTTTATTCATGAGAAGTGGGGAGGAGGAGGAGGAGGAGCCATTGCACAATGCAGGCACCGCATCTGCATGAGAATGTGCAGGGCAATTTTGAGTTGCCACATCTGACTTGTAGTGTTTATGATCCATTTTTGTTCTGCCACATAAACGTTCCCCCATTAGCATTTGCGTAGAGCACTGGAGACAGAATGTGGCTGATTAGGTTCAGAGCAGATGTGTTTCCTCTAGAGAGGAGAGGACGATAAATCTTATGGCTCTTTCTGTTATTTAATGTTGATATTAGATCTGAAATGAAATTGGAGAATCAAATACTTGACTTGCTCTGCATACACTCTGTCTAATCCTTTCTACACATGATTCTTCTAATTATCTGCATTTACATATTCAAAAGCAATTAGCCCTGAAATGGGTAGAAGTGCAGAGAAAGGAATGCCTTTCTCTTGAAAGTGTAAGGGCTCTTTCTTAGTTTCAGATGAAATTTAATGAACAGATGTCTAGCATACAGCAAAATGGATCATAAGAGTATTGTTGGGTAGGCGTTTATTTATCTGGGCATCTGGATGACAGAAAAGTGATATGCTATATAATAGTTTGCATATTCAGGAATACTTCAGTCCTATTTCCCGGGAAAGCTGCTGAACTTGCTGACCAAAAGGTCGGTGGTTCAAATCCAGGGAGGGGGTGAGCTCCCGCTGTTAGCCCCAGCTTGTGCCAACCTAGCAGTTTGAAAACATGCAAATGTGAGTAGATCAATAGGTACCGGAAAGCTAACGATGCTCCATACAGTCATGCTGGCCACATGACCTTGGAGGCACCTACGGACAACGGCGGCTCTTTGACTTAGAAATGGAGATGAGCACAATCCCCCAGAGATGAACACAATCAGACTTAATGTCAGCGGAAACCTTTACTTTTACCTTTATCTCACAGGGAGTTTGCTAAAATAGAGCATATATAAAAAGGGTAGTTTCTATAACTTTCTCCAGATTGTTTGTTATGGCTATCAAGTAACCTTATGTCACCGCTACAACCATGGAAGTTTTCATCATGCATGCAGTGGTTATGCATATGAATCAGACCCATTGCTTGTCTTTATGGAAGCATCTTGTTCCTGGACAATAATTACAGATGACCAAGAAAATTGTAGCCAAAATTTGTTGAATGATGTTTTGCTGAATTTGTGTTGCATAACCTTGCATAAATTCATAGGCCTAAATCCAATTGTTAGTCTTGGCTACAAGAGTCCCATTAAATCAAAGGACATTTGGTAAATCAACATTTATACTATTTCCTCTAGTTTAGTTGGTGATTCTACTTGTGACCAATTGGATTTTGACCATAGCCACGGCAGAACTCAATAGATGAGGTAAATGTTTGTTTGTTTATTTATTTATTTAAAAAATTTATTCATTCAGGGTTATAACTTTTATGTCAAGGTTAGTTGTTTTACTTTAAATCCTGTTTTTATAGTCAACCCATTGTTTCAGTGGTGTAAGCATTTAAAGGGTATTTGCCAATGGACAATTACTAAATGTCAGAGTTTGTTAAGAGCATGCACTCAGCCTTTGGAGCATCCCAATAGGCCTTGTCTATAGGAATGAATTACAAATATGTACACATATCATAGAATCATAGAATTATAGAGTTAGAAGAGCCCTCTTGGGCCAGCCAGTCCAACCCCCTGCCAAGAAGCAGAAAAATTGCATTCAAACCACCCCCAACAGATGGCCATCCAGCCTCTGTTTAAAAGCCACCAAAGGAGGAGCCTTCACCACACTCAGATTTCCTGAAATAATGGTTTTAGAGTAAAAGTAATGGGGATGCAGGCAAGAGAGACTACTGTTCATTTTTTATGTGTGCAGCCACTTTGTTATTGACAATTTACCTGTCTGAATATATCTCCAGCTATGAACCATCACACAGCTTAAGATCATCAGGAGAGGCCCTGCTCTCAATCCCAGCTCTTTTGCAAACACGGCTGGTGGGGACGAGAGACAGGGCCTTTTTGAAAGTGTCCCCCCATCTGTGGAACTCCCTCCCTAAGGACATCAGGTTAGCCACCACCTTCCTGTCCTTTAGAAGACAACTAAAGACCTGGCTCTGGAATCAGGCTTTTGACTAGAGGAGAACGGCAATACGAAAGTAAAACTTATGGATATTTGGATATTGGACCCTTGGCTTGGCTTGGTATATTGGCACGTTAATTTAATGTTAATGAATCTATTGTTGAATTGTTGAAAATGTTTTAAATGGATTTTATTGTTTTAATTTGTATTTCAATATATGCGGACTGCATCTCTGGATGCTTGTGTGAGGCCACCCTGAGTCCCCTTGTGGGGAGAAGAGCGGGATAGATGTATATGTAATAAAAAATAATAAATAAGATAAAATTTATCAATAGCAGTAAAATGATGCTGAGAGATGGTAGAACAGTCCTCTTTTTGGAGTCCCAAACAAGGGATGATCCAGATGATCTTGGTGGTTTTCTCTTTCAGTGTCTTCTATGAGATGAGCTCAGTACACCTAAAATGCAATGCCTTTGGGGTCAGAGTATGAATTGTTTCTTTATTTAGCTAGCAAACATTCTTTTGCCAGTACTTCTGTCCTGTTTTGGGGGAAGAAAGTGTTGGTGCAAATCTCATATCATGACTGTTGACTTTTGTTCTCAGCCAAAGAGAGATGTAGGACTCTGCTTCTACAACTTCATGTGTAGGGCCTTATGCGATGGGGGTGCAAAAAGAGTGAATCGACAAAGACTATCATGAACCAAAAAGGTGTGAGGATTAATCTGATTTAGATCAGATCCATAATTATACAAGTCCTAGCCAACGGTCCAAGGTATATGTCTGAAAATGAAGAAAAGCAACAGAGCTAGAAAGCATCCATGGTACGAAACAACTAAGGATATTTGTAAGAAGTTTTATGCAGATATGGAAAGTGCATATATAAACAGTATCAATAGCAAGGAACAGAGGGTGGACCGATATCAGGTTTTAGAATAATAATAGCAATATTTATTGACTACCTATGCTTATATGGTTTTTGATTTTGCAGTTATGCTTTGATGCTATATCTGAGCATTTCAAAGACTTTCCTGGAGTGCTGTCATTTTCCTTATCTTTGTATTTTTAAAATATGGCTTGTTAGCATGTGTCTTCCACAATTATTAAAGTAAATAACATTAACAGCAAGGCATGAAGACGTTCTATAAAAAATGTCTTGAATAGAGTTTCGACTAATGTGTATATAACCTACTTTATAGAACCATAGCTTTAGTAGACTAAGTGGTTAATTGTTATTGATTGGCTCTGCCCACTGTTCCAATATCCATCATTATTGAAATCATCTCCATTCCCCTCATTAAGCATGCATCTGTTTCCATGGGAATGGATTTCTAAATAAGAAGTGCCATTTAAATCTTATTGGCTTTCCTGGTTGTACCGGCACTCGGCAGCATGGTTGCCCAATCTGTCATTGTTAATCAACTCTCATCTCTTAACACTGGCTGGAGTTATCAATGAGGTGAGGATTAATATTCTGGGCGAAACAGATGATAAATCATTTGTACATAATTAGTGTACAGCAAGGTTACAGCTGACATGAATTTTTATCTTAATTATGATAGAAATTTGTTCCATTAATTTAATTTAGTTTGCATGAGTGGTTCAACACCTAACAAAGTTAATCTTACACCTGTCATTACAACAGTAAGGAAAGTCTCATTCTCAAGCCGCGGGCAGAGATAACTCCAGCACAGAGGCATCCCTTTGATTATTTGGATCTGAAATTGCATGGTCAGCTCTCGTTTCCAAAAGCCATCTTAATAGTTTTATGTTCAGGAAAACAAAGCAAATTTAAGAATGTTCTGTAATATGCAAGAGTGGGAAATGTTTGGCCTTCCCCGATAGTATTAAATTGCAACTCCCAGCAGCCCTAGCCAATGGTAAGAGATGCTAGGAACTGCAGTCCAACTACATCTGTAGTCCCAAACCATTTCCACCCCTGGTCTAAGAAATTCTCCCTCTCCTCTCCCTCAAATCGCCTGATATTTTCATCGTAAATCATGTAAACAGATGCTTCTAGTTGTGATGAAGCTGTGGAGTTTCTAATGTTATTCTCTACCAATATTTCTCAGAATCCCCAAACACTGCCACCAAGGGGAGGGTTTCTGGAGATTGTGGTCCCCCCAAAACATCACATCTACGTTTGCGGTTGTAAGATGATATGAACCACCTTCAGATGACTCTACAGTAGCAGTTTAAGCTGGGAAAGCCAGAACGAATGTCTATAACAAGCTATTAATAAGAGATGACCATACAAGAAAGAGCTATAGCTGAGTATTTGGGGGGAGCAGGACCCCTGTCTATAAGCCTTCCCCCGTTTACTTTTATAGGCAAGGAAGCACCCCACATGTATACTACAAGCATTACATTTGGAAAAGAATGAGCTTTGTGTATTCTTTTCTGATATATTAGGGCTGGACATCATAGATAGTTTTGTGATATGTGAAAACATAGTTTTGTGATATGTGAAAACGGCATAGGGTGTGCATCCTTAAACATTTCTGTTCTCTGCTACCTTCTTTGTTCAGAAAGGTACACAAATTCAAAAAATATTTAACAGCACAACATGTGTGTTTTAATGAACAAATGTCCTTCTGACCTATTTAATTTGATGGATATTTGATGTGAAATGATGCACATACCATTTTTTAATTTTTGATTGAGGGCACTGAATGGAGAATGCCTTGTGTTCCGAAGCGACCTTTCTTGCATGGGAAAAAATAATTCATAACTTGATCATCTTCACAAATAGTAATTATTCAACCATTCCCACAGGGTTTGGCATACCAAATGAACCTAAATCCTGTACTAATTATCCAAGCAATTATGAGACTGGATGAATCATATGTGATGGATAGACAAGGTGGCACTGTTTGGCTTATAAGATGGGATGTTATTTATTGATTTTACTAATAATTAACCAAGAAGATACATGTCCTATTCATAGCATATCTTGTCAAATTGTTTACCTTCAAAGAGGCCTTGACTGCTGTTGTTTCTGTTTGGCAAATTTGATGGCATGTGTGTTTAAAGGAAACTCAACATGGTGTGTTCTTGAAAGTTAATGACTTGAAACTAAACTATGGCAAAGCACAATTGAACAATTCTCCAAAATCCTCCTATAGCACAAGCCCAATATATATTTGCAATATTCATCAAAAGCTCTTTCACATTTGGTAGTACAAAGATAATCCCAGAGAAAGTAGCTTTAATTGAACAGTAACTCAGATTAATGTTTTGTGATATTAGTTCACAATTATTACTCCCGGAGAGGGTCAAGAAGTATATAGTCTGCTGTTCACAAAGAAATGACTGATTCAAAAACAAAGACTTCTAATGGAATTCAATAGTGCTTTTTCAGTCATTCCACTTGGCATCTCTATTACCTGAAATGATTCACAGTCCATTATGGGAGCTTCCATGCTAATAGAATGTCTATCTTCTGTAATACAGACACATCAGGGCTCTAACGGAGAACCTGTCACAATGAATTTCATCTAGATTTCACTTCATCTCTTCATGGACTGTAAAGTTTGCTCTTGTACAATGCCTAAATTTACTGTGGGTAATTGAGAGAGATCTATAGATGCAGTAGTACTTAGTATAGAAGATGGAAAGCTTTTCTTTAGTAAAATGTATGTGAATACTTACATTATTTTTTTTGGTGTTTTAAAGACCAATATTGAATTGCTACATTTTTAGTAGGAATAAAATATTCTACACTACTCTTTGTGTTGATATTTTGAAGGTTTTATCTCCCCCCCCCTCCCCACACCCCACTTTGGTGAAGAAAAGTAAAAATATCTTATACTTGTATCTCATTTTCTTAATGGAAAAGGTATAGCAGACTGCTCAGACATTTTAGAATTGGAGCGAAGCTGTTCATTGACTCCAGTTTCTTTATGCTTTCAGAGTCTTATGGATCATGTCATGTAGATGGATGATCTTGCATTTACATTGAATTCGAATGGGAGTTCACAAACAAACTCTTACATCCTGATAGTTCTTTCAAGAGAACAGAGAGCCAGTTTTGGAATTTGTTAAAAGATTGATGTTGCCGAATCTCGTCTCTGGCTAAAACCTTTACCATCAATACCAAAGCTGTCATTGAGAAACAATGAAAATTGCATTTAATAAATGGCTCCAGGTCTTTTTGTTCCCCTAATGAATGCTGGTTTCACGACTCCCAATTACATATGCAACTTTTCAGCCTTCCCTTGCTTTTGCTTACTTTATTTCTTCCCGTTGGAAGCTAAAGAGAATTACCAGCTGCCCTTAGCAATCCCAGATGTCAGGATCTGTTAGCCAATTAGAACAGTGCTATATTCTATAGCTTTCCCCCCCTCCTAAGCCACAAACTGAATAATAGCATCATGCTCCACTGGCAGTGAAGTGCTCTCAGCCTTTACATTAGGAGAAAATCAGAATGGTATGACTGCAGTTCATTACTGAAATAGGTAACTGATGAACTGAAAAGACAAAGGGCATTGTTAAATGAAATGTCATTATTAGAGCTATTCATGTTTAACAAATGTACTGTAAGTTAATTCAGTGGTGTTTTCTATAAAGTTCTCAGCTGAATGTTTTACTTTCCTACTTTATTCACATAACCAACATATTTTTTAACATTTATGTAGGGAAACCATGTATTCAGTTTTAAAATGGAAGATTCACACAGAATTACATAGTTTTTTTTGTGGGTCTAGGGTATTATGTATAGGATGACATGATACCAACACCAAAGTTTCCCCCCATAAGCTTTAATAGGACAGATGTAACCTAAGACTTCTGTGGATTAGAAGCCAGACAGAGCAATATAAAGGATGCTTTGTAAAGAAGACTGTCATGTGTTGGTTGGGTTTTAAGAAATTTATAAATGTATAAACTGGAACATTAAAAAAAGATTTTGGAGAAATATACAGTAAATTCTCAAGAGTGAGCATGGCACAATGGTTGGATGTTGGACTAGGACTCTGGAGACTGAGGTTCAAATACCTGCTCAGCCGTGAAAACCCATTGAGGGACGCTCTCAGCTTCACGGGAGGGCAATGACAGGCCTCTTCCAAACAAATCTAACCAAGAGAAAGAACTACATAAGTCAGAAATGGCTTGAAGGCACACAGCAACATACAGTAAATTAAAGCACCAAATGAAAAGAATTACTGTAAAATCAATCTATGCTAATAAAATAGTGCCCGAATTATCAGTCTAAAATATTCAGTGAATATTGGGGGGGAAAGTAGCAAAAGTACACCGTGATTACATTTAGAATATTTGATTAGAGCCAACGTCTGGGTGGCGGTGGCACTCTAGCACCCCAGTCTAATCGAAACAATAGTGAGACTATAGGATTAGTAGCCCCAAAAGATGTGGAGAACCCACTGTTGTAGTACAATAAAGATGCTACTCCTAGTGGTCATGAAGCAGATCTGAGATCAATTTGAAATTTCCTCACGTACTTCCTCAGAATACTTCAGCGATCTAACAGGAGGCCATATCTTTTTGATTAGTACAGTTACAAACATCCAACTTACAAATGTCTCATAGTTCTGAACCAGGGTTATGACAACAGGAAGTGAGATAAATCTACCCCTCAGAAGGAAATTCACTCTTGAAAGAAATATCATGGGGATAAGAGGGGACTCCACTGAAGCTTTCTCAGCAATCCTTGTTTCCACAACAAGCAGGGGGGGGGGTCATAATGCAATCATCAAAGAGACAGAAGGCAAGGTGAAATTTTCTGAACATGGCCAAAGAGAGCAAAACAAATATCACAGAGGTGGTATATAAATGCAGTAAGTAAGTAAATAAATAAATAAATAAATAAATAAATATTTGTCTGGAGTTACAGTTTAAAGGTGTTCCTGTTCTGATTTGCATACAAATTTAACTTAAGAAGAAACCTCTAGAACAGGGGTGGGCAATTACCGGCCCTCCAGGTGTTTTGGACTTCAACTCCCAGAAATCCTAGCCAGTTTACCAGCGGTTAGGATTTCTGGGAGTTGAAGTCCAAAACACCTGGAGGGCCAGTAATTGCCCACCCCTGCTCTAGAACAATGTTTCTCAACCTGGGGAACGCGACCCTTGGGGGAGGGTCGCAAGGGGGTGTCAGAGGCGTCGCCAAAGACCATCAGAAAACACAGTATTTTCTGATGGTCATGGGGGTTCTGTGTGAGAAATTTGGCCCAATTTTATCATTGGTGGGGATCAGAATGCTCTTTGATTGTAAGTGAACTAAAAATCCCAGCAAGTACAACTCCCAAATATCAAGTCTCTTTACTCAAATTCCACCAGTGTTCATATTTGGGCATATTGAATATTCTTGCCAAGTTTGGTCTAAATCCAACATTGTTTGAGTTCACAGTGCTCTCAGGATGTAGGAGAACTACAACTCCAAAACTCAAGGTCAATGCCCGCCAAACCCTTCCAGCAAGTTTGGTTCAATTCCATCATTGGTGAAGTTCGGAATGCTCTTTGATTGTAGGTGAACTATAAATCCCAGCAACTACAACTCCCAAAGGACAAAATCAATGTGTCGTCGTCCCCACCAGTATTCAAATGTGGGCACATTGGGTATTTGTGCCAAATTTGGTCCAGTGAGTGAAAATACATCTAGCATATCAGATATTTACATTGCTACTCATAACAGTGGCAACATTAGTTATGAAGTAGCAATGAAAATAATTTTATGGTTGGGGGTCACCACAACATGAGGGACTGTATTAAGGGGTCACAGCATTAGTAAGGTTGAGAACCACTGCTCTAGAACCTATCTTGTTCATAACTTGGGGATTGCCTGTACTTGTATTTGTCCACTTAAACCAAACCAGCAACAAGCAGCCAACAATGAGGTTGATACTGAGAGGAATGATGAGGCTTAGCTCCAAAACTACCAGTGACCATAGATTTTAAATAGCACCATAACTAGCTGGGAACTTCTGGACCCCCACAGCTGGAAAGACCAAGGAGTGAAGCAGTCCTTGGTAATACTTTTGGAAACTGCTTCAACATGTATAAGTGGAACTGTTGAAGTAGGGACCTCAAAGACCTCACTCATGGACGTGGTAAAATAAAAATGCCATGATTGATGGTATCAAAAGCCAGTGGTAGATCAAGTACAATTAAGAATGGTTGCATTCCTCTTGTCCATCTCATGATCATGGTGATTCTGATAAATTCAATCCAATGAACAGTCTAGGTTCATTGGGCTGTTCTTGGAACCGTAGTCTGCAAAGAAAGAGAAGGTAGTCCTGCCCTTTTCTTTTCTTAACTCCATGTAACTGCAATCTGGAAATTTCTTACCTTTCTCTCAACGATCCAGTCCTGGGTAGTAGATCCAGTCCCAGATTTGGCTATTCATGAGAAGTCTATGCAACTGAAACCATTGTGCATCTGAAGCTACTACTAATGAGTAATCAATTAGCAACCAAAGTGCCCGAAGGAGCCTTAATAATCCATGTAGATATACTATTATGTCACGGACAGCCACCCACCATGAAGACAGTAGGAAAACTGGAGCTAACTACAGTGTAAGATATCTCACCACATCCATATGGTTTAAATAATGCATCTGTTAAAGATGGAGCTTGAGTGAACATAAGAAACATATTTAACTTAAAAGGTTTTTTAAGGTATTCCATTACACTTTGATAAGGCTATGCCAACAAATCTCTGATCAACCAATCTTCAAACTGAAAATGAAAAATTCAGTGGGAAAAAGAAGAAAGATCAAGATTAATAAGGAATCACATGCCTTAGAAGAGTGAGATTTATACTCATTTTACCTTATGATCATATAATGGTTATATTATTAAGTGGAAAATAATCTGGAAGTGAACATGTCAAAAGGAGTTCACAATTCATCTGGAAAAAATACCCCAGATATCGTTTGCATTTTGAATTCTTCTATTGTTGAATGTTTTTCTTCCTCAGTGTCTATTAAATTATTTTCTTATCTTGGTTTCTCTTAGTATTTCTTTTTCTCTTGTGTGGAAAGCATAAAGGAACTAGACAATAAATTCCACATTACTTGCATTCTCAGGTAACTGAATAGACAAGGAGCAGGTTTAAAAACTTCTGGTGTTTTACTGGGTTTTGAGTCATAAACCTGGTGTTGCTAGCATCATATTGTAACACTGGGCAACGCATTTTGGTGCCTCAACTGTTAGGTCTGTTTCTGTGTATGTTTGACATGCTGATTCCAAAAATGGAACCAATTTCCCCCTATTAGTTCTAGCTTTTAGATCAGGGGTGCTCACACTTTTTCAGCATGCGAGCTACTTATAAAACAACCAAGTCAAAATGATCTCCCTACCCACTACTCAGAGAGCCATAAAAGCAAAATATTTGGAAATTTATTTCAGTGAGAGCCATATAATATATTTTAAGACTGGATTCAACTAAATGTGAGTATAATAAGCCCCTGAATTTATTCATAATAATAATGATAATAATATTCATTCAGCCTCTGCTACTACTACAACTAATAATAGTAACAACAACAACAACAACAGGTTCCTAGAGTAGGAGGAGACCTCCAAGGGCCATCCAGTCCAACCTCCTTCTGCCATAAGGGAAAAACACAATCAAAGCATTCCTCACAGATGGCCATTCAGCCTCTGATAATAACAACAACAACAACAACAACGGGTTCCTAGAATAGGAGGAGACCTCCAAGGGCCATCCAGTCCAACCTCCTTCTGCACCTGGGCGGCGTCAGGAGCCTGCGGGACGGGACTGAGCCTTCCTCCCGCCCTGCCTGTCATCTACCAGTAGATTGTGATCTACCTAATGAGCACCCCTGTTTTAGATACATAACAAATTCCATATACTAGTCTTCATCAGCTCGCTAATTAAGAAATCATGATGACCATATCTAAGAAACTAGAGCTGTGCGGTCTATCCAATGGAATTTTCTGAATCAGTACCCTAAATACTCACCAGGCACACCTCGCCCAGCCATCTTGCCATGTAAGAAAAGCAGCCTTTCGTCTCGCATGTAGTAAACTCCAACAAAAACTCCGAGACATTCAGAACAAGTGGTGGATCGATTTAACAGAAAAGACACAACGTTGTGCAGATCTCGGTGATCACAGAGGTTTTTATGAAGCTCTCAAAGCAGTGTTTGGACCTACTTATCAGGTCCAAAGCCCCTTATACAGTACAGATGGTCAAACACTAATTACTGATAAAGCCTCCATCCTGAACCGATGGGCTGAACATTTTCAGAGTCTCTTCAATGCCAACCGAGTAGTCCAAGGTTCAGCTATCCAACACATGATACAACAACCAATGAAAAATGAACTGGACACAGCTCCCACTCTGGAAGAGACCCTTGAGGCCATACAGCAGATGAAAAATGGCAAGGCAGCCGGGATCGATGGAATCCCACCTGAAGCTTGGAAACAGGGAGGTCATGCACTTCATACTAAATTCCACGAGCTCCTTGTGAGTTGCTGGGAAAAAGGTGAACTGCCATCAGATCTCCGAGATGCAGTTATCATCACCCTGTATAAGAAAAAAGGAACAAAATCCGATTGCTCAAACTATTGAGGTATAACACTGCTCTCCATTGCTGGAAAAATCCTTGCAAGGATACTCCTGAACAGATTAGTTCCGGCTATTGCAGAAGAACTTCTCCCGGAAAGCCAATGCAGCTTCAGAGCTAATAGGAGCACCACAGATATGGTTTTTGCCCTGAGACAACTGCAAGAGAAATGTAGAGAGCAGAACAAAGGACTCTATGTAACATTTGTCGACCTCATCAAAGCCTTCGACACTGTGAGCAGAAAGGGTCTGTGGCAGATCCTGGAACAACTAGGATGTCCCCCCAAATTTCTCAAAATGATTATCCTGTTACATGAGGGCCAGCGCGGTCAAGTCAGATATGGCGATGCTCTCTCGGAGCCCTTTCTAATAACTAATGGAGTGAAACAAGGTTGTGTTCTTGCACCAACCCTATTTACAATCTTCTTCAGCATGATGCTCCAAAGGGCTACGGCAGACCTCGAAGAAGAAGACGACATATATATATGCTATCGTACTGATGGTAGCTTGTTCAACTTAAGCTGTCTGAGGGCTCGCACTAAGACTCTAAACGATGTAGTCCGTGAGCTGCTTTTTGCTGATGATGCTGCCCTTGTCGCCCATTCAGAAGCACCCCTGCAGTGCCTGACATCCTGCTTTGCAGCAGCTGCAGAACTGTTTGGGCTGGAAGTCAGCCTGAAGAAAACGGAAGTCCTCTACCAGCCCGCACCACAGGAAAAACACCATCATCCCCACGTCAGCATAGGCACATCTGTGCTTAAGTCTGTTCAGCAGTTCACCTACCTGGGAAGCATCATCTCTTCAGACGCCAAGATTGACAAAGAAATAGACCACAGATTAGCAAAGGCATATAGTGCATTTGGAAGGCTTCACAAAAGAGTCTGGAGCAACAAGAACCTGAGGCAAAGTACCAAAATCAGTGTGTACAGAGCTATCATACTGTCTATTCTCCTCTATGGGTCTGAAACATGCGTCACCTATCGCCAACACCTACAACTCCTTGAACGCTTTCATCAGCGCTGTCTTCGCACAATCCTAAATATACACTGGACTGACTATGTGATGAATATTGCTGTCCTTGAGCAAGCAGGGATCACCAGCGTTGAGGCCATGCTATTGAGAACACAGCTGCGCTGGGCAGGGCACGTCTCTAGGATGGAGGACCACCGCCTCCCAAAGATACTACTCTATGGTGAACTTGCCACGGGTCAGCGCAAGAGAGGTCCCCCAAAAAGAGATATAAGGACTCCCTGAAATAACATCTCAGGCTTGGCCAGATTGATCACCAACAATGGTCCACCCTGGCCTCACATCGGGAGGCATGGAGACGCACTATCCACAATGCTGCGGCCTCTTTCGAGAAGACACGCTGAATGAGTCTCAAAGTGAAACGACAACGCAGAAAGAACCGCAACTTGGAAACAACATCACCCAAGGAGACTTTCTGCTGTGCTTTCTGCAACTGAACGTGCCTATCTCAGATTGGCCTTTTTAGTCATCAACGCGCTTGTAAAAAGCGTGGGATGAGTCCTTCCTGAATCTTCGTTCGCGAAGTAATGCCGAGAGAGAGAGAGAGACCCTAATTAATAATACCAGGAAAAGGCCTAAAAACCAATACCAAGATTTTTTTTGTTTTTTGAGGGGTTGGGCTGTGCAATCAATTGGTCCTCTAATCTAGACCTCTTATTTACCTATTAGAAGTGCTATGAGCTCGTAGGTTTTAATAATCAAACATCAAAGTTTCAATTGTCAAGCATAAGTTTAAAATCTCTAAAAATGGATTTTTGAAATAAAAACTACATAAATCTTACACTAATATTAGGGCAAAGCATATTTTAGATATTCTCCAAGACCTAACCCCAAAAGGTTTTTGAAAGATGCAGTAGAAACAGAATAATCTGTCTGACAAATTGCAACACTATGACTATGGGAGGAAACTGACCAAAAAAACCCCCTGTAAAACCGCATGGAATCATTTGTCAAGCTAATTCGTTTTTTTAAAAAGCCATTTTTTAAAAAAACAAAACAAAACAAGTGAAGCCGTTTTCTATACCATATGCCCTTAACACCTCCTACCCACATTTCTGTTTATAATGGTTGAATATGCTCCATCTATCTTGCTCTTGATACAGGGCTACAACTACGGTCTGTCAGAAAGCACACACCATATGAGGGCTCAAAACAACAAAAATTCAGGGCATGTTTTTATCTGTCAATAATGGGGAATGCCATATTTACAGAGGAAAAGCAAATTGACAGCAGGATGCCCATGACATTGTGTGATAGGTTCCAGCAACATTTGTGGTTATTCCTGCTGCAATTCTAGTTTGCAACCTTGTGTGATAATGTCTTCGCAAAAGCTCTCCAATACATCTATGCATTTCATCACCTTTCTCCTTCCCTCTCAGTCACTGTGGCATCAATGCTCTCTCTCTCTCTCTCTCTCTCCCCCTCTCTCTCTCGCTCTCTCTCTCTCGCTCTCTCTGCTTTTCTGGCTAGAAGCAAGCTAGTTTAAATTCTCACATCTCGAAGTAAGTGATAAAGGATAATATTACTCTATTTCCCCTTAATCTGGGAACAATCCCTTTAGCTAAGATTTCTGTCTCAATCTCCAAACACAAAAATATATTAAATTACAGTCAATCTCCAGGACACGCACAATATAGATTTTGTAATTATGTTCTTAAGTTGAATGTGTAAGACAGAATAGGTACATTTTAAGTGTATCTCCATATATCACATCACACCTAGGGTTTGGATAGCATATGGAAGGGAGGAGGCCCTGCTCTCGGTCCCACCCCTATCTCAAGCACGGCTGGTGGGAATGAGAGGGCCTTCTCCATGGTTGCCCCCTCCTCTGGAACTCCCTGCCTAAAGAAATAAAAAGCTACCCCCTCCCTTCTCTCCTTCAAAAAACAGCTGAAAACCCATCTTTGCTCGCAAGCATATAGAGAGGAGGATTAGGTGAAGAGAAACTACTACCAGAATGCTGATTGGATAGTATAAATGCACTTGGGCTTTGTTAGATCACATCAGCACATTTTAAAACTTTGGCCATACAATCTATGCACACTTCTGTGAACCTTCATGTTGTTTTGATATATTAATTCAGATGTTTTATGTTTAAGTTCTATATTAGTTATAATTTTCAATTGATTATGTTTTATTTAAATTATAGTTATGCTTAACTTGCTCTTTGCGAGGAGTTATCTTGGATTTTTATATTTATGGTAATGTTATTGAGGCATTAAATATTTGTCTTTTTGTTTGTTGGAATCTGCCCTGAGTCCCCCAGGGGAGATAGGGCAGAATATAAATAAAGTTATCATCATCATCACCCCTGTTGTTTTTGTTTTGCTGCCTGTGCCCCATTCAGAAGATTTCACCTTACTTTCTGTCCCTGTGATCATTGGATTTGGGGGGGGGGGGTGGCTTGTTGTGGAAACAAGGATTGGTAACGAAGCTTCAGTGGAGACCCCCTTTTCCGATGATAATTTTCCAGGAGTGAATTTCCATTCCAAGGAGTAGATTTCTCTCACTTCTTGTTGTCTCGCCCCTGTTCTTAACTATGAATAACTTGTAAGTTGGATGTTTGTGACTCGAGGACTGCCTGTACTAAACAAGATATGGTTCCTGTCTGATTGTGAAGTATTCTGAAGAAGTCCTTGAGATAATTCCAAATGGATCTCAGATCTGATCCTGAAATAGCAACCTTAGTGGGGTGCCACAACCAATTAATGCAGCCAATATTGAGCAATTGTACAGAAACTTCCTTTTTCCTGAAACAGTAAGATGGTGACTACATACAAATTTGGAGGTCTTTACCTTTCAAAAATGACTTGTGGTTAGGGACCTAAACATATGTTCACAGCATTGAAAAATAAAAGAAGAAACCCAACTTTGCATCCAGTATTTTTAATTTTCCATTAAACAATAAGTATGACGGACAAAATTATCTAATAAATAAAAGGCTTCTTATTGTTCAGCTTTGTTTCTCTCTCTCTCACAGCGGAAATGGTCTAAGCTTTTGCAAACCTGAGGTAGCTAGCAAAGCCTTTCAGCAGCATTTATGGATTGATTTGAGCTGCATATTTTTTGACCTGTATTTGAAAGTTATTGGCAGATCCATAACTCACAGAGGATAACCTAAGAAGCGATTGATGTTCCATGCATCGAGGTGGAGGGCACTGACTGAATGACAGATTAAGGGTTCAATTCTGCATTGAGGAACTCCTCAGCATTTGAAGTATACCCCAGATATATGATCAATCTGCAAGTGAAGCAGCCCAAATTTGATTTGGGGGGGGGGGCAGAGTTAGGGTTTGTGGATCTAAGGGCCTGATTCCTTTTTCTCCAGACCTTAGGGTGAGGGTGAGGAATTACATGGTGAGGCATGATCTTGAAAACTGTATGCATATATTTTGTTAATTTTAAGGTTTTTTAAAATAAAAAAAATGAATGAAATACTCTGTGCAACATTGGTATCTTCAAAAGGACTGTGTGTTTAGTTTGGCTGTCACAAGTGATTCATAGATTCATAGAGTTGGAAGAGACCTCATGGGCCATCCAATCCAACCCCCTGCCAAGAAGCAGGAAAATCGCATTCAAAGCACCCCCAACAGATGGCCATCCAGCCTCTGTTTAAAAGCTTCCAAAGAAGGAGCCTCCACCACACTCCAAGGCAGAGAGTTCCACTGCTGAACGGCTCTCACAGTCAGGAAGTTCTTCCTAATGTTCAGATGGAATCTCCTTTCCTGTAGTTTGAAGCCATTGTTCTGCATCCTAGTCTCTAGGGCAGCAGAAAACAAGCTTGCTCCTTCTTCCCTATGACTTCCTCTCACATATTTCTACATTGCTATCATGTCTCCACTCAGCCTTCTATTCTTCAGGCTCAACATGCCCAGCTCTTTAAGCCGCTCCTCATAGGGCTTGTTCTCCAGACCCTTGATCATTTTAGTCGCCCTCCTCTGGACACTTTCCAGCATGTCAATATCCCTCTTCAATTGTGGTCCCCAGAATTGGACACAGTATTCCAGGTGTGGTCTTACCAAGGCAGAATAGAGGGGTCGCATGACTTACCTGGATCTAGATACTAGATCTTTATTTATGCAGGCCAAAATCCCATTGGCTTTTTTTGCCACCGCATCACATTGTTAGCTTATGTTTAACTTTCTGTCCACAAGGACCTCAAGATCTTTTTCACACAAACTGCTCTCGACCCATGCGTCCCCCATTCTGTATCTTTGAATTTCATTTTTTCTGCCTAAGTGGAGTATCTTGCATTTGACACTGTTGAACTTCATTTTGTTAGTTTTGGCCCATCTCTCTAATCTGTCAAGATCGTTTTGTCACCCAGCCCCGCTGAAAAGGGGCGGGCAAGGGCGGACAGGAGTGATCATCTGGGGGCCAGGCATGCGCGCCAGGGCGTGGGGGAGCCGCCCCCCACAAAAGGGGCAGGTGGCCCCGCCCCGGGTGGCGCGATTTTTATTTTTATCTAAAAATGGAGTTCTGAAAAGGGGCGGGCACAGGACGCGTCCAGGAGGCTGGCGGGCCGTGTACGGCCCGCGGGCCGGCAGTTGGACAGGCCCGATCTAAGTCATTAATAAAGATGTTGAACAGGACTCGGCCCAGGAGGTAACCCTGCTGATGGCACGCCGCTCGTCACTTCTTTCCAGAATGAAGAGGAAGCATTGGTGAGCACCCTCTGGGTTCATCCACTTAACCAATTACAGATCCACTTAACCGTAGTTTTGCCTAGGCCACATTTGACTAGTTTGTTTGCCAGAAGGTCATGAGGGACCTTGTTGAAGGCCTTACTGAAATCCAGGTACGGTGTATCCATGGCATTCCACACATCTACCCAGCTTGTAACCCATCGAAAGAAGAGTTCAGATTAGTCTGGCATGACTTGTTTTTGATAAATCTGTGTTGACTATCAGCAATGACCGCATTTGTTTCTAAGTGTTTGTAGACCACTTCCTTAACAATATTTTCCAGAATCTTGCCTGGTATCGACGTGACCAGACAGTAATTGTTTGGGTCATCCTTTTTTCCCTTCTTGAAGATTGGGACCACATTGGCCCTCCTCCAATCTGCTGGAACTTCTCCCGTTCTCCAAGAAGCAGCATAAATGAGATCCTTTGGACACTTATTCCAAATATTGATAAAAGGCTGCCATGTAAGATTGTAATATAGCTAAAAGAGTAAAACCGTAGTCAAAGTATGATCCATTTATAGAGAAATGTAACAAAAATAAACACAATAATTAAACTGTGAAGCAATCATCAATAGTTTCAAGGACAATCCCTTCCTGCTGAACAACTTGAGTCTATTTCACAGAAGTTGTGTCCAATAATGTTTCTGTGCATGTATATGTACATGCACGTTATGTACTATTTTATGTTGAACTCAGGAAGCTTTATCTTAATGGGAAGGTGGATGTGCTCCAGGGGTTACTTCTCTGGCATATTTGGGAGTTACTTCTGGTGCAACCTTGCATCAGTGATTATGGATGGGCAAGGTAGAGGCAGATCATAATTCCTCTTTGTGAGTAATATACCATCCACATTGTAATCAGGTCCCTGAATGTGAAAGATGAGTGGCTCAATCTGAAATGGTAAATCCTCTGTTCCTAATGGATATATTTTATGATACCTCTATTTAATGTGGACATGGTATCGAAATTAAGTGTGAACCCAAATCAATATGTAAAAATATATGGAAAGGGGAATAGAATGCTTGACTTTCTGTGGTTATTTTCACTCCTACTAGGCAGCATTTTAGATTGGTTTTTAATGAAAGTGGGTGATTATGGCCAATGTTTTTATGGACTGAACATTGTTTTAATCCAGAGTGAATGTGTATGGTGCTAATGTAGTTGTATTTTAATGTATTTTTAATGTATTTTAA
This sequence comes from Anolis apletophallus, assembly GCA_030556195.1. Lineage (NCBI taxonomy): Eukaryota > Metazoa > Chordata > Lepidosauria > Squamata > Anolidae > Anolis > Anolis apletophallus. The sequence continues at coordinate 126,420,999 of JARBWK010000002.1, forward strand.
TTGTTGAAGTGTTTTGGGGTTTATATTGTTATTATGTGGGCATCGAATTGTGCCGTACTGTAAGCCGCTCTGAGTCCCCCCTTGGGGGTTGAGAAGAGCGGGGTAAAATCCCGAAATAAAGACTATGCTGGTAGATTAACATGTGGAAAGACACATAGGTTCTTATATTCATTCCAACAGCTTGAGTGAAAAGGTAAAAATAAATGTTTTCCTCTGACATTAAGTCTAATCGTGTCTGACTCTGGTGCTCATCTCCATTTCTAAGCTGAAAAGCCGACGTTGTCCATAGACACCTCCAAGGTCATGTGGCCGGCACGACAGCATGGAGCACCGTTACCTTCCTGCCAGAGTGGTACCTATTGATCTATTCACATTTGCATGTTTTCAAACTGCTAGGTTGGCAGAAGCTGGGGCTAACAGCGGGAGCTCACTCCGTTCCCTGGATTCGAACCATATATAGGCTTGTACTGTTAATAAATAACTTTAAAATGAAGTGTGTGTTAAGTATAGTATTCTTAAAACACCTACATAATTGATAATGGACTTATTGTTAGCGTGTGAGTATTTCATTGTCTTGGTATCATTTCTCTACCTGATTTTTTGAACCATTATGGAATAGATTTCATGAAAAGTAGTACCAAACATTTTCTAAATTAAGAAACACAGGGGACTATATAGGCACAAATATGCTAATCGCTGCATTTTGGAAGAAGTCATTAAGTTGCTGAAAACATCCTGGTATTTGAATTACCAAAATCAGCTTCCCCTTTTGCTTTGGTTCAGCACTAAGATTATTGTATTATGCTAATCTAATGTGGACCCTAATTTTGGCGCAGTTATTTAACCAAATCTAATTCTGTGAGAATTAGATTTTAGTAAATAGAATAGTTAATGGATTACACACTTTGTTTAATCCTGAGAAATCATAGAGTGTTTCTCCCAAATCTATAATTTCTGATATTATTTTCTATTGGTTTAAGGTGCTGGTTTCATACAATTTCAAGCGTGAATGGAGCCGATGCTTACCTCTCTTGATTTGAAGGTGTGGTTGTTATTGTTGAACATTTTCTCTCTGTTATTACCTTCCTTTGCCTCCTTCTCTTGCCTGTGATGGGAGGTCTTCAAAACCCCTTTGTCATCCTACTTATATGCATATCTACTTATATGCAAATACAGATATTCCAAAATAAAAAAAAATCCAAAATCTCAAATACATCTGGTATTTTTACATCATCATTTGAATGTATATTTTGTCTTGAGTCCCAATCTTGGAGAAAAGGCGAGGGCATAAATAAAGATGATTATGATAGATCTTCCCTAATAGTGCTAGGATGTGGGACTTACTTTGGGAAAATCCAAATTGTTAAAATAGTATGTGAAGAATGAAATGTAATGGGTCCACAATATGGCATGCACACTTCGTTTTGGAGGAAAAATAAGGACACCCCATGCCTTTGTCCTCCTCAAGCAGCAGCAATGTCACAAGGGAAGAGGGTGGGTAAAGTATGAGCAATTGCTGTGTCATTTGCAGGGGAACTAGGGAATGCACATTGATCACCAAACAAGGCAAGCATAATATATCATTAGTTAAACTAGGAGTGGACATCATGCAGTTTTCCAGAGGTTGTTGAACTACAAGTCCCTGCAGCCTTAGCATGCACAGTAATGCTTGGGATTGCAATCCAATATATCTAGATGTTTGCATCTTTCCTACTTTTGAGCTAAACAAATCCATCTATCAATAAAAAATGTCTCATTGCCTTTGTTGTTATTGTCAACAATACTTGTATCTTGAAAAACTGCAAGCTATTAACACTAAGAACCAAGGTCTACTATTTCAGACTATCCAGATTCCAATTGTGAATATTCACCAAATATTTCAATCTGTGGTGCTCCCATCAATCCATGCAGACAGAGTGAGAGTTTCAGAAAACTAGCTTCCTGTTTTGACTTTTTTAAAAAAAAAGTATTTTATTAATTTTCATCTTTGGTGTGCAATGAAAAGAAATAGTGGTGTGAAAAGATTCCACAATACAGGTTAATGGGGGTTGGGATTGTGTGATTAGTGGGCAGGGTATGGGTTGCAGATAAGGGGAGGGTAGAGGTAAGGGTAGATATAAAAAGAGGGGTACAGAACTGTGAGTACAACTATATACATCATGACTTCCATTCATCTCTAAGTAGGTATTTCTCTATTTGTCCTTACAATCCTTCTTTTTCATATAATCTTCTAGTAATGTCCAATCAGTTGGTTTTCTTGGGGATCCTGTATTTCTTCTTAAGCAATAAGTTAATTTGTCCATATCCTTTATGTCGTAAATTTTCTGTATCCATAGGTCCGGTTTGGGTATTAGATCTGTCTTCCATTCTCTGGCAAATACCAAACGTGCTGCTGTTGTCATATAAGTAAAATGTTTATCGCTGTTATCATCTAGTCTTAATTCACGATCATTTAACCCCAAGAGGTAATATTCTGGCTTTAAAGGAAATTTGAGTTGCAGTATAGACTGGGTTTCTTTGTGGATAGTTCTCCAAAATTCCGTGGTTTTTGGGCATGTCCATCATATGTGGAAATAACTTCCCACATGTGAATTACACTTCCAGCAGTTTGAGTGGCTTTTTTATACATAATTCCTATCTTTTTGGGTGTTATATACCATCGATGGAACATTTTTAGCCAATTTTCCTTCAAACCTGAGGCATAGGTATATTTTAATTTTTTGTTCCAAATTTTTTGCCATTCCTGTAATTTCATCTGTCTGCCAAAGTTTTTGCCCAAATAACCATACAATTTTTGACCTCTTCCATTTCAGTCTCCCAGTCTAATAATTTGTTATAGATTTTGGTTATGTTTTTCTTGTCCACTTTAATCAATTTTAACCAAAAATCGTCCTTATCTGAAAAACCAATTTTCTTGTCTTGATTATATATGTTCTTAATCTGGTGAAATTGAAGCCAGGTTAAATTTTCCTTGATTTGTTTGATTTCCTCTTGGGACTTTAATTCATTACTCTCATTTATACTGCTTTTTTAAAGCAATTCCTCATATGATAGCCAACTAGACCAGCCCTGGAGTCTTCTCTGATTTGCTTTGATGGGAGAGATCCATAAGGGTGTCTTCCTGTAGAAGCGACTTTTATACTTATTCCAGACTTTGAGCAACGCAGACCTAACGAAATGATTACCAAAATTGTTCTCCACCTTGGCTTTCCCATACCAAAGGTAGGCATGCCATCCCACCCTTAAATTGAACCCCTCCAACGTTAGTAATTTCTGTTTTTTTAGTGACATCCAATCTTTAACCCATTGCAGTGCACATGCCTCAAAATATAATTTCAAATCTGGTAGGCCAAAACCTCCTTTTTTCTTTTTGTCTGTCATAATTTTGAAGTTTATTCTGGGTCTTTTCCCTTGCCAGATAAATTTAGATATATCCTTTTTCCAGATTGCAAATGTTTTTTGATTTCTTATGATTGGGATATTTTGAAAGAGATACAACATCTTCGGAAGAATACTCATTTTAACTACTGAAATTCTTCCTAGAAGGGATAATTTAAGTATTTTCCAGTTTTCTAAATCCTTTTTTTAAAATCTTTTTCCAGGTTTGCTCATAATTGTTTGTTAACAATTGGGAGTTTTTTTGCTGTTATCCATATCCCCAAATATTTTATTTTTGTACAGACTCTGAATCCCAATGTTTTTTCCAGTTTCTCTCTTTTCTCTTGGGACATATTTTTTGTTAATATCACTGTTTTCTTATTGTTTATTTTTAGACCTGCTAGCTTCCTGTTTTGACTTGATATAGCATTCTTCGGAGAGATTTGGACATTTCTTAAGATGCTCTCCTAGCTGGATTAAACAGTCACAGTGTGAGCCATTCCCATATGGCCCATGTGGTTGGCACTGTTCTGCAGAAGATACAACCAAGCTGATTACGATGGTGTAAATCTCCCTCTATTCTATGGATGAAATAAGAGGATTTATGTACCATTTTGTGTGCAAGCCAGTGAATCATTGCAACCAGATGTGGTGAGGGATGGTCTCAAGCTTTGATGACTTTTAAGAAAGGATCAGGTACATTCATGGAGGACATCTACGCTATAATATAAAATGTGTGCCCACCTGCCTGTTTGAATGTACAAGTTCACATGCAAGATCAAAATGTCACATTTAGTAAGTTATGTAATGAGACCAAGATGTAGTCCATGGTAAAGTTTAAGACCCTGTTTACCAAGTATTTTCTATTCCTCCTATAAAAGATATCATATTTCTGAAAGTTTTATTCTCGATTGTGATCAAACTCATTTTTACATTAGTAACCCAGACATTTTCATGTAAAGTTATTAGCAAACTTATGTTTTTCAGAAAGTTTTGGTTCCATATTGCACATGGTGTGAAGCCAATTTTAATGACTTCAGGTGCTGCCACTTAAACTTACGTTTCTTTCTAATCAAAAGTAAATAGATTTTTGTTGACAACAACCTATGGTTGTAAGTTATCCCTGCTGCAGAGTAAAGCAGTGCAATTAAGATCAGTTGGATTTACAAAGGAGTACATCTGGTGGCAATGGAGATGGTTAGAAAAGGCTTGTTGTTATGGACCAACCTGCCTGTTGGTAATTTTGGATTGTCAGTTATAGGGCTGTTGTGATAACTGCCTCTCAAAATGTACCAGTACATCACTATATGTGTGTGCATGAGAGATAGAAGGAATAGGGAAGCTATAATTTTCATAAATGCTTTAGGTTTTTATGTGTACATCTAACCAAAGTGTGAAGAAAGCAGTGTAATGTTTCAGAGCATATATCTCAGAAATAGTAAAACCTGCCACTTACCATGAATAGTGAAGAATGAAACTAACAAGCAAAAAATATTTCTCCATGTCATGTTACCAGTTTAGACACTGAGTTTTTTGTTTCTTGCTTCTTCTTTTTTACTTTTAAAGACAAGCACAATTGCCATTAATATGCACCAGGGCATTCTTTTTGCAATAAGCTTTGGGGTAAATTCATTTGCTTAACTTCAGCGCCATCTGTTGTTGATTCAAGGAAACTAATTGCACAATATGATGAGGAAGGCCATATTCGTCAATACATAAGGAAACATTAATTTTAACTTTCTCTTGTGCATATAGATGACCTCCCAGAAACAGAAAAACATGGTTCTCTCTGGAAAAGGCTGCACAGTCTCACCAGAGATGTTCCTGTTTTAACTGCTCCTGCCTCTGTGTTTTAACTCACTGCAGGTGAGGTTTTGCTGACACAAAGTAGTTCATTCCCTTATTTTTGTGTGTGAAGCTATAGGACCAATAAATGGATATGTCTACCCTTTTCCAAGAAACTTTTCTAAGAAACTGTAATGTAATGTGCCTGCATGTTACCATTCAGGGCTATTCTCCCTTCCATATTCCCACTGTTCCAAAAAAACTGTGTTTCCAAAATAATCTACGGGGTAAAAATCCTCCCATAAAAAATTGCATCACCATTCCAAAAAACAAGTCCCAAGTATGCTATGAGAGCATAGAAAGGTGCTTTTTAAGAAGTAAATAGAACCATAATTCCAGTCTCCCAAAGTTAGATTTTTGATTACAGTAGAGTCTTGCTTATCCAACCTTCAATGTTCTGTACTATCCAAGGCAGTCTGCCTCCCACCTGGATTCACAGCTGTTTCAATACACTGTGATGTTTTGGTGCTAAATTAGTAAATACAGTAATTGCTACATAATGTTTCTGTGTATTGAACTGCCTTTTCTGTTGATTGGTTGTAAAACATGTTTTGATGCTTAATTTGTAAAATCATAACGTAATTTGACGTTTAATAGGCTTTTCCTTAATCTCTCCTTATATCTAACATGTTCGCTTATTCAATGTTCTGCCGGCCTGTTTATGTTGGATAAGCAAGACTCTACTGTAATTAGAATTTTCAATGACATAGGAATAGTCCAAACTGACTGGTATGAGGTGACCAGGGACAACAGATCTCATGATAGAGTTCCTGCCAGAAAATGGGCTTGGTTGAATTGTTAATTTTAAATTTGCAATTTATATGCATGCAGAAATGTGTATGTCGATATTCCAGATCAGTATACAATTATATAAGTATTACTGCACATCCACATAATAGAATGGCTAAAAGCTATTTATGTAGAACTACCTATCACATATGTGATGAGAAGGGAACAAAAGCAAGGTGGCCACTGCACTGTGGCCTCCAAGAGTGCCAAGGAGAGGAGTTTTCCAAAAGCAAGTTGACATCAAGGCCATTTTACCCAGGAGGCATGTGTGGCTGCATAAGATGAATGTATCATAATGTGCTGCATGTGCCACTGAAAAGGCAAATGTTGTGGTCTGTACTGAACAAACTTTGAAAGGTATAGATAGGCCTTCAAACTCAGAATGGATTTACTGCTCCATCGACACGGGAACAAATAGGTAAAGCATGCTATCAGCATAGTTCCTGTACAGTTGATAGTAATTCCACCAGCAGCAAGACAGTTTCAAAATACTTTTCATATCAACTCCTTCTGGGTTTAGGACACTCATGATGGTTATCTACAAGTAAGATAATATGTGATAATTTCCCCAAATATTCTACATGCCACTCAAATAGCTAGTGGCGCTGTTTCCCAGAATTACAACAGCAGAGGTTACAACCCTCAGAGGTATATAATAATAATAATAATAATAATAATAATAATAAATAAACTTTATTTCCATCTCCCCCAATGGGGACTCAGGGCGGCTTACATGGGGCCAAGCCCGAACAACAGATTATAACAAAATAAAACCAAAAAGACAAGCAAAACAACAGCATCATAATTACAATAGAACATATGAATATATTAAGCAATATAAAATTACAATAAGCAAAATCACAATGACAGTGGGTGGGCCACATGTGCAAGATAAAATGTTAAAAACAAAGGGTGAGATAAAGGAGGCGCAGGTTATTTGTGAAGGAGAGCTCATAAAAGCTGGGCTGTAAAACCAAACTTTCCCACAAAGGGGGGGGGGGGGGTACTGCTGTGACAGAGATATTGAGGAGAGCAATAGCGCAATGGAAGAGCCAGGTTTTAAGGCTCTTTTTAAAGGTTTCTAAGGTAGGGGCTTTCCTAATCTCTCCGGGTAATGAGTTCCAGAGTCGGGGGACCACAGAGGAGAAGGCTCTCTCCCTTGCGCCCACAAGATGAGTCTGTGAAACTGGCAGGGGCAAAAGGAGGGCCTCCCCCGAAGATCAAAGGGCCCAGACTGGTTCATGGAGAGATATGGTCCCTGTGTGAACAAGTCTTACTTTTATTATGTGTGTTGTGTCACTTGTCTGTTTCCCTTTGAAGTATTGGGTATCAACTGCTGCCAGATGCAAGATACTAGATGGATCTGGCACAGCAACTCTTGCTGCTTGGCTAACAAATAATTTTTATTACTGAATAGAATGCCAGTCAGCATCATTGCAAAGGAGCCGGAGATAGTTTATCATGCCTCTTCCATGCACCGGCAAGGAAATTGCCAGCGTACTGCTGATTTTTGAATCAGAATTACAGGTGTTGCTGATAGCAAATGCTGAGCCACGAAGCAGTAAGAACACAGCTCGATTTTCAGATACTGAGATGAATTTTGCCTTTGATGTACAGTAGTTAGAAAGTGTCTTATAAAATGTGCAAATGAGAATATGGAACATCGCCTTGGAAAGTTGAAATGGTGTTCATCTACTTTTAAATAAAAAATTAAAAGGCAGGCATCCTGCCCTGGAAAAAAAACATAGCACTACGATTTCATTCCAACAGCACAATCTTCCACATTAAAAAATACTCATAAATCCACTGTGGTCAGTGGGTTTATTCCTTGACACATTGCCTTAAGATTGCAGCCTATATCTGGAGAATAAGACGTCTTTTTCAACCCCCTGAGCTGCTGAATTTGTGGACCAAAAGGTTGGCGGTTCGAATCCAGGGAGCAGGGTGAGCTCCTGCTGTTAGCCCCAGCTTCTGCCAAACCAGCAGTTCGAAAATATGCAAATGTGAGTAGATCTATAGGTACTGCTTCTGCGGGAAGGTAACGGCACTCCATGCAGTCATGCCACAGACAACGCTGGCTCTTCGACTTAGAAATAGCAATGAGCAGAGTCGGACATGACTAGACCTAATGCCAGGGGAAACCTTTACCTTTACTTTTTAAACTCAGTCCTAAAATGTATGTAAGATACCCAGTCAAAATAGCAATGAACTTGAGTGAAAACCTCTAAATTGGTACTCAGAAACACAGATTAGATGTGGTTAAAGGATGGATCTTGCCCATGCTTATGGGTGAAAGGCAGATGGCAAGAGAGAACACAAGCATGAATGAACCTGAAATTATTTATATAATTCCAGGTTACTTCGAGAACTGAGACTGGAATCTGGTTTAAAAAAAAATGACCTGGATAGTGTTTAAAAATAGACAAAACATAAAGGAAATATTTCCCCAGTGAAATTCCATATAATTTAACAATATGAAATAATATGGCTAGTAGCATTTACCTGGCATCCTCAACATAGCTTTCTTCTCCATTATGAGTATTTGTGGCCATAGTGAGAAGTGGTGCAAAGCAGAATGTGAAAGGTGAGAGAGCAATGGGAGGAGTAGAGGAAATTATAAAGAGATGAAGGAGGAGGAAAAGGAGAGTGCAGATTTCAAATTTGATTTGTGCCACCTTGGCCCTATGCTGTGAGAAAGAAGAGATATATTGCAGAGATAAAGGAACACCCAGTCCTTTCACATTATAGTTACTGCACTGATTTCACTTTAAGTGTCATGACTGCATCCTAAGAAGGCCTCAGGAATTATAGCTAGGTGAGGCACTAGAGCAGCGGTTCTCAACCTGGGGGTCGTGAACCCCAGAGGAGTCGCCTGGCCATTTTGGAGGGGTTGCAGCACCATGTCCATTGGCCCCGACCCCTCCACCAGGCTGCGCAGTGCTGCCTCTGTCGGTCTTTTTTTTCTTCTGCCTGCGCAGTGCTTGCCAGGTCCGGCAGGCAACGCGAGCCAGGCAAGGGATTTCCTGTGAGGCAAGGCCATGCGGTGGTGCCTCCCTTTCCTGGCTTCCACCGCCCACCGGGTCTGGCAAGCAGCAAAAGCCAGGGGTGAGGAAGGCTGAACCACAACAGCTGGCCTTGTTAGATGCCCCTCACCTGGCTTTCTCCGCTTAACCAGTCCCGGGGGGTGGCGCAAGCCAGGCAAGGGGCTTCCCGTGAGGCCAAGCCATGCGGTGGTGCCTCCTACACGTGGCTTTTGCCACTTGCCATCAGGCTGACCGGATGCTACAAGCTAGGCGAAGGGCTTCCTGCGAGGTGAGGCCATGCGGTGCGGCCTCCCTCGCCTGGCGCAAACCTCCCCACCGGATCCAGGCCTGGAATGCTCAGGTAAAGTATACATCCCAGCAACTCCTAAATGTCACGGTCTATTTTCCCCAAGCCTCTCTGGTATTTTCTGTTAGTCATGGGATTTGTGTATGCCAAGTTTGGTTTAATTCCATTGCTGTTGGAGTTCAGAATGCTCTTTGATGGCAGGGGAACTATACATTCCAGCAACCCCCAAATGTCATGATCTATTTTTCCCAAACTTCGCCAGTATTCTATTTTGGGCATATTGAATATTTGTGCCAAGTGTGGTCCAGATCCATAGTCATTTGGGTTCACAGTGCTCTCCACATGTACATCTTCCATAAATCACTGTCAATTCTTCCCGACCCCTCCATTATTTTCTGTTGGTCATTGGGGTTCTGTGTGCCAAGTTTGGTCCAGGTCTGTAATTCGTGGGGGTCTCAGTGGACTGTGGATGTCAGAGGTGAATCAGTTGAAGGTACTGCAGATCCCGCTATCCGTTGTCCATACTCCCACAAACATACCGTGTTTCCCCGATAGTAAGACACCCCCGATTGTAAGACGTATCGGGGGTGTCAGAGGGGTCGGCTAATATAAGCCGTACCCCGAAAGTAAGCCGTACCCCCGGCCGCCGCGTCACTCGGTCCCGCCTCCTCCTCCGCCGCCGCCCTCCCTGCGGCCGCCTCTTCTCTAATCGGAAGAGAGGCGGCTGAGGAGAGCCCTCTGCCGCCTCTGTTCCGTTCCCGAAGAGGGCTGCAGGAAACCGCTCGATCGCTCTCCTTGCAGCCCCTCTTCGGGGAATGGAAGAGAGGTGCAGAGGGCTCTCCTCTGCGCCTCTGTTCCCTTCCCGAAGAGGGGCTGCAGGGGGGGCGATCGCGCGGTTTCCTTGCAGCCCCCTCTTGGGGGAATGGAAGAGAGGTGCAGAGGGCTCTCCTCTGCCCCTCTGTTCCCTTCCCCAAAGAGGGGCTGCAGGGGATCGAGCGCGGTTTCCTTGCAGCCCCTCTTCGGGAATGGAAGAGAGGTGCAGAGGGCTCTCCTCTGCGCCTCTGTTCCCTTCCCCGAAGAGGGGGCTGCAGGGGGGCGATCGCACGGTTTCCTTGCAGCCCCCTCTTCGGGGAACGGAAGAGAGCCGGCTGAGGGCTCTCCTCAGCCGGCTCTGTTCCCTTCCCCGAAGAGGGGGCTGCAAGAAGAGCGATCGAGCGGTTTCCCTGCAGCCCCCTCTTCGGGAACGGAACAGAGGCGGCTGAGGGCTCTCCTCAGCCGGCTCTCTTCCGATCAGAGAAGAGGCGGCCGCAGGGAGGGTGGCGGCGGCGGAGGCGGGACCGAGTGACGCGGTGGCCGGGGGTACAGCTTACCGTCGCCCAATGTAAGCCGTACCCCGAAAGTAAGGCGTAGTGGGACTTTTCGGGGGGAAAAGAAAGTAAGACGCTGTCTTACTTTCAGGGAAACACGGTATTGTTTTTATGGTTAATCACTATGCTTTAATTATGTTCTATTTCTAACAATGAAAATACACCCAGAATATCAGATATTTGATTACAATTCATAACTAGCAAAATTACAGTTAAAAAGTAGCAACAAAAATATGGTTGGGAGTCACCACAACATGAGAAATTTTATTTAGGTGTCACAGCATTAGAAAGGTTGAGAACCACTGCACTAGAGCAATCTGTCTGAGAGTGCATCTATACTGGAGAATTAATGTAGTTTGACATTACTTTAACTTTCATGGCTCACTGCTTTGGAATAATGGGAACTGTAGCTTTATCCTTCTTTGTCAAAGAGTGCTGGTGCCTCACCAAACTACAACTCCCAGGATTCCAGAGCATTGAGCCATGGCAGTTAAACTCGTGTCAGTCTGCAATAATTCTACAGTGTAGATGCATCCTGATATTTTTAAATTATCCTTCTTAAACTGCATATCTCAGAAATGTGGATCTCTACTTTTATTCATGTGATAAATCTTTATTTGCTCCAATTAAACAGTGGCTGCCTCAGGCTGCAGGCTTAGGTTGTTACAACAGTTATTTTATGGTCTTATTTTATTTTTTACCACACAAGCTCTTTTAGGAAAAAAGCTTATGTGGTTTTTATTTCCTTATTGTGACTTCATGTGCCAAAATAACTTGGCTGGGCTTGACTATGTTGCTGTCAACACTGGTCCAAAACTCTGAGTTTGACTAGAAGTCGCTCTATGGATTTCCATTCCTTAATGCCGGGTAAGACTTGTGTGTGTGTGCATGAGAAAGACACACACACACACATTGTATAGTTTGTCATTTTAAGAATAATAATTTAATAATAAGGATATAAATAAATACAACAATATATATATATTTATTTACAACATTTCTATCCCGCCTTTCTCACCCAGGAGGGGACTCAAGGTGGCTTTACATACAGGCAATGATTAGATGCCTTACAACACAATATACACTTAAATAAATATTAAAATAGAATTTAAAAGTACATTAAAACAATTAAAACATTTAAAAACAATACATTAAGAGTTAAACACATAATCCACGAGCGTAATCCGGAATGTTCCAATGGTCATTGTACATTGTTCCAAGTTTATCTATTGCACACGTTCTCTAAAGGCTTGGTCACAAAGCCACATTTCCACTCTCTTGCGGAAGTTCAGGAGGGAGGGGGTTGATCTAATATCCCTGGGGAGGGAGTTCCACCGTCAAGATGGAGTTGCACTGCCAAGATGGAGGTGTCTATAGACAATGCCAGCTCTTCGGCTTAGAAATTGATATGAGCCCCACCCCCCCAGAGTCAGACACGAGACGTAACATCTAGGAAACCTTTACCTTACTGTAGTACACTAAATACCTTAAAGACACCAGATTTGATCTGGTATTGGAAACGGACAGGGTCAGCTTTCATTTGTATTTGGATGGGATACCACCATGTTATTATTATAATAAAGGTAAAAGTAAAAGTTTTCCCCTGACATAAGTCCAGTCGTGTCCGACTATGGTGTTGGTGCTCATCTCCATTTCTAAGCCAGAGTCGGTGTTGTCTGTAGACACCTCCAAGTTCATGGGCCTAGCATGACTACATGGAGCGCTGTTACCTTCCCACCAGAGCGGTACCTATTGATCTACTCACATTTGCATGTTTTCAAACTGGTAGGTTGGCAGAAGCTGGGGCTGACAGCTTAGGCCGCTCCCTGGATTCAAACCTCCAACCTTTTGGTCAACAAGCTCAGCAGCTCAGTGGTTTGACCCACTGCACCACCAGGGCTCCTATTATAATAAATAATACTGTTATTAGGCAGAAAAATGTACAAGGAATTTATTGCATGAAGGTGGAAACTAGCAAAGAAGCACATCATGCTTCTTTGCTAGTCACCTGCATTAAGATCACTACTGAGTCCCCCTGCGGGGGTGAGAAGAGCAGAGTAAAAATGCTGTAAATAAATAAATACTGACCGAAAGGTCATGAGTTCCAAGCCAGCCCGGTTCGGAGGGAGCTTCCAGCCAATTTTGTGTAGCTTGTTGTTGACCGTTGCAACCCGAAAGATAGTTGCATCTGTCAAGTAGGAAATTTAGGTACCACTGATGTGTGGGGAGGCTAATTTAACAAATTTATGAGGCCATAAAAAATCTCCAGCAAAACGCATGCAGAAAGTACTTCATCAGTGTCACAGATGGAAGGTGAAGCAACAGCTCCCCTGGTGGCCAGAAAAAATAGTTGAATATCCTCTGACTGTCTATATGTGTTGTGTGTCTATGGCATTGAATGTTTGCCATGTATGTGTACATTGTAATCCGCCCTGAGTCCCCTGCAGGGTGAGAAGGGCGGAATATAAATACTGTAAATGAATAAATAATAACACCTGTTGCCCATTCTCTCCATGATGAAGTTGTCCATGGCTACTGATGAGCAAAGACTGACAATATCCCCTAATAGTGTAAGCATCTGGGAATTACATGGTGCAATGAGTCTAAGTACTTCTGCAGTGGCATTATGTTTTCTCCCATCACTGGAAATTTTTTAATTATTTATTTTAAAACAACATTTTCCAAAAGGAAAAAGGAAAGAAAGGAAGTGGCACAACACGAATGCAGAGTTAGGCTACCCACCTAGATGCCCAGGTGTTGCAGTTGCACAACTCCAGCATCAGTGTGATAAGGACAGTGATAATGGCAGTATAGCCGCTTCATATGGTATTGTCCTTAGGCTGCTAGTTCTCAATTATTTAGTTAATAAGTTAGTTATTCCATTTATATGCTGCCTTTTGCCTGACGTGGGACCTAAGGGGAGCTCACAAAGTTAAAAACATGACAATAAAAATTGCAACATAATTTTAAAACCTTGTATTATAACAATTAATTGAAAATATTCAAAAACATAATACAGTAAAACAAAGATAATAGGTATCCCATAAAAAAGGCTCCACACAAGCAGTTACTCATTAAAGCCTGTCTGAACAAACAAAAAAAGGCCTTTACCTGCTAGGGAAAAGAGAGCAAAAAAGGGGCCAATCCTGCCTCCAGGAAAAGGGGAATAGCCCCTGGAGATCATCTCCTCTCTGTCCTCATCTGACAGGTCCTCTCTTGAGAAACTGAAGACTCTGACTGATTTTTATGGAGAGACACCGGGCACAACTAAACTAATGTGGATTGATGGCATTTCGAAGGTGCGATGTTTAAATGATGCATGACTAACATGTGCAGGAACATGCATTAGAGGCCATGAACCGGGATAAACAAAACCAAGAGATACTCTGAAATAGGGCCTCTAATTTGCATCAGAGCACATAGGTGAAAACCACATTGCATAGTGGAACTGATTAAGGGACATACGTTCCGGCAATCCACACATAGACATTACAGTGGGGAGAACTAGGGAAAAAACAATTTTTCCACAGCTGTGAAGCCACAAATACTGCAGAACCCAAAACTGGGTTGGAGCTGAACTCTCTGGTGAATTTAACCAGTGTCCAGGTTTCAACCTGGTTCCTCAGCTCCACATTCAAATTGCTTTTCCCTCTGCTGCTTTTGTTCTGCATTACTTGGTTAGTGTAGACATGCTCTCAGTCTTTCAGATAGGCCGCATCAAAGCCATATCTAGATAGATCGCTGTAGGCTTTGGTCAGCACTTTGAATGAAGTCCAGAAACAGAACAGATCTCGCTCCTGAAGACTGCAGTGAAGCGGTGCAGGTGCGCATGTGTGAAATCTGAGAGGCAGAGAAGGAAGTACAGTAATAGGAAAATTACTATATTGAAATCAAATTTGATGCTTTTTAAATTTTTATTTGGTGTGCATTGGAAGACAGCTAGTATATCCCAAACTATATTTTAAATGGAAAAGTTGGGGGTCGTCTTATACGCCCAGTCATCTTATACACCAGAAAATATGGTAATTCCATCATGTATATTTCTCCAACTTCCTGAGAGGGTCTGGAGATGAGTCACCATTAGCACACAGATTAACTCTGTATACTATTTATTGAACTGTTTATATTTTGCTAAAACCCATTGTGTTTTCTGAAGCTCACCCTTTATGTAACTTGGCAATTAATTTCATCATGGACTGCTTTGCATGTTGTCTCTACACCAGTGTTTCCCAACCAGTGTGCCGGGGCACACTAGTGTGCCGTGAGCGATCATCAGGTGTGCCGTGGGAAATTGGAACCTCCAGGAGGGGAGGAGGGAGAGTTTAGTGTGTTGAAGTATAAAAATTCTAAGAAACCTACCTCGATAAAGGCACAAAATTACAAACACCCCCCTCCCCACCTGTTGTATACTTGGTCTCTCCCTCTCCATGCATTGGGAAGGCCCGCCTCCCTTTCCCCAAGTAGAGACCTCCTCTTGCCTCCCCCCCCAGGCCTAATGCTGGATGGTTCAGTCCAGCACCGGCCCCGTCCCTCCCTCCTCCCCGGTGCGAGCGAAACTGCTCTCGGCCTCCCTCTGGCTCCCTGCCCGCCTCCTTCCTTCCTGCCTGCTTCGCCAGCCCCGAGATGCCCACCCAGGCCGCCCCGCTGATCCCCGAGGAGCTGCCCAGGTGGTGAGTGAGGCTCCTGCTCCCCACGACCCCAATTCAAGCCTGGCAGGGAGGGAGGGGACAACCTAAGCGAGAGGGAGACTGCTGGTCTTTCGAGGCCCCCCCTCCAGAAATTGTAACTCACAAATGTCAAGGTCTATTTTTCCCAAACTCCATCTGTGTTTACATTTGGGCATATTGGTTATTCATGCCAAGTTTGGTTCTGATCCAACATTGTTTCCCTCCACAGTGCTATCTGGATATAGGTGAACTACAACTCCAAAACTCAAGGTCAATGCCCACCAAACTCTTATAGCATTTTCTCTTGGTTATGGGAGTTCTGTGTGGGAAGTTTGTGTCTTTCTGCCATTCCTGCCAGGATATCTATGTTGTGTTCATCGAAACAGGCCCAGGTTTCACACTGAGTGTATAAATACATTTAAAAACATATTAAATACATGTATTACTGTGTTAGATTGTCGTTTTGTGTCATTCAGCAGTTCACCTACCTGGGAAGCATCATCTCTTCAGACGCCAAGATTGACAAAGAAATAGACCACAGATTAGCAAAGGCATATAGTGCATTCGGAAGGCTTCACAAAAGAGTCTGGAGCAACAAGCACCTGAGGCAAAGTACCAAAATCAGTGTGTACAGAGCTATCATACTGTCTATTCTCCTCTATGGGTCTGAAACATGCGTCACCTATCACCAACACCTACGACTCCTCGAACGTTTTCATCAGCGCTGTCTTCGCACAATCCTAAATATACACTGGACCAACTATGTGACTAATGTTGCTGTCCTTGAGCAAGCAGGGATCACCAGCGTTGAGGCCATGCTATTGAGAACACAGCTGCGCTGGGCAGGACACGTCCATAGAATGGAGGCCCACCGCCTCCCAAAGATAGTACTCTATGGTGAACACGCCATGGGTCAGCGCAAGAGAGATATAAGGACTCCCTGAAACAACATCTCAGGCTCGGCCAGATTGATCACCAACAATGGTCCACCCTGGCCTCACATCGGGAGGCATGGAGACGCACTATCCACAATGCTGTGGCCTCTTTCGAGATGACACGCCGAATGGGTCTTGAAGAGAAACAACGACGCAGAAAGAACCGCAACTTGGAAACAACATCCCCCAGGAAGACTTTCTGCTGTGCTTTCTGCAACCGAACTTGCCTATCTCAGATTGGCCTTTTTAGTCATCAACGCGCTTGTAAAAAGCGTGGAATGAGTCCTTCCTGAATCTTCGCTCGCGAAGTAATGCCGAGAGGATCTCCCAAAAGGACCCAAGGAAGCTCATTTTTTTTAAAAAAAGTCCAAGAATGCCTGTATTTATTTCTTATTAGATTGGAATTACATTTTTTGAAAATAATAATAAAAAATATTTTAATTATTATTTATTATATTATTATTTAATTATTATTATTATTAATAAAAAATAATTTACTATTTGTAGCTCTTATTAAAAATAAGAGCAACCAATCAATTTTAATAAGTTTAAAAACCAATGAAATAAACCACCGAACCAAGGATAAACTGCAGAGAGCCAAAGTCCCCCTATCTTAATATAATCATACCTAGCCAACCTTATGGGGTCTGAAATCCTAGTTTCCTAGTCCCATCCCACTTGGCTCTCCGGCTATTGGCAAGGCGCCTCCTCCCAGTCCGGAACGCCGCCCTCTCTTCCGTTCCAAGCAGTCACATGAGCAGCCGGGGATAACTCACCCCCCCCCTTTTTTTTGTTAACAGGATGGTATAGCCTGGGCCAACTAGGCGAGCTGTGTAGCGAGGGCGTGGGACAAACCAACGCACGGAATAGGGGGAGGGAGAATACATTTCTTGCGGAAGGGGCGAAGCGCAGCCAGCCTTGCAAAGAAAGGGGCGTTGCAACGAGAGGCAGAAAGGAAGGAGGATCGGACAGGCATGGGGACCCAGAAGGGGCAAGAGCACCAGGAGGTAAGGGGACCCCACTGTGGCAACGGGCTCAGGGTGCTCCTAGATTGTGTCCATGCCTGTCTTTCCTTTTGGCTTGCTCTTCTTCCTCTGGCACCCGGGGAGGAGTTGAGATGGCACTAATATTGCAAGCCCGAAATGCAATGGGGAGGGTCCAGGGGCGCCTTTGGGATTGGGGAACCCCCAAAGAGGGGTGCAGTGTGTGCCAGTGGGCGCGTCCTTTGTGGAAAGCAGCCCCAAGCAAGGCAGGCAGGCAGGCTGGCACGCTTTCCCCACTTGCAGGAGGAGGAAACGCCCCTCGCCGCCGAGAAGGGCTTCTTCCCAGGGCCCTTCTTCTGCCTTGCCTCTTCGTCCCAGGATCTGGCCCCAGATCACCTGGCAGTGGGGAGGGACTCTGTGCCCTTCCGCACAGCCATATCACCCAGGATATCAAGGCAGAAAACCCCACAATATCCGCTTTTGAACTGGGTTATCAGAGTCCACACTGCCATATATCCCAGTTCAAAGCAGATCGTCTCAGATTGTATTCAGCTGTGTGGAAAGAGCTCTCATATATTCCAGTTTGAAGCTGATAATCTGGGATCATACCCTGGGATAAAGGGGCAGACACATATACACAGAATACAGTGGAACTCTCTGCCCCGGAGTGTGGTGGAGGCTCCTTCTTTGGAAGCTTTTAAACACAGGCTGGATGGCCATCTTTCGGGGGTGCTTTGAATGCAATTTTCCTGCTTCTTGGCAGGGGGTTGGACTGGATGGCCCTTGAGGTCTCTTCCAACTCTATGATTCTATTCTCTCGGCATTACTTCGCGAACGAAGATTCTTAGGAAGGACTCATCCCACGCTTTTACAAGCGTGTTGATGACTAAAAAGGCCAATCTGAGATAAGCAAGTTCGGTTGCAGAAAGCACAGCAGAAAGTCTCCTTGGGTGATGTTGTTTCCAAGTTGCGGTTCTTTCTGCGTTGTCGTTTCTCTTCGAGACCCATTCGGCGTGTATTCTCGAAAGAGGCCGCAGCATTGTGGATAGTGTGTCTCCATGCCTCCCAGTGTGAGGCCAGGGTGGACCATGGTTGGTGATCAATCTGGCCGAGCCTGAGATGTTATTTCAGGGAGTCCTTATATCTCTTTTTGGGGGTGCCTCTCTTGTGCTGACCCGTGGCGAGTTCACTATAGAGTAGTATCTTTGGGAGGCGGTGGTCCTCCATCCTAGAGACCTGCCTTGCCCAGCGTAGCTGTGTTTTCAATAGCATGGCCTCAACGCTGGTGATCCCTGCTTGCTCAAGGACAGCAACATTAGTCACATAGTCGGTCCAGTGTATATTTAGGATTGTGCGAAGACAACGCTGATGAAAGCGTTCGAGGAGTCGTAGGTGTTGGCGATAGGTGACCCATGTTTCAGACCCATAGAGAAGAATAGACAGTGCGATAGCTCTGTACACACTGATTTTGGTGCTTTGATTCTATTACACCATTATTAAATGCTATGGAATCATAGAGTTGGAAGAGACCTCATGGGCCATCCAGTCCAACCCCCTGCCAAGAAGCAGGAAAAATGCACTCAAAGCACCCCCAACAGATGGCCATCCAGCGTCTTCCATTGATTGCCCTGCATTATCCTCGAAAACCCTCCTGCTATATACATTCTACCTCTGTTCGCGTCCAGTGTTTATTTATCTTAAAAATTTAATATATCACATCTGGCCTGGCCATGCTTTTAAATTGTCTAATATTGCTTATGTGTGAGTTATATTGATTGTATTGTTTTATTATTTGCTGCTGTGTTATTTTATTAGTGTCATTGGGCTTGGCCTCATGTAAGCCGCCCCGAGTCCCCTTGGGGAGATGGTGGCGGGGTATAAATAAATTATTATTATTATTATTATTATTATGGCCATTCAGCCTCTGTTTAAAAGCCTCCAAAGAAGGAGCCTCCACCACACTCCAGGGCAGAGAGTTCCACTGCTGAACAGCTCTCACAGTTGGGAAGTTCTTCCTAATGTTCAGGTGGAATCTCCTTTCCTGTAGTTTGAAGCCATTGTTTCGCGTCCTAGTCTCCAGGGCAGCAGAAAACAACCCTGCTCCCTCCTCCCTATGACTTCCCCTCACATATTTATACATGGCCTTCATCATGTCTTCTCTCAGTCTTCTCTTCTGAAGGCTCAACATGCCCAGCTCTTTAAGCTGCTCTTCATAGGGCTTGTTCTCCAGACTCTTGATCATTTTAGTCACCCTCCTCTGGACACATTCCAGCTTGTCAACGTCTCCCTTCAATTGTGGTGCCCAGAATTGTGATTCCAGGTGCGGTCTGACCAAGGCAGAATAGAGCACTTGGTGAGGCACCAGCACTCTTTGGCAGAGAAGGTGAAAGACCTTGCAAAACTACAATTTCCATGATTCCATAGCATTGAGCCGTGACAGTGAAAAGAGGTGTTGAACTGCATTAATTTTATGGTGTTGTATAGGCTCAAAGCATGCTTCCTTGAATGCTTTTTAATGACTTTGGCTGGAGAGTATTGAATAGCCCTTACCTGATATGTTTGGAATGAGAACTACAGATTTTGGAATAGTTATGAGACATCATGAGATATCTTGGATATGGCATCCAAGTTTAAATTGGAAAATTTAAATTGTGTGTTGGGTTGCAGTAAGTTTTCCGGGCTGTGTGGCCATGTTCCAGAAGCATTCTCTTCTGACGTTTCGCCCACATATGTGGCAAGCATCCTCAGAGGTTTTGAGGTTTGTTGGAAACTAGGCAAATGAGGTTTATATACGTAGAAATCTATCTTTTTGTGTATCATAAACACCTTGTGCATGTAGCTTGAAGGTTACATTGCAGACAGTATTTTTCATAATTTTATGCATGAAAGAAAGCATCACATTAAACCATCTGAAAGCAAACCAGAAACTGCAAGTTGCTTCTGGTAAGAGAGAATTGGCCATCTGTAAGGACGTTGCCCAGGGGACGCCTGAATGTTTTACCATCCTGTGGGAGGCTTCTCTCATGTCCCTGCATGGGAAGCTGGAGCTGACAAGAGCTCACCCTGCTCCCCAGATTCAAACCGCCAACCTTTCAGTCAACAGTCCTGCCATTGCACCACTGGGGCTCCTATGCTCTGTTTCAAAATATGCTCTTTCCACCTCCGTCCCAGAATAGCTCTATCATTCCACAGTAATGGTAGGAATATTCTGATTGTTGCTACAGGGGGAGGGCAAATGGATGGCATTGCCCGTCCCATTACATTTTCTTTCAGTCCCAAAATTCTAACATTGCAGCCACTTAAAGCTGCTGTTGAACATTTACAAATTAATTACGATGCCGACACAGTAAATATAAGAGGTCCAGATTTTCAGTGTGACATTTTTACAAAATATTGTTTTAAGCTTCCATGGCAGACCTGTTTCCCAGAATCGAGTTGCAATATCCAAATCTCAGGAAATATACTGCAAGCATCCACCATCATCATTTTAATCATAGTTTTTTTTGAAAAAAAAGTAAGATAAAATGTAAAGTATGCAAGATTTAAAATAAATGAAAGCAGAATGTTGTTGATTGGCAGAATTAGCTGTACAGTTGAACTGTGAGATAATGTGCAGATGATTTACATGTCCTTGAATCTCAGGTTGGGAGAAAGGCAAAATACAAATCAAATAAACAAAAATATGTAAATTGTAGTAGATTTGCTGCCAAATATGCCAAATATTTTTGAATATTTTTTTATCTTTTTAGGTGGAAACCCGAGAGGATGAAGAACAAAACATTAAACTAAGTGAAATTTTAGAGCTGCTGGTGGCAGCAGGGTATTTCAGAGCAAGAATTAAAGGCCTTTCTCCATTTGACAAGGTAAAGTTGTAACTGGGTACATCAGTCTAAGTTAACTAGAAGAAGGGCTTTTACAATCATTGCCCCCACACTGTGGAATGCCCTGCCTTTCGAGGTCCGAGCACTGCAAGATCTGTTGGCCTTCCGTAGGGCTTGCAAAACCCATCTGTTCAAGCAGGCTTTTGAACCTTGCTAATGGAAACATTTTAACCTTGTTTATTGTTGTACGGTATTTTTTATGTAAACCGCCCCGAGCCTTTGGGAGTGGCGGTATACAAATTGAAGTAATAAATAAATAAATTAGTTCTCAACCTGGGGGTCCCCAGATGTTTTGGCCTTCAACTCCCAGAAATCCTAACAGTTGGTAAACTGGCTGGGACTTCTGGGAGTTGTAGGCCAAAACACCAGGTGACCCACAAGTTGAGAACCATGGGTCTACTGTGATATTGTGCATAGAGCTGCCCCATTGTAATCATTTAAGTAACTTGGAATATACATAGGGTGCCTTGCAGAAGTATTCATACACACACACACACACACTTTGATTTTTCCATAAACCGCTGAATTATGACCTGGAATTGAAATGGGTTATTATTATTTAATACTCTACTTTATCTCCCCCAAAGGGGACTCAAAAGTGGCTAGATTCCACCCACATTGTTACCACTTAGTGTACTCTAGATATGCAACAGTATGAAACTTTGTGTGTGTCAGGAGCAACTTGAGAAACTGCAAGTCGCTTCTGGTGTGAGAGAATTTGTTGTCTGCAAGGATGTTGCCCAGGGGACGCCTGGGTGTTTAAAAAAATGTTTTTGCAATGCTTGTGGGAGGCTTCTCTCATGTCCCCACATGGAGCTGAAGCTGATAGAGGGAGCTCATCCACACTCTCCCCAGGTTGGATTCGAACCGGCAACCTTCAGGTCAGCAACCCAACCTTCAAGTCAAGGGTTTAAAACCCACTTCGCAACTGTAAAGTGCAAAATAGTTATTGTAGCTGGAACGTTAAGTAAGCAAAACCAAACTAGCATGGCTATTCTGCTCTTGAATGAATAAAAATGGCCCTTAGAATGATTTGCATTGAACCTCCCTGTGTTAGCATGGTTAGCATGTCCCTGGAGAAAATTACATTGAGAGGTGAAAATGTCTGGGGTTTTAAAAAAGTTTTAAACCATTTTGATATTTGTTTTATATGGACATTTTTCTCAAACATTTGCTTTGTTGTAGGTGGTTGGTGGCATGACCTGGTGTATCACAACATGCAATTTCGACATCGATGTTGACTTACTGTTTCAGGAAAACTCAACCATTGGTCAGAAAATGTAAGTTGTTGTAAAGTGTATTTTTATTCAGTTGCACAATAAGGTTAGAGGAAGTCCTATTCGGAAGTGAAACTTGTAGATGGGATCCCTTGAGTCCTTTTCCTAAGAACATGTCCTGTTCTCCAAATTGTATTCTGTCTTCAGCTGTTTGGACTTTGGAAGCTCCCACATTCCTCTGCTCCATTTCTAAAGCTTTCATATGTCTTACGGTTAACGATTGCCACAAAAATAAGTCCTAACCTTAAGTAACATAAAAGAAGAATGGAAACTCTGACATACATTATGCTGCATTTCATCATTCACTATTTAAATTGTGCCGTGTTTTCTTAATCTCAGTGATGACAATTCAGTAGTCTTCTGATAGATTAATGTTTTTTGAGGGCAGAGGGTCAAAATACTCTTGTTTCACAAATATCTTTGTAGAGATTATCATTGGACAAATCTGGATCTTACCTCTGCCATACTGACAATGAAGATGAAATGTGAAGTATTGATGAATAACAATTTAAAAGCTATTTGCAAAAGCTGTTTGCCCTTTAAACAATCTAAACAATCTAAATATATACCGCTGTTTAAACTAGCCATTCCTATTGTTATTTGTTATTTATTGCTTACATTATTTTTGTATATGTTGCTTGCATTCTGTACACCTGGGGTGGAAATCAAGTGGTGGCATAGCTACAGTTCTGGTGAATGTGGGCACGTGTATTGGTGTGCATCCATATTCATTGCTTGCCTATCTGAAGAAGGAACACTTGGGAAGAATAAAACAAATGAAATAAAGGGCTTCATTAATGCCCTTGCCACTTTGTGATTTTGGTCCTTTCCTGAGATCTTCCTCTTAAAATCATCTCTTTTGGCCACTAGGGGGCACTTTTAGGCTTATAAATGTTTTCCTTGCCCAGGTGCTCTCTTCCTGTTTTGTCCTCTTGCCCTAAATTTTCTCATGTTTTACTTGTTCCAGCGCTTTAACTGAGAAAATAGTGTCAGTCTTACCCAGAATGAAGTGTCCTCATCGCTTGGAGCCTCATCAAATACAGGGCTTGGATTTCATCCATATCTTTCCGGTAGTGCAAGTAAGTGCTCCTTGGGTTTTTTTAAATAATTGATTATCTGCTGAGACAAATATGAGGTGCTCCTCTCTAAGATTTTTTTTCATCTTCAACAAGTCTAATAGCTTCTGGAAAGTGATCTTAGTCAGGGAAATAGCATTAGTGAAAGTGAAGTATAATGGATTTTCTGGTGGAAGACAAGTGCTTCCAGTAAAGCATTGTTGAATCCTTTGGGCCATCCAGATGTTCAGCACTACAGTTCACATCAGTCTGCACCATTTTCATTCTGGGTGGAGTTGGTGAGAGTCGGATCCTAAACATCTGGATGGCTGGAGATTTTATTACTTTGGGACTTCATCCCTTAGTCTTGAAAAAATTACTTTATCCAAGTGTATGTCAGTATAGGGTTTGATCCTTAACAATTGCCAGGTGACATTTAAATATTTATCTTTTCACATGGCTCGTCACTTTTATTTAATCAGCTCTTGGTCATCTCTTTTTGGAAAAAAAACCTAAAATGCTTTTGGGGGGGGATCAGTTATTAATAAGGTATTCTTGGTGTGTTTTTATCAATGTCACTATGATATGTCTCTTTCTAGTGAATGTATATAAGTTATTGCCTTGATGCTAACAATTTTCACCTTTGGTTTGCTCGATGGCAGTGGCTGGTGAAACGTGCTATAGAAACCCGGGAAGAAATGGGAGATTACATTCGTTCGTATTCCATATCTCAGTTTCAAAAGACCCACAGTCTACCAGAGGTAAACATTTGACTGCATCTTTTGTAATGCAGAGGTAATTGTTCTTAATTTTCTTGAAATTGTATGAGACTGATACAAACCTGTGTCACCTAATTTGGCTTCAGGTTTTAGGATGTAAAATGAACCAAACTTTATGAATTACTGTAGGATCTTATAAGGGTTGTTCTTAGAATAAGAAGGCCGAGCTTATAATAGGAAAGCTTGGCCTTAATAAAGGACACAATTTCTGGTCCACAAATAAAGATAATCTTTTATAATATGGAGCAGTAATAACTACAATGTTCCCTCACTTATTGCTGGGGTTAGGTTCCAGGACCTCCCACAATAAGTCAAAAACCACGATGTAGGGATACTCTATTTATTTTAATATTTATACATTATTTTAGTAGTTATACACTACTAAGTCTTTATAAACTTAAAATAAAGTGAAGAAAAGGCCCTTCAAGGCTGGAGGGATGGAGGGAGGACTGAGGTGGAAAAGCGCCTTGGAGAGCGGCGGCGGCAAAACCCCACAAAACAGCAAAAATACAGTGATACATATTTTAAATTACTATTTTTTGAAATCTGCAAAACAGCGAGTCTGCAAAAAGCAAACCGCGAAGTAGTGAGGAAATACTGTATAGTCCTTGAGCTCAATTGGACTCTGTCCTTGCTAATTGTGTGGGTTTGCAGGCTCATTGTATTAAGCAGAGTTAATACATCATACTCTGATTATTTGAGCATCATAATTATAGGTAAGATGACAAGACAGCTGAACAATCTCAGTCTGCAGTGTTGGTACTGAATTGTAGTTGTTGCTACTCTTCAAAGTTGTATTAATTCATTTTCAGGATGATGACTTCATGCAAAGAAAAGACAAGGCTGTCAGAGCAGTGAGTGAGATTACTGTAAGTCTGAGCCTCAATCATGTGGATTTCCTGTAAGATTATTTTTTTCTTCCAAATGCACTAAATTAGAGATGCTTGATCTTCCTGCTATTGTTGGACATAACCCTGTTGTTTTATTGATTTACATCCTGTCTGAGAGTCAAAGGCAGTTCACCACATATTAAAAATAGAGATAAAAACAAAAACAAAACCTTGATAAAATTTATTATCATTTCTTTATTAACTTCAATTATATCCCACCCTTCTCTATCCCTGAGGGGACTCAGAGCTGCGTTACAAAATAGGCAGCCATTCAATGCCAAAACGTAAACATACAATACAGTACACATTTATATTAAAACAAAACATTAAAATAGTGCAATTTAAAACCAGTTATTAAAATCACGCCAACCAGAATAATAATCTAAAAAGTACAAATATAAGTAGAAATATAAAATTATTTTCATCCATATCTTTCATCCATATCAATTAAACAATGTTTAAAGTTAAAACTCACAACCCATTAAATGATGGGATCTGTAAGGCTTGTGCCAAACTGATCAAAATCGGATTAAGCATGCTTAGCTTGTGTATTGCTTTTAGGTAAAGGTAAAGGTTTTCTCCTGACATTAAGTCCAGTCGTGTCTGACTCTGGGGGTTGGTGCTCATCTCCATTTCTAAGCCAGCATTATCCATAGACACCTCCAAGATCATGTGGCTGGCATGACTGCATGGAGCGTAGTTACCTTCCCGTTGGAGTGGTGCCTATTGATCTACTCACATTTGCATGTTTTCAAACGGCTAGGTTGGCATAAGCTGTCCCAACAGCGGGAGTTCACCCCGCCAACCTTTCGGTCAGCAAATTCAGCAGTTCAGCGGTTTAACCTACTTTGTCACTAGGAAGCTCATAATTTGTTTAATTACAGAAGGCTTTTTCAATTACCATCAGTTTCCCATAGTGTCTTTAGATGTCTTGCAGGTTATGTCTAAGATTAGATTGAATACATTGTACATTTTGGAGTAGTAGGGGTTTTTGAAAAGCATAAAATCTATGCAAAAGTACAGTGTGTGGTGTACTGGGAGTTGGAGTCCAAAACACTTGGAGGGCTGAAGTTTGCTCATGCCTGTTCTAAATACTTTAAAAGTCCCACTGAGATGAATTGCACTACCTGCTGCATATCTGTTCATTCGTTACAATCATTCCTGCTATACAAATGCTATTGGATACAAACCTGGTATTAACGCTAAAAATGTACAGATGCATTGATATAATTGGGTGCTGGCCCACATGTATAATGGTGGTTCTTATCCATTGGTCAGATGTTTAGCACCCAGAAGCCACAGCTGGCATGGATAGTGTTCAGGAATCAGAAAGTTGCAGTCTTGAGAACCAGAAATTGAGACTGACTGGTGTATAAGATTTTACAACTGCAATCAAGTTTGAGCTTTCTGTTTGTATATCAGTTAGCTGTCTTATTAATTTTAGTTTAGTGTAAACATTTGCATTGCTTACAGAAGCTTGATGCACTGAAATTACATTGTATTTTTTTGAGACTCACGTTTCCCCTACCTTTGCCTCTGTATGAGGTGATGACAGTTTAAGAGATCACATAAAGCAGAACATTATGCACTTGGAAATAATGCAATTTTGTATGGCTTCCATGGCATCTCAGCTGATATTCTAGCGTTTGAAAAAGACTTCCCACTTGGGAAACTGCCAACATTGATCAAAACATTTTATTTGTAAAAGGGAGGGCTGTTAAAAAGCTCTTGACATATCTTCCTCAGGCAGAGTCAATGGAGTAGAGAAGCCAAGTTGTGGAAACAGTGATCTCATTTGTCATTGTATCTTGGGAGAAAGTAAACTGCCTTTGTCATTGTGTCTGGAAGAAAGTGCAGACTGTCATAGTCAGGAATTCACTCTTTGCTGTTCAGTAGTATTTTTTACAAAGGGTTTCTGGCAGAGATGGCCTTCTTTTGCTGTTGCACTCTACAAAAGCTCTGATGACTGCATTGAAGTGGGGTTTCTTTAAAGAATCTACTTCATCCTTTTATCTTTTCTTTGGTTGTATTTCTTTCCTTTCCAGCGCACTCTTGGACTCATGTACCCATGATAATCACTTACCTCAAGCTTACTACAATGATCAGCATCTTGTTTCTTTTTCTTTTTCTCAGAATGAAATGTCCTGCATTAAAAAAAATTACACAGCTAAGTAGACACAAGGGTGCTGAACAATTCAAAGCATGGAAAATGTGTTTTATGGGTATAGTTCCCAGAATTCCTGGAGCAAAGTAGCAAGTATTTTTTTCCCCAACTCACCTGTCGGTCAAGTTGCACAGTAGCCAGTTGGCCAGTGCATCTTAAAAACAATAATATTGTGAATTAACATAAAACATATATATGTATTGTTGTTTATCTCAACGAGGGGTTTGTGTGACTGCGGATAGGCAACAAAAATATAACAATAATCCCCCATAGACTCAAGCATCAGTCTCTGTTAGTGTGAATAACAAAACTCTCATTCAGTTCAAATGGTAAGTAAAAACTTTGTATTGAATTGTATTTATAAATATCTTACTGAACACATACAATATCTATCTTGGAGCTTATCATTCTATACAGCAGGGCTGTCCAACTTCTACCGGACCTGTGGCCGGAATTCCAGTTACTGATGACCTGGGGGGCCGAAGGGTCTGCCTCCGCCCCCGGCTCCGCCCCTCCCGGCTCCGCCCCTCCCGGCTCCACCCAGGCTCCGCCCCTCCCTGGCTCCACCCCTGCCCCGCCCCTCCCGGCTCCACCCTCCCCGCCTTGGAGGTGTCTGTGGAGGACACCGGGCTTTGACTTGGAGATAGAGATGAACACCAAAATCCCAGTCTCAAGTCCCAGTCCCTGCTTTGAACTGGATTATATTGCAGTGTGGACTCAGGGCCCTTCACACAGCCATATAACGCAGAATATCCAGGCAGGAAACCCCACAAAACCTGCTTTGAACTGGATTATATTGCAGTGTGGACTCAGGGCCCTTCACACAGCCATATAACGCAGAATATCCAGGCAGGAAACCCCACAAAACCTGCTTGAACTGGATTATATTGCAGTGTGGACTCAGGGCCCTTCACACAGCCATATAACGCAGAATATCCAGGAAGGAAACCCCACAAAACCTGCTTTGAACTGGATTATATTGCAGTGTGGACTCAGGGCCCTTCACACAGCCATATAACGCAGAATATCCAGGCAGGAAACCCCACAAAACCTGCTTTGAACTGGATTATATTGCAGTGTGGACTCAGGGCCCTTCACACAGCCATATAACTCAGAATATCCAGGAAGGAAACCCCACAAAACCTGCTTTGAACTGGATTATATTGCAGTGTGGACTCAGGGCCCTTCACACAGCCATATAACGCAGAATATCCAGGCAGGAAACCCCACAAAACCTGCTTTGAACTGGATTATATTGCAATGTGGACTCAGGGCCCTTCACACAGCCATATAACGCAGAATATCCAGGCAGGAAACCCCACAAAACCTGCTTTGAACTGGATTATATTGCAATGTGGACTCAGGGCCCTTAACACAGCCATATAACGCAGAATATCCAGGCAGGAAACCCCACAAAACCAGCTTTGAACTGGATTATATTGCAATGTGGACTCAGGGCCCTTCACACAGCCATATAACGCAGAATATCCAGGCAGGAAACCCCACAAAACCAGCTTTGAACTGGATTATATTGTAGTGTGGACTCAGGGCCCTTCACACAGCCATATAACTCAGAATATCCAGGCAGGAAACCCCACAAAACCTGCTTTGAACTGGATTATATTGTAGTGTGGACTCAGGGCCCTTCACACAGCCATATAACTCAGAATATCCAGGCAGGAAACCCCACAAAACCTGCTTTGAACTGGATTATATTGCAGTGTGGATTCAGGGCCCTTCCACACAGCCATATAACCCAGAATACCTGCTTTGAACTGGATTATCGGAGTCCACACTCATATAATCTGGTTTAAAGCAAATAACATGGGATTTTATTCAGATGTGTGGAAAGGAAGGCAAATAAGAAGCCAGGGCCCTTCCACACAGGCCTATAACCCTGAATGATAAGGCATAATATTCATTCTGCCTCTGCTAATAATAATAACAACAACAACAACAGGTTCCTGGGTAGGAGACCTCCAAGGGCCATCCAGGGCCATCCAGTCCAATCTCCTTCTGCCATAAGGGGAAAACACAATCAAAGCATTCCTCACAGATGGCCATTCAGCCTCTGATGATAATAATAATAATAATTACAATAGGTTCCTAGAATAGGAGACCTCCAAGGGCCATCCAGTCCAATCTCCTTCTGCCATAAGGGGAAAACACAATCAAAGCATTCCTCACAGATGGCCATTCAGCCTCTGATGATGATAATAATAATAATAATAATAATTACAATGGGTTCCTAGAATAGGAGACCTCCAAGGGCCATCCAGTCCTACCTCCTTCTGCCATAAGGGGAAAACACAATCAAAGCATTCCTCAGCCATGTTGAATCAAACCCCTTTTTCGCTCGGGCCACGCCCCCTCTCACTCGTGCACTCTCTCTCTCCTTCCCTCTTTCCTTCAGGTGGTGGAAGGGGGAAGGAATGAAAGGGGGAAAGAGAGAAAGAAGGAGGGAGGGAGAGGGGGGGGGGGGGAAGTAGGAGGAGGAGGAAGAGAGCCTGCTCCTCCTCCCTGCCCCGCCCCTCCCCCCCCCCCCCCCCCGCCACGAAAAAAATAAATAAAAAATATTCCGAAAAATATTCCAAAAAATATTCCAAAAAATATTTTTAAAAAAATTTTTTTTAATCTTAAAAGGCAGATATCTTGCAGGAGGGTAGGGGGCCGTGGGGAAGGGGCTGGGGGGCCGTATACGGCCCGGGGGCCGCCAGTTGGACAGCCCTGCTATACAGCTAAGCATCAAAAACACGACCATCAGCTACCTCTCTTAACAAACGTCTAATCCTCTCAGATATCAAATTCCAACTGTCACTTTCAACTGAAATCCCCCCAGGTTCCACTCAGCAGTCTTGAAACAGCGCCACCTGGTGTCAAGCACGCCACACCGCAGGTCATCTCAAACTGCAAAAATACATCTTGTGTTGACTCATGAATTACTATTCAAATGCAAGAATCTGACAGTTTATTCGTTCAGTCGCTTCCGACTCTTCGTGACCTCATGGACCAGCCGATGCCAGAGCTCACTGATGGCCTTGGCCACCGCCTGCTCCTTCAGAGTCAAGCCAGTTACTTCAAGAACACCATCTATCCATCTTACCCTTTGTCGACCCCTCTTCCTTTCCCCCCAGTATCATTGTCTTCTCTAAGCTTTCCTCTCTATTCATGATGTAGCCAAAGTACTTCATCTTTGCCTCTAATATCCAAACACACACACACATACATACACACACACACACACAAACATATATATATATATGACACAGCACATAAAAACCACTACTAATTTAAATAAAATGCTCAATAAAACACAGCAATAGCTGCGGATTAAAATAGCCGTATCAATTTCAACCACATTAAGTGCCAGAGTCAAACAAGTCCTTTGGTCCTCAAGTTTTAACTGATGTTTAACCATGTCTCTCTTGTGGACGTTCCAAAGCCAAGAAGCATGTTTTTCCTTTCCTACTCCAATTATGCCACAATAATTTTGTGTGTTTCTGTGGGAGTAGCTAAAGTAAGCAGCTAGTACATAGATAATGTTATTAGAAGTTAGAAATTAATAAACACTTTACTTCAGTGACAGAAAATTGAGTTGTATCCGTTTAATTATGGAAGGCTTTTTTCAATTACCATCATTTTCCCATACTGTCTTTAGATGTGTTACAGGTTATGTCTAAGATTAGACTGAATAAATTGTACATTTTGGAGTAGTTTTTTTTAAAAAAAAATAAAATCTATGCAAAAGTACAGTGTGTGGAGTAATCTAGATGAGTAAAACTGTTATAGTAACTCAAAAACATAAAATGCCTTTGTATTTTTCTAGAAAACGCCTACTAAAGTACCACGTGAAGTAACTAACAATGTTTGTTATGCCAAAAACAAATAGACATAACAGTGTCTACCTCATTCTTGTAAGCTTGCTTATTTATTTATTTATTTACTTGCTACCCCGCCTTTCTCCCTAAGGGGACTCAAAGTGACTAACAATCCCTTGCTTTTAATTAATGTTAGTTGCTATTTTTTTTTAATAAAAAAAGCAGAAAATCAGCAATACTGTTTTCTAGCTTAGTTTCTATGGGGAAAGGACATTGAGACAGTTGTCATGTGTAATTCCTTTTCCAGTCATTGGAAGTCTGAAACATTTGCGCTCATTTCTTGTCATTCAGGAGGTGTACAAGCCACAAAGGAAATACCAACGAAGAGCAGAAGCAGAAAAGTTAATAGATGAGGAATCCAAAGTTCATGCCACACTTCTAGAATATGGCAGGTAAGCCAGTCCTGAGAAAAGTGGTGGCTTTCAAGCTGCATTCTCGGCAATGCTCATATTTCTTGGGAAACAGAGATTTCTTAGGGGAGAAGATTTATGATGACACACAAATTGAGAGAGAGAGAAATTGAGTTTTCACAGCTTGCTGAATGGCTATTGGGACTCATACTATAATGGGAAGTGAGCACATTAGCTCCCTGCTGCTTATGTTCTTTGTGTTCATATTCTGTGTGTGTGTGTACAGCCTATGTGTACTCTCTCTGTGTACAGCCTATAGGAATGTATTACATGCATTTCAGGTTGACCACTTAGCTCACATGGGAACTGTATCCTATGCAAAATAAAGCTATCTAGAACACCTTCAAATTTTCTCATCATGTAGGTAGAGGGACATTAAGTGGATCAAATACAAGAATTCCTTGAAAGTGGCATTTTAAAAATCTTTCCTTTTTAATATTCTTATCTGACATTGACAATTGGCCATGGATGCATTTGTAAGTGTTTACCTTTTCTTTAAATGCCTAAAGATATTTACTACCAAGTAGTGATAACTAGTTGAAATGGTATATAAAAAGGGAATCAGTCATTGCGTCTCTTTGCTGAGAAGTCCTGCCTTCTTCATTTTTAAATTTTGTGTTCATTTCGTAGTACATTTTTCTTTAAGCAATGTTTTCCTTGTGAGTCAGTGTGTATGTATAATTAGATGACATCAGCTTCTTATAAAAACAATCAACTACAATATGTTAAAAATACAAACTCAAGCCCAACACCACAAAATAAATGTTGATGACAGCAATACATTTTCATTATTGTATAAAACATTGTGATGCTGTGATTTGATCACTGATGCAGGTTTTGGACCCTTCTGAGCTGTGAAACCTTGATTTCATTTGGAGGAAAATTCAGAATATTAATGTGACAAGTAATAAACAAAACAATTAAAAAATGCACCTGTTGGGCTTAGATGCCAATACCCATTTTGCTATTTGTACAGTAGGTCATTACTCCTATCTGCCATAGGTGGAGTGGACATCTTTTCCCCACTCCACCTATAAACTGTGTATATAGTAGGCATATACTGTATCATTCACCCCTCTTTGTTTTCTTTTTGTGCTTGCTTGGAAGATCCCCTTACTCAGCTTCTCCACAGACCTAGCCTTCTCCTCAGAGATAAGATAGTTTAAAAAAATAAATGCAAACCAGAACAGGCTGAGTCCTCTCCTTCTCTGAGGTAAAAGAGGGAGAGCCCCAGACCCAGCCAACTCTAATGCAACGATTATACAAAGAAAGTCAAGAAACTAATGTTGGGATCCCAAAAGAGGGGTGTGACTATTATGCTGTTAAATACAATATTCAGAAAGGTGAATGTACTTAGTGCACAAAGATTATAGGCAATGGGAAGCTTCTTTCGCATTTTTTCAAACACCTCCAACCTTTATTTTGTATGCCAAACCCAATTTTCTATCTTACATTTGTAAGTCATATAACTCGTGTCTCAAAAAGGTTATTTAGATTTTATCTTAATATGTTTCCTGAGCAACAATTTCTGTTTAAGCTCAGCAGCTTCTGTGTGGTTGTCATCATGTTTTCCAAATTCACTATTTTTTGTTTTTGCTATTTTTCTCTTAGTTTCATTGATTATTTTTTGTGAGTATTTTTGATTTGTGCATGCGTGTGTTAATTTCAGGTGACTGGCACTCAAGTTTGCTTTTTTATGGCTAACTTCACTGTGTATCTAATTGTGCTACTAAGTTAAAGCTCATGATTGCATTTTTCAGTATTAAAGTTGAAATGTGTGTATGTGTGTATACCTTTTCAGTCATGGCACCCAACTGTGGAGTGCTTTCCCTCTGGAAACCTGACTGGCTCCAACACCCTTATCATTTAGGCAGTCACCAAGTTAAAACTTGGCAGTTCAGCAATTAATTAATTCAGTCAAATGAATGCTTGGGAGGGCACAAGAGAAGTGTTTTTTGCAGTGAAGATGGGTGGTTGTTGGGAATTCAGCAACACTTTTAACACTTTTCTGTAAAGCTGAGATCTGATCTGGAAAAATCTTTAGGGCTGAGGCAAGGTTACCAAATGCTCTTCAAACATTTGTTCATAGCTTTATTTGCAGTATAGAACTACTTCCGGATTCAACCCCCCGGATTGTTTTGTTCTGCTTGTCTGGATATTTTAAAGCACTGAGAGCTAACCTGAGCATGTATTTAAAAAAGCTTTTGTTGTTGACCTGAGTCTATATATAAAATCTTGCTTTGTTTTGTTCATTCCTATTCCACTCTACTCTCTTCCTTGCCATAGGAGGTACGGATTCAGCAGGCAAGGAAAACTTGAGAAGGTAAGAGTTTTCCATGCTCAAGGGATAGAGATGCAATGAGGGTGGAACATGGGGGTGGAATTAAAAACTCTTGTGCTCCATATGGAAATTTTATCCCAAGCAACAATGGGACATGATTCCCCCCCTTCTTCTCTGTCCATAAAACCTACCCTGTTTTGTGACAGTGGAATTGGACTCGTGTTTACAGCAAATTTCTAGAATATCTTGAAAAATGTTCAGGTGCCAAACAATTACAGTCAGCCCTCCACATTTGTGGGTTTAACTTCTGCAAATTTGCCTATTTATGGATTTGATTAATATGTTCTTTCTAGGCCCTCAGTGGTCAATTTCTGCCAGAAGTTCACCATAGAGTGTTTCAGGAGGACCTAGAGGTTTTAGACCAATGTTGTCCTAGGTTTTAAAAAGTGGGGTTTTTATTTCATGTGTTTCTACTTTTATGGGGCTCTTGCACCTCCACAAAAGTGGAGGACCTACTGTATGTTACTATTTTTATCAAGCTTCTGAGTACTAACAGTATTTTAAAATATGAAACACTTTTGATTTTATGGTCTTCTTGAATGACCTGATGTTTCAGTTTGTATCTTAATTCATAAGCTTTACTTACATTCTGACTTTTTAAAAAGTGGACTCTTTTGTGCTTTTTGCTGTTGCGAAAGTATAATGGAGAAAAGGTTCCCCCTCCTTCAGGTGTTAGTGAACTGGTGCTCCCATCTTTTGGCCATGTTGGAAGGGATAAAGGGAACCTACTGAGTACAACAACATCTGGGGGTTTCTCAGCTGTAACACAAATTTGAAAAGGATGTAACATTCAAATACTGTAGAGGGGATCACTGTTCCAACTTGTTTTTGCTATTACATATTTTTATTTACACATTTAAGCAGTTTTCTTAAATGTCAGTGTAGGAAAACACATCATAATTGAAGAGTTGTTTCACTGTAATACAGCTGGATTGTAGTAGTAGTATTATTGTTGATAATAGTAGTAGTAGTATTGTTGATAATGTTTTAAATGGATTTTATTGGTATATGTGGACTGCATCATTGGATGCTTATGTGAGGCCGTCCTGAGTCCCCTTGTGGGGAGAAGGATGGGATAGAAGTATATGTAATAAATAAATAAATAGTAATAATAAAAACAATATAGGTGTAGCAACCCAGTTCTCATTCGTGCCGGGGGCAGGGGGCCGCCCTGGGGTCCCATTAGGGCCAATTGAGGGCCAAGTGATGCAGATGAAGGGGATGATGAGGCAGCTGGGCCTTCATCTCCCACTGGGAGTTTGGAATGGGATCACGGCTGGCCTGATGGGTATGAAGGTTGGGAAAGTCAGGCCGACACTGACGGTGCTGATTCAGATAATCAGTATGAGAGACCAGGTGGTTTCGGTTCGCAAGAAAGGGTCAGAGAGGTAGCGGAGGATGAGCCCATGGAAGCTGAAGGGGAGTCAGGCTCTCATGAAGATAGCGACCCAGGTACTGGGAGGCAAGGACGGAGCTTTGATAGGAGACGGAGCATTGAGTCCAGTAGAAGGGAATGGCACTGAAGCCTAGAGCGCCGAAGGAGCGTGGAGGCCCGTAGCACAGATTGGCGCAGAAGCCTAGAGCGCCGTAGGTTTCACCAAGGGAATTAAGTATAGGATCCGTGGGAACGGATCCTCAGTTGCTCGGCCACTTCTGATCTGAAGGAAGTGAAGCGAGTGAAGATCCACGGAGCCAGGACTGGGCTCGTGAGACCAAGAAGCTTTCTTGGGCCTTGATTCCATGAACTTTGCCTTGTTCGAATTGCCACGGACTAAGTTTGTTTTCGATCCGCTTTGTTTTGGCGGAAACCTTGCCAGGTGTTTTGCCTTTGGTTTTGCTTCGGAACTCTTTGCTATTTTTATTGAACTCTTTGATGCTTTTATGGACAATTTACCTTTTCACCTGTTTTCTATTATTCAATAAATAGTTAGTTGATTATCGTCTCTGTGTGTGTGATTATGGGGCCGGGCCGAGACCCTGCATTGTGACAATAGGAGCCCTATTTCACCTGGCATTCCATGTGTATAATGTGCATGCTGCCACATGATTGGACAGATGCATAAATAGGAGGCTTGTACATTGATTCGTTTTGGATGTTCGCTTTCGGCTTGTTCGGCTGGTTCAGAAGCCCGTAACGACATGGGCTCTGCAACCATTTTTGTGCCAGCTGCAGCAATAGTGATTGTTGAAAACCAGCTGCCTTCAGTTTCTTTTGGTTATTCGTTGAGTGCAGGGAGGGAGGCAGCCACTAGAAAGAAAAGGATCCCAGAAGTGGAGTTTCTTATGCCCTTTATTAAACCCAGGTCTCCTCTAAAGACAAGGGAAAGGATCACAAAAAGAGTGCTATCTTAACTCTGATACTTTTAATCCAGGTTTTAATGAAGGCTATAAGGACAAACAAATGACGGAAAGGGGAGCCAAGCCCCTCCCCCAG
The DNA here is from genome assembly GCA_030556195.1 of Anolis apletophallus. Classification (NCBI taxonomy): domain Eukaryota; kingdom Metazoa; phylum Chordata; class Lepidosauria; order Squamata; family Anolidae; genus Anolis; species Anolis apletophallus. The sequence goes on from JARBWK010000002.1 coordinate 126,457,402, forward strand.
TTGCCGCCAATGGGCTGGATAGAAAACGACTCTTTCAGCTTTCTGGATCGAAAATGGATTTCTGTCCTCCCAAATTTGGGAGGCTTCCAAAAAATGAATTGGGACCCCTGCCAAAATCCAGGACACCGGAACAGATCACGGTTTACCCGACTTGTATAAGTCTAATACATAGTACTTGTATTGTGTATTGGGCTGATATTTGTCCTTCCTCTTAAGAACTGAGAATCTACATAACATATATTGAATCACAGATTACAATTGTCTGCTAAAACATAAAACTAGTAGAAAGAAAGAAAGAGGAATAAAATGTATTGTGTACTGGTGCCCCACTTTTTTCCTATCTTCTGCTTCCCACCTTTCAGTGATTTTAAGCAGACATTGTTTAGTTGCCTGTTTGCCTTAATTTTACAGGGATGCTCCTCTTTTTCTTGGCAGGCAGAAGACAAGAAAATGGTGCTGCCTGCTGGGCTTGTATCAGCAGGGAAGCCTGATGCCTACAATGAAGATGACCTTCAAGCTGCTGAGGAGGTGCGCATAACCTCTGCTAATTCAGACAGGATTGATCGGGGTGTCTCTCCTTTCCACTACATAAAGAAGAAATGTGGGAGTTTAGGGGTTGAATTCCTCTCTTTTTTCTCAACACACACACACACACCATTTTGCACCAGTAAATGAGTAAGTAGCCTACTCCCTGAACCTGTTTGCTGTTTTGTCGATGATAAAGATAATAAAACAACAATAGTGCATGGTCATTTACATACATCTAAATAATTTATTCGGAACCACCTGAGATTATCTCTGTATTAAGATGTAAACATTGGGCAATTTATTTAATTTAATTAATTTATTTAAAGCATTTCTATTCTGCCCTTCTCACCCCGAAGGAGACTCAGGGCGGAACACAACATATATATGGCAAACATTCAATGCCAGAACATAAAATAAATATACATAAACACTAAAATTTGTTATCTCCACTTTAAAAACACTTGTTTAAAACCATCTCAGATCAGCCATAGCAGATCTTGTTAACTTATTGCACTGTCCCAAAGGCTTGATCCCACACCCAAGTTTTTACCATCTTTCTGAAGTACAGGAGGGAGGGGGCTGATATAATCTTGCCAGGGAGGGAGTTTTATAGATGAGGGGCCACTACTGAGAAGGCCCTGTCTCTCGTCCCTACCAATTGCACCTGTGACGGTGGCGGGACCGAGAGCAGGGCCTCCCCGGAAGATCTTAATCTCTGTGGTGGTTCATAGAGGGAGATTCGTTCAGACATGTAAACTGGGCCAGGGCCATTTTGGACTTTATAAGCCAATCCAGCACTTTGAATTGTGCTCGGTAGTGAACTGGCAACAAGTTGACCTGATGCAACATGGGAGTTGTGGGCTCCCTGTATGCAAGTATGCTACCTCAGTGTTCATGTTCTACCATGCTATTCCCAAAAGGAGCTCTACCTGTTTGTGATCTTTTAAAAACAATTTAAATTTTTAATTACCTAAGTGTGTAAATTACATAAAGAATGTCAAAGGAAAGGGAAAAAATGAATACACATAATACAGATACACCATTCCACTGAACCCCCCCCAAACCACCACCCTTCACCCATGATTTCTGGCACCACTCAGAGTGAAACTAATATCTCAAGAAGGCCTATACTTATCTTTGCATTAATAAATTTCCCTTGTGGCTACTTTAAAGTCTACTGTTGTCTTCCTTTCTAAATATCCCAATGCAAGCCTCCATTTGTTAGCAAAATCTTCATTACCTGTCTGTGATCATTTGCATAATAGTAAAGTGTCATTATTCCAAGGAAGGTGTGATTACCTTTTAAAAAAGGATGTTCCCTCCTTATTTTATGTTTGCATGATATCAATGATTGCATTTCCCATCATCTTTCACTATCAGGGGAAAATGGGAATTACAATCCACCAACATTTTAGAGGGTAGTGGGTGGGATGTCCCTCCCTTGTTTATGAACCCAAAACAGCGAATAAGCAGAACAAACTATTTCTGTATTCTTGTGTTAGGTCAGCAACATGGGATCTACTATGGTCTGGATCATCTGCAAAGTATTCTACAACTGTTTGTTAAAATGTATTCAATTGTGGCATCATTTTTTTCCTTTGATTTAAAACTCACCTGGAAATCCTGTGTAAGTTTACTATGTCTGATCTTGTTCTTGTTTTTCATCAGCTTCGTATTAAAACATTGATGACTGAGATGGCTGCAATGGGAACGGAAGAGGTAAGTTGTTTGTGTTGATAGACATGGCTGCTATTCAACTTTAATTATTTTGGCAACACATACCAAATAAACATGTCAATTTAACAGGAGAAGAGAAGTATGTCTGGGTTGTTTTCAGGGCTCCATGGCCATGTTCCAAAAACATTCTCTCCTGACGTTTCGCCTGCATCTATGGCAGGCATCCTTGGAAGTTGTGAGGTTTGTTGGAAACTAGGCAAGTGAGGTTTATATATCTGTGGAATAATGTCCAGGGTGGGAGAAAGGACTCTTGTCTGTTTGAGGTACAGTAGGTGTGAATGTTTCAGTTGGCCATCATGATTAGCATTTAATGACCTAGCAATGTCAACAAATGGCTATTGTTGCCTGATTTCTTTTATCAAAAATAATTTGTCCTTCACCCGAATATTAATTGAATTGGACTGAACTACAACTTTGCTGGATTTTTAAAGACATTTATTTGTTATTGTCTGGTTCTTCTCTGTGCTTATTAAACCAGCTTGGTAGACACTGCTTGTACAGCTTACTTGCAACCCTGTTGTTACTCCCTTCCCTACTCTTGCAAGTCGAATTGAAAAGCTGTCACAACCTTGTAAATAAGGTTAACTGGTGTTGAGATTGCTTGAAGCTTGAAGCTACTCTGTAAATTGACACAGCTTAAATGGCGATCCTGCTTGTAGGGTGTTTTGCCTCTTGAGTCAAGTCTATCTATAAAGGCCTATACAAGGTTTCTTCCAAGATTTCGAGTTGTGTTTTTTTATTTTCCTTGAGCCTCTGTGATGCTTACTTGATAGCAGTATGTGCCCTATTTTTCAAACTTGATGTAAATGTTGCCTATGTACACAAACTTGTAATGATAGCTAGCATTCTAGCTAAATCATAGTTGCAAATCTTTCCTCCCATCTAAGACTGAAGCAGCAGTTGCTGCTCCATTGTCATTGTTTTTTAATTATTGTTTATTATTGTTGTGCCTTTCTCCCTTTTTTCATCTGCTAACAAAAGTTCCTGCTGCTGCCACATTTCTTTCTTTCTTCCCTCCCTTCCTTTTAGTTAAGCTGCAGGAGACTAACATAGTACCTTTATTGGAGCTTTTTGATTAGCCTATGTCCAATCCGTAAAAGCAGGCCGTTTATAAGATATATAAACTGGGGAAAGAAACAAGCGTAGATACAAATTCTTCAGGTTTAACAAGGAGGTTCCGGGAAAGGAGGAACCCTGTGGAGCTGAGCTGACTGATCCCATGTCTGCCTTATCATCAGCAGTTCATGTACATCCTATGGCTCTGTTGTGTTTCTCATAAATAAGCTTTCATGCCTCCTTGCTTCACTGCACATAGGCTTCACCATTGCAAAGATCACATTCACTTGCATGGCATGTACAACCTTCCAAACTGTTCTGCTGATCTCCGTATTTAAGTATTAAGCAGAGGTGACACAGAAACAGTCTTCCCATATTAGGTGCATGGTCTACATGCACATGTTTTCCTCCCAGTTAAAGGCAGATCCTGCAATTCCCTGTCTTTTTAGCATATCCTTGACTCCAGAGGCCTATGCGCTGGATCAGCATCAACTGTTGCTCTTTGATGTTATGAGAACATAAAGGAGCTTCTTGGATGAGGCTAATGCCCCTCATATTCCTGCATTGGCCAACCAGATATCAAGAGGAAGTTAAAACTCAGGACATGAGTGAAACAGCTTTCTCCTGGTCCTATCTTTCAGAACCTCGAATGCAAAGAGGTAGTGCCTCTCAATACTACAAATAATGTATAGCTACTGTGATATCTATTAATGTAACAGCCATTGCCATGGCAGCTTTCCTAACATGTAGTAAAATTATTTTGTCCCATTCTTGTAGATCAGTTCAGATTGTTGATTCCCAAGGAGTATTAATGGCCATTGGCCTTTTTCTTGGCCATCTTTATCCTTTTGTTTTTGTATATTTCCTTTTTACGTTTCTACCCCCATCTGTTTGCTCCACTCAAGCCATGTTGTTTTCATGGAAAGCCAGGTGTACTTAAGTGTCATGTCTCTTGGAGCAGAAGTGTTTCCATATATTCATGAAATTTGTGCTGCACTTGCAGGGTAGACTTACAGCAAGCACTGTTGGCCAGATTGTTGGACTCCAGTCTGATGAAATCAAGCAGATTGTATCAGAATATGCCGAAAAGGTAAGTGATTGTTGCTTCTTGTTGTTTTCAGCCTTCCATGCCTGTTTAGTCTTCAATCTCCTAGCCTTCTACCTTCCATTTTTAAAAACAACCAGACATAACAGTGGTGATTCTACTTGGTGAGATATTGCTTTGCTGGGGTAGCTCCATGAAAGGAGAGATTTGCTTTGAACACTGAGTTATATCCACACTTTCTACTGCTGGAAAGGCTCTCATTTTATCCATTCCCAAGGGGACTCAGAGCGGATTACAGAATACGTATAACCATTCAATGTGGTTATACAATCAACAACAAAGATTGACAGTACATGGACAGAGGAAAGGCTTCCCTCTTTCTCCTCTCTGGTATCTGGAGGCTGTGTTCGACTCCGGCCATGGGGAGGTGCTGTTGTTCCATTTTCCAACGCTAGGGCTGATGGCGGGAGCTCACCTCGACCTACGGCTTGAACTGCTGACCTTCCTGTAGACAAGTTTTTCTGTAGCTGGCAATTTAACCCACTGTGCTAGCCACGGCCTTAGGGAGGGGGAGTCTTGCCGATTTCCAGTCTTAACTGTAACCCACAGCATCTTCTTGATTTGTCTCCCTAAAGTCAAAAACAATGGAAAATGGTGCTGGGGACTGCAAACAAAGATTGGCATTTGGGTGTTTTCTCCCCCCCACCATTTTTGTGGATATATTGTTTCTGTGCCTGTGGGGCTGTAAAATGATAGGAACCATCAAAAGTCTTCAAAGGCTGCTAATTAAAGAATTAGATAGAGGAGAAGCAGCTGTGCTCTTCATTTGAAAAAGGCCTCTAGTACCTGTTATGTGAAGAAATGCTATTTACTTTTAACAAGTATTTTCACTGCAGTAATTCAATACATAGTGTTAACATTGGGTTTTATTTAGGTGGAATCCATTTTTCTGTCCTTTGTTCCTCCACTCTATTTCTTTTTCTTTGATCTTTCTGCTACTTGTATATTTTAGCAACCTGGCTCATTTGTTGTTGGGGTTTTTTGGGGGGGGGGGGGTGCTTTTAGGCTGGTATAATGGATTTTCTGTCAGTGTGTGTAATGAACATTGCTTAAAATGGGGAAATGGGGGATTGAGTCCTTGGGCAATACAGGGTTGTCACTTCATTACACATCTTAAATTCACAGACGTCAATCTTTCATGTAGTTAATGTTGAATTTAAAGAGCAGTGCAACATGTAGCATGTCTTGAACTGATAAGTGATTGATTATGTAAGTCGTCTTGATAATGTAAGCCGTTTTGAGTTTCCTCTGAGAGAGATAAAGTGGGGTATAAATAAACATAATAATAATATCATCATCATACTGAGTGTTTTACAATACTGATGGGCTAAATGCAGTCCTGGGTTCATATCCGGGTCTATTTCTGTGGCATGTAAAACCCATCCATACCTCAATTTTCTAGCAAAAAGGAGCGATTACAGTACCTCAAGTAACAATTATTTGTCTTTTCAACATGTCATATTCTCTTTAAAATGAAAAAAACACTGTTTTTCAAACTTGGCTATACAATAAATATCAAAGTTCTAGTCTCGTGGGTTTTAAAAAAATTAGTTTTCCTGTGTAATATTTAGATGATTCCAGGGGGAGAAATTATGCCATCACACCACCAAAAAAGTGTAGCTTTCTACATTTTTAGCCAGTGGGAACAAGAAAAGTCCTAAGCATGCTTTGGAAAACTCGTTTTTATAAAAAATGCTTTCTGTTGAAAAGATGGACTGACTCCCATCAACAGAGACAAGATCTACACATTTTTAAAGCCCTGGTCAGAGGAATATAGCCATTCTTCCTTCTGTATGTAGTTGAACTCTGTGAACATAAATCTTGGGAAATGTCTGGCGCTCTAAATTTCCAGAAAGCTCAGCTAGCATGGCCACTGTTAAAGGATTATAGGAATTTTAGTTCCAAAACCATATGGAGGACCAAAAGCTCCCCATGGCGACTGTCAGACAGAGTAATATCTTTAGCTCTCTTTTTTTGTATGAGGCTTTCCACCAGATTGAAAGGCACTATGGAGGTTGGACTAGCAACTATCCTGGTAAGTCTGATAGAACAATGATCTGTTTGTGTGCTCTTCCCTCTCCAGCAATCAGAACTTTCTGCAGAAGAGCGTCCGGAAAGACTTGGGGCTGCACAACACCACAAAAGGAAGGTGGCATCGCTTAGCAAGAAAATCTCACAGAAAACAAAACAACTGGAAGAAGTACGCTCTTTAAAAACATAGCCATGTTTTGCTTTAAAAGATTTCCACTCAAGAAAAACTAGCTTCTAACTTAGAAATCCATTCAGAAGAATCAAAATGTGAAAAGTCTGAATGCTAGTAAGCATTGCTTCAGAGGATTGATACAGTGTCCTGTGCATAAATAGAATACTGAGCTTGTGCTAGTTCCTATGGTGAGTTTTACCATTCCCTATGTAACTTCACCTTTGGAAGCCTAAACTATATTTCTAAATACTCAACTGATGTCTTGTTACTGCAATGGTAGAATTGTGAAGACTGAATGAAAATTTCAGAGTGAGAAACAAGTCTTCTTCCGGGGGGGGGTTGCAAGCAATACTATGTGTTTCAATTTCATGTACCTGTGATTATTAAAATGTTAAGAATAAATCCAAACATGCATGCGTGCGCACGCGCACACACACACACACATATATTCTCTTCGTGGACTCTGTGAATGCACACAGTTTAAAATAGGAGAAGTTTCACTTAAGGCCTGCGCAGGTGCAGACACTCCACATGTGTGAATTCACAGAGTTCCACTCGAAGAAACATGGTCACAGGTATGTAACCCCCAATATCTCGCACACACGCACGCACACATATATATGCTATATGACTAAAAGATCTGATGAAACACATTTGAGATGCCTCAACTTGACTCTGCCTATTTTTCTTCTTTTGGTAAAAGTTGCAGATTAAATGTGCTGATTTGCAAACAGCATGTAGCGAAGCCAAGAAGACACTAAATGAGGTAAAGATTTGTTCTGTTTGCTGGAAATAGCAACCTTCCAAGCCTCCATTAACTGTTTGTAAATGTTTATAATTGTTAACCTATATTGTATGTACTTTTTGGTTTACCCGTTTGACTGTACCTCTTTAGTATGGGAGGGGCTTCAGACACAGGACTCCATTTTGGATTAAGTTTGCATTGGACCTCAGTAGAGGTGGTTGCATGTTGCTGTTTGGACTTTAGTAGAGAAGTATGACATTCAGACTTCAGTAGTACAGAGAAGGGGTATGACATTCAGACTTCAACTCCCAGAAATCCTAACAGCTGGTAAACTGGCTATTTCTGGGAGTTGAAAAGACACCTGGACTAGCTATATGCTTAAAGACATTGGACTATATCTATATGCTTAAAGACATTGGCCTAGTATGCTGAATAAATACAAGAAGTTTGTTAGTAATCCTGGGATGTTATTTTTAAAGAAGACTACTTTGTTTTGTCTCTTGAGTGCATATTTTAACTAAGAGGTTTCAAGGGACTGTCTATCTTTTGGGCAATTACAACTGCAAATTCTACTTCAAAGATACAACCATCCTCTGCTAACCAAATTTATTTTTGTAGTGGCATGTCTTTATTCTTGACAGTTTAAAGACATGGTTCTTAAGTATAACAGCCGATTTATGTTAAACTATGTTTGGGCTGACATCTGAGTACATTGAGACCCCCTGTATCCATGGAAAACACATTCCTAACTGGATTGTGGTTACATAAAACTGTAATTAAGATCAATTACCATTAAATTAACTTGCTTCCAGTTCCACTGATGTTTACTGGGCTAGCTGAATCAGCAAATAATGTATCACTTAATTGTAGAAATGTTTCCTGCAGAAATTAGTGTCGTGTGTTCTTCCTGTTTCATCCTCTCTAGACTTTTAGGCTCTAAACCAATATAATGTGAGAGGCTTTTCATGTTGCAGTGGAAAAATTGGTTGTAACTAAATTGTATTTTCAAAGGCATTTATAGCTGGAATCACTGGGTTGCTGTGAGTTTTCCGGGATGTATGACTGTGTTCCAGAAGCATTCTCTCCTGGCATTTCGCCTGCATCTATGGTTGTGAGGTCTGTTGGAAACTAGGCAAGTGGGGCTTATATATCTGTGGAAGGTCCAGGGTAGGAGAAAGAACTCTTGCCTATTTGAGGCTAGTGTGAATATTGCAATTGGCTAGCTTGATTAGCATTTAATGGCCTTGCAGTTTCAAGGTCTGGCTGCTTTCTGTCTAGGGAAGTCCTTTGATGGGAGATGATTAGCTGGCCCTGTTTGTTTCATGTCTGAAATTCCCATTTTTGAGTGTTGTTCTTTATTTACTGTCCTGATTTTAGAGTTTTTTAAAATACTGGTAGCCAGATTTTGTTCATTTTCATGGTTTCCTCCTTTCTGTTAAAATTGTGCACATTCTTGTGGATTTCAGTGGCTTCTGTGTGTAGCCTGACATGGTGGTTTTTAGAGTAGTCCAGCATTTCTGTGTTCTCAAATAATATGCTGTGTCCAGTTCGGTTTATCGGGAGCTCTGCTATGGCTGATTTCTCTGGTTGGATTAGTCTGCAGTGCCTTTCAAGTTCTTTGATTCGTGTTTGGGCAATGCTGCATTTGGTGGTCCACAGCTGCATGGTATACGGGAGACTCCTGCAGAGGTGAGAGGATCCCTCTTGTGGAGAAATAACTAAATTGTTTCAGCATTTGTCGACTTGCCAAAAATGTTTTTATGATCTATTTGATCAGAGAAAGACTTGAGAAGAAAGCATTTTGCCAGGCTGGGATAAGATCCTAACACAAGTGTCAAAAGTTAAGTTCTTTTGTGCTATGTTGAAGCCTCTTGGTAGGTGTTGTGAGCCTTTATTAATATCTATTTTAAGGTAAAACCGGCAATATATTTAGGAGTTATAAAGTTCCTATATGAAAAGGAGGCTAGATGTGCCATGAGTTTTTAATAAAACTGTACCAAGCTTAAGAGAATTTTGCTTTCAGGTTTAATTGGTACTTTCAAAAACTTTTCAAAGTCATTACAATTTGTGTTATTAATTCCATTTTTTTAGGCTAAGACTTTTAGTGAAAAATTGGACAAGGAGCTGGCGGCCTTAGAAATAGTGGAATCCCAAGCAGACTCAAAGTATGTGCTTTTCACTTTCATTAATTCTCTAGATTTGCATGTGTATATCTATTTTCTAGGCCAAGTGTTCCCTTGCTTTTATCTCTCTGTCTCCCCTCCCATGTCATTAACCTTTGTGAAACTACAGCTTTGATAGTAGCAAAGTAAAGCTGAAATACCTGGGCCCAGCTATTTTACCTTTTATTCGGCCATTTGAATGATATGTTTAATATAAATGGAAAGGTTATATGTTTTCTTTTCCCCTCAGTGTTTTATGAATTCATTTTTACTCCTCAAGGGTTTTTAATGTTTCTTCGTTCGTTCATTTATTTATATCCCTCCTTTCGCCTAATGAAACTCAAAGTATATTCCTTTACTTAGTGTATTGCAGAAGCTTCGGGCACTCGTGGCAATGAATGAGAACCTCAGAAGCCAAGAGCAAGAATTCAGAACACACTGTAGGGTAAGTTTTAGAATGTTATTCTAAGTTGTTTCTGTATAGAGTTCAGGAAAGTTACTTTTCTGGACCACAAGGCCTGCCATGCTCCAGCCAGCTCAGGATTAAGGAAGTTGTAGCCTTAAAAGGTAACTTGCTCTGGCTCTCCTTCTGTGCAGAATTTCATTTGATGATCCAGATGAGCTCACACTTGATTTACATTAGAAAGGAGCATAAAAAATTACTCCTGATACCTATTGGGTGTGTTAGATTTATGACACCATGATTGTAGAAAAGCAACCTCTTGACATTCAAGTTCTATGTTGAAGAATTGGCACTCTTCGCGTTTAAACTTTCAATTGCATATGCCACGTGGATGGTGTGTTTTTGTGTTTTTGGTGTCTGTTCCAGTGAACCCAGCTTCACTCTCTAATATTTGCCCGTCAAGCTAGAAGGTAACCCCTAGGATTCCCCTGGGATTGCCAGCCAGTATAGACAATGCCCAACTAATTGAGCTAATGGTGTGACTCATTACACTGTGTAACATGATTTTTGTTCCTGGGTTATAAATGTCTTTTCCTAATTAGTTCTGTCATAAAAACATGGAAAAAAGGTTTATTAAAATGCAAACACTTTGTTTTTGCAGGACATCATGCAACACATTTTGCTATCTTTCAATGACTATATCATAGAGTCTCAGCCAATTCATAGTTTGTGTCAGCCACAAAAACAAAGTTTCTGGATTATAACAACTACTTTCACAGTAAGCACCTCACAATTGAACAGGAAATAACACTTTCAAACCAAGAACAGAAACATTTTTATTTTTGTTATATAGTATTGTAATATACCACTGGCCTAAACATTTTGGAGTAAAAGCCACTAGCCATTGAATGTTTACACTTGCATGGACAGCCTCCCAGAATTTACGAAGCTTACAATGGAAAGACCAAAACCAAGGAAACTTATTTTTGCTTCTTGGAGAAGAATCAGGATATCTGTATACCTTTATAAAACGGAATGTTTGTATATCTGTATGCGGAGGGCGGGAGGGCAGAAGGGCGGAAGCAGCCACTTTCACAGGCCAGGGCGGATATGTGGCAGCCACTTTCACAGGCCAGGGCGGATATGTGGCAGCCACTTTCACAGGCCAGGGTGGATATGTGGCAGCCACTTTCACAGGCCAGGGCGGATATGTGGCAGCCACTTTCACAGGCCAGGGCGGATATGTGGCAGCCACTTTCACAGGCCACAGCGACCAGCGCGGGTGATGGACCTGCACCAAACTTGGTACACATAACCCCCTAACCCCTTTATGTCCTGGCGGGTCGGGGACATGACCCACGGATTATGGGATTTGTAGTACTTTCCAACACTTTGGTTCCCACAGACCACTGAGGCCACCAAAAAGGACCAATACAGACCACACTCAGCACACACAGCCCCCATGACCCACTCTACGTCCTGGTGCAGTTCGGAGGAGGGTGGACCATGGATGATGGGACTTGAAGTGCCTCTACTCACTTCCCAAGTCCGCTGCAACCCTCATCCAATCACTGATCGAGACCAAACTTGGCACACATAACCCCCATGACTGCCTTCACATCTTGGTGAGGTTTGGGGGAGGACTGACAATGGATGATGGGATTTGTAGTACTTTTACACCCCTCTGTTCCCACAGACCACTGTGGCCCCCAACAAACACTGATAAAGACCACACTTGGCACACAGAGCCCCAGTGACCCAGTCCATATCCTACTGAAGTTTGGAGGGGGACAGAACATGGATGATGGGTCTTGCAGTACCTTCCCTCACTTTCCAAGACTGCTACAAACCTAATCCAATGACTGATCAACACCAAATCTGGCACACAGAGCCCTCATGACCCACTCTACAGCCTGGTGCAGTTTACTGTGAGACGGACCACGGATGATGGGACTTGAAGTATTTTCACTCACTTCCGAAAAACAATGCATCCCTCATCCATTCACCAATACAGACCAAACTTAGCACACAGAGCCCCCATGACCCAATCTACATCCTACTACACTTGGGGGCAGAGATGATGGGACTTGCACTACCTTCAGTAATTTCATGATACCACTGCAACTCCCAATAATGATGGATCAAGACCAAACTTGGCACACAGAGCCCCCATGACCCACTCTACATCCTGCTGCGCTTCACAAATAACCCGGGCAGGGCCGGGTCCCCAAGCTAGTAAACAATAAATACAAATTCAACATGGAACCTCTAACATCAAGTTCCCAAAGAAATGTGTGATTGAGATTTAAATCTGTATCAGTTTATAATAATAGCTTTATTTTTATATCCCGCCGCCATCTCCCTGAAGGGACTCGAGGCAGCTTACAAGCAGGACCAAGCCCAGGACATACAACAAAATTCACCAAATAAAATGTAGAGACACAATAACGCATTACGATCCAATTCTAACACAATTAAAAACATCAAAGTATAAACAACAACATTAAAAACCATATCAAACCAGCCCTACAATCAGTAACCAGGAATACAATGGGCATGCTATGCAGATGATATGCTAGGCTCCTTGCAAAAAAAATAATCATCCTATATAGGTACTAGCTGAAAGATAAGGGAAAGATAAATACCATGCCATGAAATGGGGGGGCAGTTGAACTTTCATGCCCTTTAGCTTAATATTTTTGGGATGGCAATTGTATATTACTGGAAAACAGTTTTAATTATGCATTAGGTTGATGTAATTTACTGAAAGTTTATTCTACCAAAAAGGTTCCTTTGAAATGGAGAGGGGCCTGGTGTGAGAGCATCTCTCATCATATTTGTAACTTGTTCCCCTAGTGAGGCTTATATTTTCTCATCACTGTAAGCCTTCTGGCATTTTTAAAGCTGACACTTCCAACTTCTCCCTTTTTCCAGATTTATTTCCATAAGAAATAAACATAAACACCACCCGAACTATAACACATAGGGAAAGGAGCTCGCTACTTTGCATAATGCAAAAATCTTTGCCTCTCTCCAGTGCACATGTTGTGTCTCTGTTTTTTTCTAATGCATATCTTAAGAAACACATTTCTGACTTCTATTTCTGTAAAGAGCTCATTGGTTTTTAATGAAAAGAAACAATTATTGTTTTGTCCTTGTTCTTCAAGGAAGAGATGGCACGGCTCCAGCAAAATATTGAAAGTTTGAAAGCAGAAGCATCTGAAAATGGAGAGGATAAGGTACGCAGAGAGCACTTGCATGTGCATATTAAGTAAATCCATGACATCATTACTTTTCTTTCCCAGTTAGTATCGTAAAAAATGCTCGCAACTCCCTCATGCAGGAATTCACAGGAAACTCATCCCTGACATGTGACCATCCAACTTAATTTTTGTAAATCACAGGAATGAGAATTCATCCTCTTGCTTGATGGCTCTATCTATTAACAAATCTTGTGTTACTGACACATGGTTCTTCCTTCTAAGGAAGATCATGTAGGTGCAAAAAGGTCTAAAGCCAGTGCTGTCTCAGCATAAGAGAGGGGGCATCTAGAGCAGATTGTGAGTATGTGAAATTCAAAATTGTGTTATTTTCTTAGCATGTTCCTGAAATGCATATAGTGAGGATAGTAGTGGGAGAATTGTCTTAATCCTGAGATTATCAATGGGATAAATTCTTAAAGAAGGGGGAAGATATGCATCAGAAGAGAGCTTTATTAATATAACACATCACTACTTTCTGTTTGAAGCAAGTGTGAATGCTGCAATTGATCACCTTGATTAGCATCGAATAGTCTTGTAGCTTCAAGGCTTGGCTGCTTCCTGCCTAGGGGATTCCTTTGTTGGGAGGTGATTAGCTGGCCCTGATTGTTCCTAGTCTGGAATTCAGAGAAGCCATTGAAATCCACAAGCATGTGAACAATTTCAACAGAAAGGAGGAGACCATGAAAATGAATAAAGTCTGGCCACCAGTATTAAACAAAACCTCTAAAATCAGAGCAGTAAGTAAAGAACAACATTAAAAATAGGGGAAATCCAGACAAGAAACAATCCGGGCCAGCTAATATCTCCCAACAGATGATTCCCCCAGGCAGGAAGCAGCCAAGCCTTGAAGCTGCAAGACTATTCAATGCTAATCAAGGTGATCAATTGCAGCATTCACACTTGCTTCAAACAGATAAGAGTTCATTCTCCCACCCTGGACATTATTCCACAGATATATAAACCACACTTGCCTAGTTTACAACAAACCTCACAACTTCTGAGGATGCCTGCCTTAGTTGTGGGAGAAACATCAGGAGAGAATGCTTCTGGGACATGGCCATACAGTCTGGAAAACTAACAACAATTGAACTATGTGGTATATCTGCACTTCCCAAAAGAAATCTGCCAGCCTCATAACCTATGATTGGGATTCTGAGAGTCACTGCTCAAACACTTCTATAAGGCCAAGATTGTGAATTGCTGCTTGAGGATCTTTCAGCTGTTTCATGAAACTCTGGAGACAAAAATTTAGAGAGGAAACATGAGTCCTTCAAGAACATTGCTCAGCTCAAACATGCATCCAAGTTTCCTATTTTCTCTGCTTATAAACCGCTTCCCTGATTCTGATTTGGAGAAGAAACAGCAGTGTTGGTTTACAGAATTATATTGCATTAGTCTTGTGCTTGTTTCATTTTTTTCCCTTAAAATTTTTTTTCAAAGAAAAGCATAAGCAAAACACAGAAATTTAACATGAGGATGCAAAACTGTTTCAATCATTGATTTTTATTGGGGTTTTAGTTCATAGGTATGGATCAGGAATTGAAGGGTTTTTTTTTTGTAATATCTCCAATATTAGGAACCTGCAAAAATTATAGACCAGCAATACAAAACTGAGAGAGAGAAATTGCAGAAGATCAGACTACTTCTGGTGAGTTAGAGTTGGGAAAGGGTTTCGCTGTACAATGTAATTATGGTGAATGTACGAATGTTGGCTTTTGCTGTAATGAATGTTTCGAAGCATTAAATATCATTCCAAGCATGGACAGGAAATTGTTACCTTTTGTACCAGAGGGGAAATGGGTGCATTATAGCTATCGATTTAATTACCGATTTTTTTATGTCTAATTTTTCTTTTAAAATGTTTTTGTTTTGTTTTTAACTCTCTTCAGGCCCGGCGCAATAGAGAAATAGCTATTTTACAACGCAAGATTGATGAGGTACCCAGCAGAGCTGAGTTAACACAGTACCAGAAGAGATTTATTGAACTTTACGGTCAGGGTATGTATATCAGACAAGAGTATATTCCTCACCGCTAAGCACTATAAAGCTGTGGAGCATGACGACTGCACCTTGCTAATGGCGCTGTATTGATGGCTCTTTGCCATTCACATTATATGCCTCTACATTCCCTTGCGGTTCAAAAGTGTGATGCTTTAGAATAATTTTGAATGTGCTTTTAGTGGGTTATGCCACTTAGATACACAATCTGTATTTAGGAACTGCTTTGTTAATGTAACTGGTTCATACCTTGAAATCAGATCTGGCCATGGTGCCACAAACTTTGATTACATCCCATTTGGATTATTGCAAAATAGTCTATGTAAAATGGACACTGGAACATTTTTGGAAACCATAGTGGATCCGAAAGTCTGTGGTTGGTTACAAGGAATGCACAATCCTACCCTTGAGTTGAAACAGCTTCACTGTTTAATTGTTCTTTCTGGGCACAATTTGAAGGGTTGGTTGTTGCCTATGAAGACTTGAAATGCAAACCTTTTTGACACCTATATCTCTGCTTTGTAAACTGTGGGCCCTGACCTCAAATGTGTTCCCCTTAGATCAGTGATTCTCAACCTGTGTGGTCCCCAGGTGTTTTGGTCTATAACTCCCAGAAATCCCAGCCAGTTTACCAGCTGTTAGGATTTCTGGGAGTTGAAGGCCAATACATCTGGAGACCCACAGGTTGAGAACCACTGCCTTACATGAAGGTTGGTGTTTCACAAAAATTGACAACAATAAAAGTTTTATGAACATCACTTTGTGACTGGTTTAGACGTTTACACAAATCTTGTCATGCAGCGTTTACAGTCTGCAAAAAGGAAAACCAACTTGTTCAGCAAGCCTTGCAAATTCTGATTTGTTATCATTAAATATTTAATTTTTATATCTATTTTCATCTTGCAAAAATGTCTTGGGCCAAAAGGGTTCGCAAGTGGAAAAGTTTTAAGCAAGTGGAAGTACTAAATATCTGCAGAACCTTATGTTGTCCAGCTGGCTTAAATTCTGGAGACTCAAAACTTTGCTTATTTTAAATCAGTGTGTGAAATATTTTGGAGTGTAAAAGCACTCATTATTTGTAGAGCATAAATTGCATTACTATAACAGTTTTGATTTGATATTTCTGGGCATATTTTTATATCTTTTTCTCCTTTGCCCACATACCTTAGTCCACTTCCTACCAATTTGTTTCTCTTCATAATACGAGTTTCTATCAGTTTCCCACCAGTACCGATAATAGGTTGAAAAAGTGGGATATAGACCTAAGAGAAACCATGGGATCTTAAAGTTTTTTGAAAAAAATTGCATTCATTTGATAGGTCCTAAAGGCGATCACTAATAATTTTGATAACAAGCTGACTATAGAATAGTCCTGGAGGATCTCCAGATGCCTTGATAAAGGTTCTCTCAGACAAAAAAAATTGTGATATTTATATTTGTGGTTTTATCCACTTTTATGGGAAACCTGTGTCTCTGACCCTTCCAAATGAGAAGGGATATTTTCACTATGAAAACTACCTTCAGCCATTTTAAAATGTCTTCCACAGAACTCCAGATTCCAAAGGTCTTTGTAGAAATCAACAGAGGGAGGACCATCTTAGTCTCCTTTGGAAGGGAATTCTAGAATTTGGAGATTTAATGCAGTTTGACACCATTTTAACTGCTATGACTCAGTGCTAGAACCTAATGGATATTGTAGTTTAATGAGACAACCGCACTCCTTAAAAGGGAAGGCTAATAACATTGTAAAACTGCAAATCTCGGGATTCCCTGAGCCATGGTAGTTAAAGTAGTGTCAAACTGCTTTATTTCCAAGTGTAGATGCACCCTGAGAAACAGCCACTGAGAAAAGTCCCTCTCAGAACTCCGACCTCTCGGAATCTGAGTAGGCTCAAATGGGAGAATACAATATTTCAATTTGGTTGTCATGTTTTAAAATCCACAATATTTCTTTGAATGTCCATCATTCCTGCTACACTGCCAGCCTGAACATTTTGTTAGTTGCTGTTGTATACAGTAGTAATTTGTCCCTTTCCATCCCCCCAAATCTGCTATGGGTATGCACTCGTATGCACATGCTGATGCTGTATTGGCAGCCAGAAGAATAATAATATATGAGTTTTATCATTCTGCCTCTTTGGGTTTTTCAGTCCCTTTAATGGCTGTAAAGAGTGTTCTGTGTCAGAAAGTGTATTACCTCTCTTTAGACTGGAACCACCACCGTATCACAGCTCTAGCCATGCTTAATGTAGTGAATTGATGATTTAGGAGGATTCTAGTCCCCCCCCCCCTCCACCTGATCTATGCTAAACGAGCATTGCAAATCATTTAGAATAACCCTTTTTGCTTTACAAGCGGAGATTCTGTCGCCTCCAATAAATTTATGAGAGCTACAATTCACAGCATGTTGATTTTATGTTAAGATATATTGCTGGCTCTTGTAGGTTGTCTGAGTGCTTGAGAGTGTATTTTTCCCCGCTTTAACATTTTTATAACAGGTTGAAAACTTCAAAGAACCTTGACAAAAATTGCATTTGCTGTGTTTTGGCTGGGATCCAAGGAGGCTCGTGCATTACTTCCCTACAACTGAAAGATGTTTGCCATTTGTTCATTCACACAGCTTGCTAGCCCAGGGGGTCCCACAAATCTCAGGAATGGTTCTACAAGAAGAGTAGGACTAGGAACTATATGTGGAGAGACAAGTTAAAAATTATTATGCGTACCAAGAAAACCTAATTCTTACCTATTATACCTAAGTCTGTTTAGATTTCTTTGTCCATAGTTCACAAAAGAAGGGTGGAATATAAATAAAGTCCAGTGCAAGGAGAAAGAAGAGTTGTGAATTATTATTTATTTATTATTTATTATTTATTATTCGGGTTTCTATGCCGCCGACTCCCTGAGGCTCGCGGCGGCTCACAGGAACCGAAGGTACAACTACACACAAGCAATGCGATAAAACATCTAAGACAATTAAACAGTTAAAACAGCAAAATACAAAACCCCCAGGTACAGTTCAGAAATTAGATAGCGTGACACCCCAGGACAGCGGCTAAAGCGGAACATGGGCAGGACCTACTCACCGAAGGCCTGCTTAAACAAAATAAGTTTTGCAGGCGCGTCTAAACGGGAGCAGGTCCTTTATAGCCCGCGTTCCAGCCGGGAGGGCGTTCCACAGCGTAGGAGCTATAACGGAGAACGCCCTCCGGCGAGTAGATGTCAGTTTAGCCGATTTCGCCGAGGGTATCTCTAACAAATTAGCATCCTCGGAGCGTAGTGATCTCGGGGGACAGTGTGGGGTGAGTCGGTCCCTCAAGTACGCTGGCCCCAGGCCATGCAAGGCCTTAAAGGTAAGAACCAACACCTTGAAGGAGATCCGTGATCGATTGGGAGCCAGTGCAGATCCTGCAAAACAGGTGTGATGTGGCGGCCTGCTGGGGTTCCAGACAGGAGCCGGGCGGCAGTGTTCTGCACCAACTTGAGCTTCCGGGTCGCCGACAAAGGAAGGCCAACGTAAAGCGCGTTACAGTAATCCAGCCTTGAGATGACCGTAGCTTGGATCACCGTGGCCAGGTCATTCCGGGAGATATAGGGGGCCAGCCTCCGAGCCTGTCGCAGATGAAAAAGCAACCTTGCTGACCGCGGAGACCTGGGCCTCCATGGTCAGCTGGGAGTCCAAATGGACCCCCAGGCTCTTAACGGAATACGATGGGCATAGCGCCACACCGTTCAGGGTCGGAAGCTGGACATCTACACCACCGAGCGGCCCGACCACAAGATCTCCGTCTTCGCCGGATTCACCCTCAACCTACTGGCACGCAGCCATCCAGTAACGGCCTCGAGGCAGTGTTGGAAATTATCGGGGATGGATCCCGGCCTGTCCTCCATCCTCAGAATGAGCTGGGTGTCGTCAGCGTACTGGTGGCACTCCAGCCCATAACTCCGCACCAGCTGTGCAAGCGGCTGCATGTAGATGTTGAATAACAGAGGGGAGAGAATGGCCCCTTGCGGAACTCCACAAACCTAATGAGGAGCCCTCGGAGACCACCTCGCCCCTCCTCACACGCTGAGACCGCTGGTGGAGGAAGGAGGTCAGCCATTTAAGAACTGTCCCCCTCACTCCAGCCATGGCCAGGCGGTGGATCAGTAGAGTAGTGCATGGAATTTGTTTCTACCATTTCTTTAGTTTTTTCCATTTTTTTCGGGAATACGAAATAAGAACCCCCCTCCCCCCCCCAATGTGAAAATAAGCTCAACACGAAAGTAAGCTGGAGCCAATCAAAGCCTGCTTTCGTCTGCAGCCGAGCGCCTCCCAGAACTTGCCTTACCTCCATGCCTTGGAAAGATAGTGCATGTGTGGCTTGACGTGCAGGGCACGTGCACCTGCCATTACCTGCATCTGAGTGCCTTTTACTCTAGAGTAAAAGCGTTCGACTGCAGGTACTGGCAGGCACACGCACTTTCCGGGCCTGAATACCACACCACATACACACCCTTTTTCCAAGGAGAGTGCTTGTGTGGCATGACATACAGGCCCAAAAAACATGTACACCTTTCAGTGCTTGCAGCCGAGCACCTCCTCTAAACATTGGATAAGAGCCTCCTTAAAGCACGTGCCAGGAAGGGGAGCCTGCGTGGGACCCCCCCCCAACCAGTGGTTTGATAGAAAACAGATCTTTCAGGGCCCTGAACCTAAAACATATCTTACCTCCTGATTTCAGAAGGCTCCCCCCCAAAAAGATTGGGGGCCCCCACTGAAAGCCAGGACATGAAACAGGTCAGGGTTTACCCTGAATGCACAACTCTATAAATTATAGGTTTCTGGTTCTAATCCACATTTCACCAGCATCATAGCTAGTTTTGTAGGAGAAGAATATGGCATGCAATCCATCTCCAGGTTTCCCATCTCAAATATAATGAGTCTTTTAAGGACAGGATTTCATGCTTGGTGTTGAACCATTTGGCCATTCAGATGTTGGAATGCAACTCCCAGCGGCCCTAGCCAACACAGCCAATGGCAGTTTCAGTCCACCAGCATCTGGAGGGCTGGCTAGCTCTCTACTCGTATTACAATGTTCAAGTTGGCTGATTCGTTTCATTAGTCAATTCCTTTAATAATATTGATATGGAGGTGTATTGTGAATTACCTCTGGAACTGGTGGGATGTCAGTTCTAAAACAGGATTTTTTGAGATTAGATTTTGACATTGTGAAAGCCAAAGGGTATACAAAAGACATTATTTGGTAAGAAGTAGTGTTGATGAATGAGCCAATTTCAACAAAAAAGGAAAAAAATATACTGAACCTGTAACCTTAATTGTAGCAGACAAGTTTCCATTGCAGTAAGTATTATACGCTAAAAAAATGTCAGATCCTTAAGCTAATTTTTAGTCAACATTCCAGTCCAGAAATATTTTCATTTTAGTTGTGCACAAACCAGGAATCACATTAATTTAGAATAAACCTTTGTTGTCTTCTGCGATTTATGTGTATGTATAAATATAATGATACTATAATAATAAGTCGCTGTTCTCAACTGTTTGCAGTATCAACCACTCACAAGGAAACAAAGCAGTTCTTTACCCTTTATAATACCCTGGATGATAAGAAGGTATATTTGGAAAAAGAGGTGAGCTGCTTTCCCAATATCTTGAGTTTGAACCTAAAGCAAATTTTTTCTGATGTAATAGATTTCAATATGTTTGTTGTTGACAGCTGAGCAGGGATTTGAATCCTGGTCTCCCCAAGTCCTAGACCAACAATGAAAATATCATGCTAGCTCTCTATATTATTATTTTATTAATATACCCCATTTTCTCTCTCCACAGAGGAGACTCAAAAGCGGCTATCTGCTTACCTTGAATCCCATTGTACTCAAATCTGCAGCTCAGTAGATGTGCCTAAAATAAGTTATCCCCCCCACCCAGCGCTCAGAAAAATGCCTGCTTTTCACAATTCATTAAACAAAAATCTTATCTCACTTTCAAATCCAGTTTCTAGTCCTTGGAGCTCCAAAGATCGATTTGGAGTGTGAATGTAGTACTTAGCTATGTATTCAGTAATCTGGAGTAGCATTCTGTTCTCACTATCTGTACTGCTCTGTGTTGATAAGCAAAAGAGAGAATATGGGTTGCTGTGAGTTTTCCGGGCTGTATGGCTATGTTCCAGAAGCATTCTCTCCTGACATTTCATCTGCATCTATGGCAGGCATCCCCAGAGAGAATAGTTATGCAATGTAATTTATAAATTAAGGATTTTAATAGCAGAATAACAAGTGAGAATATATTTTGGTTGTTTTCTCTCCCCCCTTCCTCGGCATCCCTTGCATGTAAAGAGATCCTTATTTTGGGATGGCCACTTCTGACCCACCAGGCTGGAAGGGCCAATGCTTTCTGGGGTCAGTTGACCTTCCTTATAGACTTTGTTGGTTCAAAAGCCAGATTGGGAAAGGAAAGCATTTCTCAGAGTTATCAAAAAGTCCAGTCAGTGATCAGTAGTACAGTAGACTCGCAGTTAACTGGCACCAATGCAGATTGGTAGATGCCAGATAAATGTAGTTTCTGATTGCTTGAGAGTTACTATTGAAAATAGGTCTAACTAATACTATTCCCCATACTATAGGTAAAGGTTTCCCCTGACATTAAGTCTAGTTGTGTCCGACTCGGGGTGGTGGTGTTCATATCCATTTCTAAGCTGAAGAGCCGGTGTTGTCCATAGATACCTCCAAGGTCATGTGGCCAGCATGACTGGATGGAGCGCTGTTACCTTCACGCAGAAGCAGTACCTATTGATCTACTCACATTTGCACTGCTAGGTTGGCAGAAGATGGGACTAACTCACCCTGCTTCCTGGATTCAAACTGCCAACCTTTCAGTCAGCAAGTTCAGCAGCTTAACAGTTTAACCAGCTGCATCACCAGGGGGGCCTGCCCTATACTATACTATACCATAAATTCTGTATTGACTTGATATTAATATTGAAAGATAGTAATTAAAAGGAAAGACAAACTTAATGCAATACAGTTTCACTGTGTTATAAAAACAACTTTTTAAAAACATAAATTATTATCCTGTTGACTTCTTTTGCTGGTTGTTTGACAGTTCCAGGTGCTTGAGTACTGGTTAACGGAGAGTCTACTGTATTATGTTTGCTTTGAGCTTTTCGAGTCTTTCAAGCTGTTTGGTTAAATGGGGGTTGGTGGGACGGGAGTGCACTTATTGTTCTACAAATGCATTCTGTATAAACATTCAGCAGAATTCTTAAATCTTGTGTCTTGAAAAGAAAAAAAGTGACATACATTCTTAGATTATGTTGCACTATAAATTTGGCTGTCACTTCCTAATCAATGCCACCCAGTGGTTTTTGGATGCTTTTAGAAAACTGATCCAATAAGTGACTCTTTTTCAAAAATCGCAATTTGATGATGGTAAATAGGTGTGAATATGTTATCAAAAACCAGAAAAGGAAAAAGAAATCAATGTAACCTTGAAAACTTTTGGAGGAGTTATTTTATACCAGCCCTGAAGTCATGAATACCTTAGTAATGCAGACTATGTATAGTCTTGTATATTAGCCAGGTTCCTTAATAAGTACTATTGCTTGAAGAATTTTACATTTTTACAAAGGAAAGTCTGTAACAATAAATTCTTCTGTCTTTTGCAGGTTAACTTGTTGAATTCAATTCATGACAATTTCCAGCAGTAAGTCATCTTTCTCTTTCTCTCTCTTACCTCACAGCTTATCCATTTCATTTATTTATGTCTTAATTTAGGAAACAGTTGTGTGCATTTTAAATACGTGGAATGGCTGTTTTTGTTGTTTATTTGTTCAGTCGCTTCTTGACTTCATGAACCAGCCCACGAAGCTATAAAGATATTATAAAGGCAAAGTATTTTGTACTATGAATGACACTCTTGGCTCTTAAATTATTTATGTAACACTTTTCGTAACCCTGTGACACTGTCATGCTGCTTGCAGTTTTCAGTTGTGTGTTTGGCACACAAAAGCAAGTCTGAATTAAATATAAGTAGATATTGGTTGAAATCTGGACTCCACTGGGATTTGAAATGCATGCATTCTGCCTTTTGTCTTTTTGAGGGACAACACCTCTTTATGTCTCAGAAACTAACCTTTTCTAAACTTGGAGGCATCTTTCTCAAAGACCCAAATATTGCTTCAACATAGAGGCCTACATAAACATATTTAGAAGGGAGCAGGTCTAGTTTCTGCATGTATAGGGTAATGTGGCTAGTTAATTCTAAAACCAATATTTTAAGGAGGGCAACCTGCATCCTAGAAATCATTTGGAAAGTCTGTTCATTATCGACCAAGATTTCCAATGTTTAATGAGCTGTTTCTTAAATAACAGGGAGACTTGGCAGATAATTGCACAAGAGAGTAGATGGGAATCTTTTCCTCCCCTTAGTAACCTCATCAAACTGTTAATTGTAGAAGGAATAGACACTGGATAAATATAATGCTCTCCTTCCCGTGCCCACAGCCCACATCATTTTGGTCTGTGTCTGTCAGTCATTTGAAAGCAAAATTTAATCTCCAAGGTATCCATTGCAGCACAAATGTTTCTTCCGTTGCTTAGTATTCTCTCTTGCTTGGTGTTCATTCTTTCAGAGCCATGGCTTCTTCTGGCGCCCGAGATCAGTTTCTCCGGCAGATGGAGCAGATTGTAGAAGGGATTAAACAGAATCGGATGAAGGTTAGTTAGCCGTCTTGAGTCCTCACAGGGGAAAAGGCTGGTTATAAATGAAGATAATAATAATAATAATAATTCCATTTTTCCCTTTGAATTAAAAGGAGGACAGTCCTGGGGGCGGGGGGAGGGGTTGATAAAGTTTGTTTAAAGACTTCAACACTGTCCTGAATCATCTAGTACAGGGGTGCTCACACTTTTTCAGCATGGGAGCTACTGATTTAAAAACCAAGTCCCAAAGATCACCTACCCAGAAATGTAAAACGTATAACTATTTTCTTATTTATTTATTTATATTTATTATTCATTTTTATGAACCGCTCCTTCCAGCAGGCTTGGGGCAGTTTACATAAAATGAAGTTATAAAACATCAACATTTCAATTTAATAACAACAATATAAAACAGAGCATAAAAATACATCCAACCACCCCATTTCTCCCACACTGCCATATTACCACACATATTATCAGCCAGAAAGTAAGAAGAGAGGCTGTTGAACTGCAAGGCCATTTAATACTCAGCAAGGTAAACAAAGGGGCATGCAAAACTACACCCAACCACCCCATTTCTCCCACACTGCTATATTACCACACATATTATCAGCCAGAAAGTAAGAAGAGAGGCTTTTGAACTGCAAGGCCATTTAATACTCAGCAAGGTAAACAAAGGGGCATGCAAAAATACATCCAACCACCCCATTTCTCCCACACTGCTATATTACCACACATATTATCAGCCAGAAAGTAAGAAGAGAGGCTTTTGAACTGCAAGGCTATTTAATACTCAGCAAGGTAAACAAAGGGGCATGCAAAAATACATCCAACCACCCCATTTCTCCCACATTTCCATATTCCCCAACATATATTTCTCAAGGAACAAAGCAAGTAGAGAGGCTTTGGAGCTAAAAGGCCATTTTTAAACATTAAAAATAAACAAAGAGACATGCCACAGAACAATCAAGCACCCACCCCAAAGTAAAAAGACCGACCTTTGAGATGCGGTAAGGAAATGACCCCAAAGCGTCCTCCTTCTTCTCCTCTGTCGTTGCTCCTATTTCCACACCGCCAGCATGCGTGCCGCCTCCAAGAGCTCAGGAGAAGTCCGAGGGGCAGAATGGGCACTTCTGCACAAGCGCGCGGGGCCAGCCATGCATCGCGTCATCCAGGCCCCTTTGGTCTCCTACGACTCTGAGTGGCTGGAGAAGGACGGAGGGAGGAGGAGAAATCCAAAAGAGGGGGCCCATTCTGCCTCTTAGACTCTGGAGCTTTCGGAGGCGGCGCGCAAGCAGGGAGCGGGGAGGAGCAACGACGGAGGACTTCTTTGCAGCGTGCAGGGGCGCGTGAAGAGGACCAACAGCAAAAAACCTGGTCAGGGGTCTGAAGATCACCAGGATGAGGCCTGAAGATCACCCTGGTGATCCCGATCACCATTCTGAGCACCCCTGATCTAGTAGATGCTTTTTGTTCCTCATACCTCGACACAACATGAACGTAACACAAGATTTTGGCAATTCAAATAGGAGTAGATTGTTAAAATAAGTAGCAGGCCATACTTCCAAAGATAATTCTTTCATAAACCTACCAAGAGATGCTGCAATTGAAGCTGTCTCATATTGAACCAGACCTTTAGGGAGTTCAAACTGCCACATATACTCGAATATAAACTGACCCGAATATAAGCCGAGGCACCTAATTTTACACAAAAAACTGGATGGAAAATACAGTAGCTACTAAATTTCAAATTTAAAAATAGATACCGATAAAATTGCATTAATTCAAGCACCAGTAGGTTAATTGTTTTGAATGTGGCACAGCTGGCTGGGAGTCAGCTGCATAAGATCTCTACTGACCAGAAGGTCACGAGTTTGAGGCCTGCCCGGGTCAGGGTGAGCTCTCGACCAATTGTGTAGCTCGTTGTCTATATATGTTGTATGTCTATGGCACTGCATGTTTGCCTGTATATGTGCATTGTGATCCGCCCTGAGTCCCCTGCAGGGTGAGAAGGGCGGAAATATAAATGACATTAAATAAATAAATAAATAAAATGTTTAATATTTTGAATATTAAAACTCTAATTTAAGATAAGACTGTCCAACTCTGATTATCTATATACTCAAATATAAGCCAAGCAAACCAAGACCCCCACTCGAGTATAAGCAGAGGGGGACTTTTCCAGCACTAAAAAGGGCTGAAAAACTCAGCTTATACTTGAGTATATATGGTAGTTCATTAATGTCAAATCTGCAAGGTGTTTTCCTAGCTTTATCTGGTATTTGCTCCAAGTGAAAGGAGTCTCTCATCTAAAAGCTATCCAGGCATGACCCCTCTTAGCTTAAAAGGTTTACAAGAAGGAATGTCAATTTACTATGAATGTGTTTTTATTACAGTAATATATATATAGATGTGTCGGTGTACATCACCCACATATTATTTTGCTAAATCAGATGTGCAATTGTTTTCCTAAATATTTTTGTTGTCAAATATTCATTCGAATTTCATGTTTAGCCTGCTTGCCATTCATATTTTGTCTCTTGGAGAAAGTAATTTGTGATCTTATCTTAGATATTTGAAGGTAGATGCTGTGCACTGCAATAATATCAACTCTTGGGTTTTCTTTTTCAACAGATGGAGAAGAAGAAGCAAGAAAACAAAATGAGGAGGGACCAATTAAATGATGAATATCTGGAGTTACTAGAGAAACAGAGGCTTTACTTTAAAACAGTGAAAGAATTTAAAGAGGTAAAAGGGAGAAGCGAGCATAGAAGTCTGGAGATGGTAAAATATTTAGATTCAATTGTTACTAGAGTTCTGATTAATAAGGGGCTGCGTGGTGGTGGTTGGGGTGTGGAGGGATGGGTGTGTTCTTTTTGTGATAGGTGCTGGGGAAGGCATTTAATTTTGTTGTGCAATAGTACAGTGACAATAAAGCTGTTATTTTCTACTAGAGATATTCTATTCCAAATCCTCCACGTTGTGCATGGTAGTTTAATAGGCAGGATTTTGAGAAGTCCACTCATTTTTTCCTCCTCTTCTTACATTTTGAGCATTTAGGTATGTTGTAAATGGATAGAAACACTTGATAGTTGAAAGTGGTAGGTATGACCTGGATGTGTGTACTTTACTATTTAAGCAATCCCTCGTAGCCCGAGGCTGATGATCCTCCAAGTGTAGTGTCTGGGTGGAGGGTCTGTATGTGGCTGTGGAGCCCTATGTTCTTTCATAGTGAGGACATCAGTTTCCAGGTGGAAGTCAGTCCCAGTCAGGGATGGTGTGATGCGCCATCCTCTTGGCACGTTTCTTTCACCCTCCATTCGTGCCTCTTCAAATTCTGCAGCACTTCTGGTCACAGCTTACCTTCAGTTAGACTACTCAAGGGCCAGGGCTCCCCAGTTCTCAGTGTATATGCCACAGTTTTTAAGGTTGGCTTTAAACCCATCTTTAAATCTCTTTTCATGTTCACCAACATTACATTTTACGATTTTGAGTTGAGAGTTATAGTAACTGCTTTGGTATTGCCTGTGTGTGTGTGTTGGGGGTGGGGTGCTATTCAGTCTGCATGAGACTCAATGAGGGTTATGTCCCTATAGCAGACATGGGTAAACTTCAGCCCTCCGGCCGTTTTGGACTTCAACTCCCACAATTCCTAACAGCTAGTAGGCTGTTCAAAATTGTGGGAGTTGAAGTCCAAAACACATGAAGGGCCAAAGTTTGCCCATACCTGAGCTCTATGCACAAGGTGTTTATGAGAAACAAAAAGGAGGGCTGAACTTTGCCCATGCCTGCACTGTTAGTATCAGTGTGTAACATAGACAACATTGTTTTTCACTGTTTGTTTCTGTTAACAGGAATGCCGCAAAAATGAAATTCTCCTATCCAAACTGAAAGCCAGGAGTTCTTGAAGGACATCAGGCAGTGATTCATTTGTATGATTGAATGTATCATTTTCTGCATATTTTTGCAGTTCCATCCATGCAGTAGCAAAAATGATTTATTTTAAAGAATGAATTCATTTGAGCAATGTTATCTTATATGATTTCTTATGTGTTATAAATAACACACACAAGATTTATTATGGTCAGTGACCAGCATCATAAAAATGTACAAACGTCAGGATGTACAAACAGTTATAAATATCATACATACATACATGCATAAATGTGAATGATAGACACACCAGAGTGACATTCTTTTGTATTTTACCGAAACTTTGCACTAGTTAACATTTCAGGAAAAATACATATGATTTGGAAATGTATCATGTTTTAAACTGTAAAAAAATAATTCAAGATGCATTGTATGAAAAGCTCAAACTTTTCCAACAGTTCATCATTACAAAGGATTTTAAAGACCTCTCCTCCAATATCTGATTCATGAGAAACAAGATACTTTATGATCACTTTATTTCATGTCTTCAGCATTAATTGGGCAAAATTTTCAGACAATAAAAAACTGGATATTTTGTCCGAAGATTATGAGCACCAAAATTGAGTTTTGCCTCTTTTCCTTCTGAATTAGAATTTGAGTATCTAGAAGTCTGTATAGCACTTCCTTTACAATAAGCTACGTTCAGAACCTAAAATTCCTTTAAGTTCAATTTGAAATTTGCACACAGTACATAGTGTATTCCTGTTTAGGAACCTATGGTAGATTGATTTAAGAAAAAGAAGATTCTTAATGCAATCAGTGTTGCTTCAGAAGCTGGCAGTGAGCCTGTTTGATTTTTTTAATTGGATAGGAATAGGGAGTGACTTGAGAAACTGCAAGTTGCTTCTGGTGTGAGAGAATTGGCCATCTGCAAGGGCGTTGCACAGGGAATGCCCGGATGTTTGATGTTTTACCATCCTTGTGGGATGCTTCTCTCATGTCCCCCGCTGACAGACGGAGCTCAACCTGCTCTCCCCGGATCCAAGCCTCTGGCCTGCCCGTCTTCAGTCCTGCCAGCACTGCACCGCTGGGGGTTCATAATACATTTGCTTAACAGAAATAATAAAGATCTGATTTTCCCCCCTCATTGTTTCACATCGCCGCGGACACTTCCCTATTTCCTCCCTCCCTCCCTCCCTACCCTTTTGCTCTTCCCTCTGTGTTTTTTGTATATGTTGTTGTTCTGTTGCTGTAAATCGCCCGGAGCATCTATGATGGAGGGCGATTAACAAATATTAAATTCTATTCTATTCTATTCTATAAACAGTTACATTTTTGCTCTGAGGGCCAAATGATATCAAGTGGAAACCACAACGCCCTGGGAACTAGCAGAGTCAGTACTTCCCACATATTTATTTGCAGATCACTGTTGAAAACTTAACATAATATTTTGAAGAAATTGAGAGGACCAAAGTAGAGTTTCATTTGGTGGTGGCAGGGGGGGGGGGTATCTATTTTTACTTCCCCTTGTGGCTCATGCCCTGCTTGAGCCCATGTTCTCACCAAAACTGAGCCACAGTGGCACAATGGATTAAACCCTTGTTCCAGCTGAACTACTGATCTGAAAGTCAACGGTTCAAATCCATGAGACAGGGTGAGCTCCCGTCTGTCAGCCCCAGCTTCCCATGTGGGACATGAAGGAAGCCTCTCACGGGATGATAACATATCTGGGCATCCCCGGCACAATGTAGATAGCCGATTCTCTCACACCAGAAGCAATTTGCAGTATAATCTCAATTCACTTCTGATATTTTTTTTTTTAAAAAAACCAAAGTTGTACCCCACAAACATAGTCCCTCATCCACAAAAGCACCCATTGGCACTGTGTGTAAACTTCACAGTGAGCAAAATGATAGACTATATATGTTTTAGATTTTTTTAAAAAAATTACTGTAGGAGAATTAATCGTGTTCTGGATTATGTGGGAAAATATGCTGAATGCAAGAAAGAAGAGAATGTTAAGCTGATTATACTCTACTGTATGCTCCATTGGGGCCCTTCTTTCTCCAAAATGGTCTCGCTGCTGCTTCACCATAAATTTTAATGTACTTCCCACTCATTTCTTTAACTACATTTCTGGTTCGAAGGTAGTATCTTGATTTTATTATGGCAAGGTTGTAACAATTCCTTCTGAGCCTAAAGCATTTTTCTTTGTGTCTTATTTCTCCACCTGGCTAATGCTTCTGTCAAAGATCAAAATATACACAAGGTAAGTTTTAGTGTTACAGGAAAATTAGATGAAATGGCACTGCAGGACCTGCTCCCATACAACGGGCAAGAACTAGGAAATGGTATTGAAACTGTTCAGGCTTCACTAATGTCGGCTGCCCAGCCTCAACTTTGTTCAATAACCCGACTATCAAGAAACAAACAGAATTATTCACACTTCCACTGAAGTGAGAAATTTAGATGCATTTCATGCACCTTTGTTTCATCTCAGGTGTACCATTTGTAGAGAAAGCTAGCTGTGTTTTCACCATTGATTTTTCAGCCTTTTTGCAAACTTCGCAATGGATAATGAGCCTTTTAGTATGTAGGAGGGTAGCTGCTTCAAGGAGGCTAAGTGTCAGCAAAAAGCAACTATCAGTCACCAGGATGGATGATGCTGTCTCTTCTTATACCTGAGAAACTAGGATGTACGAGGGAATATCGGGATGTGCAGAGGCATCTCTTAATACTGCAAGCCTGGCTCCTAGTCTGGAAAACAGGAAGACTTTTATACCTCCTTCCTCTGCATGAATAATTCTGAATGAGTCCTACAATTCTCAAATGGTTTAACTTTAGATGTGTGAAATATTCATGGTGGCCACATTCTTCTGCCAGTCAAGGACTACTGATCTTTCCCCTTTATGAAATTTTCACAAGTGTTTACTTGCCTAGTTCCCATTCTAACACTTGGATTTAAACTTGAGTTGCGTTCCATTTGTATGTGAATTAATTTTTAACATCTGTTGTAATGATGAGGGTCATTGCAGTATGGTAGTTTGCAAGTTTTAATCCCTGCTCAGCAATATAAATCTCTGGGCAAGTCACACTCTCTCCTAGCCTCAGAAGAAAGAAAAGGCAATCCTCACTTCCAATAAATCTTGCAAAGAACCCCTGTGATATTACTCAAAGTCATCTTGAAGTTGTTCCACAACGAATGTAGTGATCCATCTACAGCTTGACAGAGGTAATGGGTATATTATGTACTACACATTCCTAAAGGAGTAGAAATAATTATTTAAAAACAATGCAAATTATAGAATTCTCAGTGTTGTAAACTCTGAAAAGTGGGGAATAAACACATTTTATTGATGAGCTCTTCCCCATTATTCAAAAGCCACTTCGCTGTAAATGTGTTAAATTTAAATCAATGATTTAAACAAGTATTTCTTCATGATTGATTTAGAGCCGTGGTTCCCAAAGTGGGCGGTGAGGCGATCCAAGGGAGCGGTGGGAGGCTCAGGAGAATTTGGGGGCACTGAAGCCTGTAAGGGGGTGGTGGTGGGATTCCAACTCGCAAGCGTGCGGGTGTGCACCTGCCAGTTGGAAACCCCATGCAGACATTGCCTGGAAACCGCAGTGCGCGCCCCCTTCCTCTCCTCAACTCCACCCACGGCACAGTCCTGTATTGCCCCTTCCAATATGAGTCCCTTGGAAGGAAGGGACGATACAGGACTGCGGCGTGGGGAGTTGAGAGGAAGGGCGCGCACGCTGCGGTTTCCAAGCAACGTCTTCCCAAGGATTCCAACTGGCAGGTTGAAAAAGTCGCGTGATTGCGAGTGTGTGCCTGCCAGTTGGTCCAGCGGAAAAGGAAAGCCTCCGCATCTGCAAACGCCCCCTGAGTTGCTGCAGTGTTTGCCAGCTCCTTCTGGGAGATGGCCGTGGCACGAAGGAAAATGCAAGCAGCTCCCAATTTCCAAGGTCCAGTATTCTCTATTGCTCAAGTTAGTTCAATCCCATTGCTGTTGGGAGTTCAAAATGCTCTTTGATTATAGGTGAACTATAAATTCCAGCAGCTACAACTCCCAAATGACAAAATCAATCCCCCCCAATCCCACCAGTATTCAAATTTGGGCATATTGAATATTTGTGCCAAATTTGGTCCAGATCCAGGGTTGTTTGGTTTCAGAGTGCTCTTCAAATGTAGGTGAACTACATCTCCCCTAAATCACTGTCAATTCCTCCCAACCTCCTCCAGTATTTTCTGTTGGTCATGGGGGTTCTGTGTGCCAAGTTTGGTCCAGGTCCTGTCATTCATGGGGTCATGGCTGTGGAAGTCAGAGCTGAATTGGTCAAAGGTACTGCAAATCCCATCATCCGTTGTCCATACTCCCCCAAACATTGTTTTTGTGATTAATCACTATGCTTTAATTATGTTCAATTTGTAACAATGAAAATACATCCTGCATATTAGATATTTGCATTAGAATTTATAAAAGTAGCAAAATTATTTATGAAGTAGCAACGAAAATATGGATGGGGTCACCACAACCTGAGGAACCTTATTTAGGGCTCACGGCATTAGTAAGGTTGAAAACCACTGCATTAATACATAAATTTTTCTGTTTAGTTGCTATTACACTTTTTTAAAAATTAATTTATAGGGGGGCGGTGAGTAAAATTTTTTTCTGGAAAGGGGGCAGTAGGCCAAAAAGGTTTGGGAACCACTTATTTAGAGCAATGACTTTAAAACACCTTGATTTAATCAAAATCCCTGCCCAGATCTATTGCCAGTTGAAAAATCCTACAAAGCAGATTTAGAGAATGCACAAGAAACAAAGCAAAGGAGAGAAGAATCCTAAACAGCAGCAGCAGAAATCCACTAAGGATGCTGGTTATAGTTTCATGCAGTTGGGAAACAAAGAGTGGATGCAAAGAGAGAAGCTGTTGGAACAATACAAATTGTTTCTTTTTTCCCATAAGACAATATTTGCAAGTGTGCCTTGTTCACATTAAAGATATAGTGGATTTTAACAGTCTGTGATCAGACATAAATGACAGAAGTGCCCATCTTTGATGCATTAAGATGTGGTAGATCCACCTAACTGCCAAATTCAGCATCTTATTTGGCTTTTACTGAGCGCATAACAGTGAAGTATAGGAATTATTTTAATAGCAGTGCTTAACAGTATTAAAAGCAGTATCCAATGTTCTCTTCTACTACATCTGAAATTATGAATGAAAGTTAGAGACACTGATAGATTCAGTTAGGTATTCTTAAATCTATGGGAATTAAGGTAAAGGTTTCTCCCGACAATAAGTCTAGATGTGTCCAACTTGGGATGGATGCTCATCTCCATTTCTAAGCCAAAGAGCCAGTGTTCTCTAGATGTCTCCAACGTCATGTGGTCAGCATGACTGCATGGAGAGCCGTTACCTGCCCGCAGAAGTACCTATTGATCTATTCACATTTGCTTCCAAACTGCTAGGTTGGCAGAAGCTGGGGCTAACAGCAGGAGATCGTCCCACTCCCTAGATTCGAACCGCCAACCTTTTGGTCAGCAAGTTCAGCAGCTCAGCAGTTTAACCCATTGCACCACCACTGTTCTCAAATTTACCACTCAGCAATTCTACTCTAGTTAGAGTCAGCAACTATATTTAGGTCTCCATACTATGTGGTATTTGCTATAGAGAAGATGCCAAAAAAACAAACCAACATTTTTAGCACCTAGTTATACTGTAAACCAGTGCTGTCCAACTTCTGGCGGGTCCAGGGCCGAATAAGAGGTCACTGATGACCTGCGGGGCTGCTCGGCCCCGCCCCCAGGCCCCGCCCCCAGCCCAGACCCCGCCCCCTCCTAAAGCCGCCGAAAAAGGAGTAGGCGGCGCCAAGAGCAGCGCGTCACAGGCCTGGCGTGACGCGCTGCTCTTGGCACCGCCTACTCCTTTTCGGCGCCCCCCCTCCCTTCCTAGGCCGGGGAGCCGCCGAAAAGGAGGAGTAGGCGGCGCCAAGAGCAGCGCGTCACGCCAGGCCTGTGACGTGCTGCTCTTGGCGCCGCCTTCTGCCTTTTTTTCGGCGGCTCCCTGCCCTAGGAAGGGGGAGGCGCCGGGCAGGGCAGAAGGCGGCGCCAACGGCAGCGCGTCACAGGCCTGGCATGACGTGCTGCCCTTGGCATCGTTTACTCCTCCTTTTCGGCCCCTCCTTCCTAGGCCGGGGAGCCGCCGAAAGGAGGAGTAGGCGCTGAAGAGCAGCGCATCACGCCAGGCCTGTGACGCGCTGCTCTTGGCGCCGCCTTCTGCCCTTTTTCGGCAGCTCCCCCGCCCTAGGTAGGAAGGGGGGGCGCCGAAAAGGAGGAGCTAGCTCTCTTCCTCCTCCCTGCCCCGCCTCCCCCTCCCCCCTGGCCGCCATTTTTAAAAAAAAAAATCGATTTTTTTTTAAATTTAAAAATGGCGGCTGAGAGCATAGGTGGGGCCGTGTCCAACAGGCTACGGGTCCGGATCCGGCCCCGGGGCCGCCAGTTGGACAGCCCTGCTGTAAACAGACAGTTGAAGGCCTTTTTCTGCCAGCAACTAATTGATGACACATTAACATTTCACACAAATGCAACTAGAGAGTAGCATCTTTTCTTTGTAACCCTCAGCATAATAATGATGTAGGCTAACTTTGCTCCCTAACATATTAGAGGTGCCAGTGGGTATTTTAAAGATGACAATTATATCTTGGCAACTTCATGGCTGAAATATAAACAATGGAATTTTGTTCTTTGGACAAAGATAGGGAGCTAAATGGAGTGTCAATGGAGCCACTGGAACCAAGGGCACTTGTTGCCTATGTCTTCTACTTACTCAGTTCCCTTCAGCTGAATGGGTCTAATCACGTTGTTGCTCCTGTGGTACATTACACCACAAAAATTGGCCAAATGCTATAAAAATGTTAAGGACAGTTGTGGGAAATATGAAACACAAACAGGAACATTTTTTCATATGTGGTGGGATGCAAAATTGCTAGAACCTGGAAAAGGATTCACAAAACCACACAAAAAATTAAATATAAAATTTGAAATGAGCACCAAAATTGATTTTTGCTTCTTTTCCTTCTGAATTAGAATTTGAGTGTCTAGAAGTCTGTATAGCGCATCCTTCACAATAAGCTACATTCAGAACCTAAAATTCCTTTAAGTTCTATTTGAAATTTGCACACATGAGCTGAAGAAAATTAGTAGTGTATTCCAGTTTAAGAACCCGAATATTACCTACTAGGGATATTAGATATGGAAATGGACAAGAATCACAACATCTTATTTAATTACATGATTACTGCAGCCAGAATCGTGTGCGCTAGGAAATGGAAGACCAAAGATAACCCAACAGAAGAGTAGAAATTAAAGATATTGGATATGATGAACATGGACAGACTAACCTATTTTTTGAAAGGCAAACCCAAATGCCATACGGACTGGACTTTATTAAATAAGTTTTTGAAAACAAGAAAATGAAGCAAACATCTGATGATGGAGAGAATATATACAAATAACTAAGACCCTGATAGAAAAAACGTGGAAGTCAAACAACAAGAACTCTTATTTTAATTTTTATCTTTACATTTTTCCATTTTTACTTCCAATTTAAATAAATTTAAATAAAAAAGTTAAAAGAGATTTTTCTTTCCCCCTTTTTTCGTCCTCCCCTCCCTTTTGCTTTCCCTATCCCTCTCCACCCTTATTCTTACCCTTAGGGCTACCCTTCTTACCCCCCTTCCCGTTCTAGTAGTTTCCTCTCCCGTCCCCCAAACACCCTAATCCCTTTTCTTAAACTTTCCCTTGCAAAAATAAATAAACATTTTTAAAAAGTTGTTGCTCCTCTCCTTGCTCCGACAGAGATTACAGTCTGCCCTCCACGTTAGACTTTTGCATTTGATTATTCATGGATTTCATTAAAATGTTCTTTCTAGAAATCCCTAGATTCGCCAGTGCAACTCTACAGTTAACATCCTCCAGCATGATTATATGGAATCACAAGAGTTGCAGTTTTTCAAGATCTGTAGCCTTCCCTGCGAAAGATTCCATAGCATTGAGCCATGGCTGTCTAGGTGGTGCCAAACTGCATTAATTCTATAGTATAGATGCATCCTCAGTGGCTTTGTTTCTATGCCAGCTATTTTGCAATCCAGGCAGAGGGCTCATCCAGATAGGCCTTATATCTCAGGATGTGATCCCAGGTTTTCTGCTTTAACCAGGATTATATGAGTCCACACTGCCAGATAATCTGGAATAAAAAGAAAACCTGGGGTATAGGGCTCTGTCTGGAAGGGCCAAGTTTCCTCTTAAAAGGAATAACAGCATCATCAGCACATTTGTGTTGTTTAGACTGGATTGCAAGCTGTGTGTGCGTGCATATGCATGCCTTCAAGTGTCCTGTCAGCCTATGGTGGCTCCATGAATTGCATAAGAATTTTCTTAGGTAAGGAAAACTCAAAAGTGTTTTCATCGCTTCCTTCCTTTGAAATATATCTTTTAAAACATACCACTCTAAAAACAATAATAAAGAAGCAGAGATACCACAACTGGAAGATTATCCTCCTTTTCAATCAAAATGTGTTAAAGTGGTTTTTTTCCCTCTTTAAGTCATCTTTCTCTCCTTTTATTGGGTTTTTTTACCATTGCTGTTATCCCTGCCTGTCAATATAACAGAAAAATCTTGATCATCCTAAAAATCATGGCACATTTTTCTATATAAATCCCTTTTATCTCCTCAAGAGCAAGTCTAATTTTGTAAGAGACAGATTTAGATGAAAGTGAGGCTCCTGATTTCCATAAAGTATAAATAACGGAAAAGCAATTGCCACGCTAAATTAAAGAAAAGAGGTGGGCCTTAGGTCTTCCAAAAGCAATTAGGTTGACAAAAAAGAAGGAAGAGTAGTAATTCTCATTATATTTGCAATTACTTCTAGGTAAAATGCTATATGTATTAGGCACAGTAGAACAAAGGCTTGAATTCACTTCTCCTTTATTATGGCTGCAGACATAATCTATAGAATGCCCTGACTTCAATTTCCTGTCTCCCAAGAAACCTGGTGCCTTGGCATCTGATGCAATCAACTTTTTCATTACCTTTCATCATTTCTTTTGTTGTGAAGCAGAAAATGTAGGAATGATCCCTGAATGCAAAATAGCATGGGCATCCCTCCTTCCACAGAACGCCTGTCTCCCAAGATAAAGGGGAAAG
Organism: Anolis apletophallus; assembly: GCA_030556195.1. Taxonomy (NCBI): domain Eukaryota; kingdom Metazoa; phylum Chordata; class Lepidosauria; order Squamata; family Anolidae; genus Anolis; species Anolis apletophallus. The sequence goes on from JARBWK010000002.1 coordinate 126,494,382, forward strand.
CATAGTTCCAGTGGATGTTGGAAAACACTTGTGTACTCATCACTAAAAATGCACTCCAAGGCTGGGGCGAGGAATGAACGGGAATAGGAAATTATACACGTACTCTATTGGAAAAGCAAAGTCCAAAATCACACGTTCCTTTGTCTACAACATGGGTGCTCACACTTTTTCAGCATGCAAGCTACTTATAAAACAACCAAGTCAAAATGATCTACCTACTCACTACTCAGAGAGCCATAAAAGCAAAATATTTGGAAATTTATTTCAGTAAGAGCCATATAATAAATTTTAACACTGAATTCAACTAAATGTGAGTATAAGCTCCTGAATTTATTAATAATGATAATATTCATTCAGCCTCTGCTAATAATAATAGTAACAACAACAATAGGTTTCTAGAGTAGAAGGAGACCTCCAAGGGCCATCCAGTCCAACCTCCTTCTGCACCTGGGCGGCGTCGGGAGCCTGTGGGGCGGGACTGAGCCTTACACCCTGCCGCGATCTACCTAATGAGCACCCCTGGTCTAGAGTGTTTACTGAGATACTGTGAAATGTTTCCAATCCATGTTTTTATGATTTAAAATGCCATAAGTGAAAAATTAAAGCTGGGCATTACTTCATGACCAGTTTGCAAACAGATATAATTGTTTGTAATTTCTCATGATTCAGAATTTCTTTCTTTTTGTGTAAGAAAGTGGGGAGTGTTGCGTATTTAAAGGGAGAAGCTTTGGAGAATAGATGTCAAACTGTGCAACAACAAAATCATTTGTCAGCACCAGTATTTCAGCCCCGTGTTTTCCACTGACAAGATACCTTTCCATTCTTAACATCTGTTTTCTGTATACTATGATCTTTCAAGGCAGTTTCCTCTGTGCTACTCTATTAACACTGCAAGAGGTTTGTGTTGCCAAGACCATTTCACAGAGCTACTAAATGAATTCACTCCTTGTTATTTGTCATTTTCTGGTTCAGCTAAGGACAAAAGCTTATGGAAGAACAGGCAAGAAAAGCACATACATGCCCAAGTGTTGTCAGAATAATTTGCATGTTCCCTGCTTTGTGAGTTTAGAAAATAACTATTCATTACACAATGCTAATTCAGTAAAACCTGCATGAATTTGCAGGGCTATAATTTTGAATGGCTGACAGGAAAAGGACAAAAAACAAACAAACAAGTAATTCAAAATGTGGTGCTATTTTCAGAAATACCATGGATTGCCAAGAGACAAATGCAAATCAAACCTGAATTCCCACTAGGAACTAAAATAACCACATTAAGGTTATCATACTTCTGATATAAGAAAATGCAACTCTTTGGAAGGCAGCACAAAACTGGGGAAAGTTGAAAGCAGTAGAAAATGATCACACCACACGGCCCAACAGCAACATTTCTTGGTGTCTTGGTTTTTAGCTATGTTCCTGGGGTTATTTGAAGGGCTGATTCAGGATAGACTGCTTTAGCTCTAGTTTCTTAAATATATGCATTAGCTCTAGTTTCTTAAACTAGGGTTTAAGAAATCTAATGCTCACCTTTTACTGGCCAAATGAATATGCCAAAATTAGGGTGTGAATTTGATTTGCATCATATGGCCCTTTTAGTGCTGAGCCAAAGCAGAAGGGAAAACTTCTTCAGAAACTACAACTGGAGCCCGTATTTGAGGGACATCATCCGTAATTGCAGACAACCAATTCTCTCTCACCAGAAATGACCTACAGTTTCTCAAGTCACTCATGACATGAAATTTTTTTTGTAATTTGTCATAGCTCAATGCTATGCAATCCTGGGATTTGTAGTTTGGTGAGGCACCATTATTCTTTGGCAGAAGACTTGAATCCTTGTCAGATTACAGCCCTCCGGAATTCTATAGCATTGAGCCAGGCAGTTAAAGTGGAATCATTCTACATCATAGATGCACTCCAAGGTTTTCTTTAACATTGCTGGAAGCTTTGCCGTTCTAGCACAATTTGTTATAACGAAGGAATTCTAAGCAGGCAGCAACAGTAATAAGCACCTCTTTTCACCAAATCCAAAAAACACACTTTTTTGCTGTTGCACATTGCATTAGGCAACAAATACTTTTTTTTGGTTTCAGGTTAGCAAAATCAATTTGATAACAAAGCATATGCATGAGTAGTGGTCTCCCCTTTAAGAATATTGATGTCGACAAAAATCTAGGTACTTCTAGTAGGGCCAGCTTTAGCACAGCAGATTAAACACGAGGTGTAGTCAGTCTTGCCAGTCAAAAGGCTGCCAGTTCGAAGCCCAGTCAGCGTGAGCTCCTGGCCTTAGCCCAACTTCTGCCCACCTAGTGGTTTGAAAGCAAAAATGTGATTAGATTAATAGGTACCGCACATAAAAAAGTAGGGCGAAGTATTCTGAGGCAGCCAGAAAGAATGCCAGTGATTCAATCCAAAGGAGGAAGTTGCAAACTAGCTATTCGGCAGAGAGGAGGAGCAACAGCACACGTCCCGCCCCCGCCCCCATGGCCAGAATTGGGCAATCTTCGAAGATGTGCCCAATTGTATATTTTATATATACAATATATATAGAGGGGGGGGGGGGAGAGGGAGAGGTTGTATATTTTATGTCATGGCCTATGGCTAGTACAATAAACCATTCATAACTTCGAAGATGTCTGAAAGATGGGAAAGGCTGACATATATATACATCTTATCTAAGTATAATTGTCTAAGTTGTGTATAAAACGGCACTGAATGTTTGCCACATATTATATTTTGTGATCCGCCCTGAATCCCCTTCGGGGTGAGAAGGGTGGCATATAAATACTGCAATTAAATTAAATTAAAGAAAGTGAAGTGGTAATATTCCTTTCACTGTAACTAATCATAAGATTAGGATATGTTGAGTTGCAATGATGAAAAGCCATTCAGCATGTCTTACTTATGGTAACTGAAGCAATTAGCCCAATATACAATATATAATCATATTGAAATAATGAAAATATTAATGGGGGGACGGGGGGACTCTGTAATCTCAGGGATTCTCTTGGCATCCATTTTCCTTACATGAAATTTATATAGAATGTTTTAAGAACAGAACTGCAATTCAGTTCAGACCCATTCATACTGCCACCGAGATATCTTACAGGGCTGCTGAACTCTTCCCTTGCATATTGGAAAAGCAACATCCTTGCACAAGGCGTCCTTTTTATCAAAGTGATTACTCTCCAGTGCTCCATCTTCCTCTAAATAAGTTCTTGCTAACACTATTACTATCATCCCAGCAAGAAATGTATTTCAGTTTATGGACTTCTACCAGCTAAAGTAATGGCACACAGCATTACGGGGCTGATTTTGCAAGATACATTTAAGTGCTAAATTCACTTGAACAGGAGGTGATCCCTTGTCAAATTTTGGATAAATGCTATGATTACAAATCACATTACAACCAAAGAAGTGAATGAGAATGAAGAATGAGTCATGAAGAAACTGATCTTTGGCATTATTTACAACATTTATAGCTTTTGTTTTTCAAACAGCACAACGCAGTATACAGTTCAGCCCGATTTTAATGTTCCCAACTTTTAATGTAAGGACTGCCCAAGTGAATTTTAAGGTAATGTGTGTAATTTCAAACTGTGCCTCTGCAATTTTCATCTGTGAAAATCCATTTAAGAACTATGCCTGAAGTGTGTGGGTTCAGGGTAATAATGAAATGGGGCAAGGTCATGGCTAAAATCATGTAAGCTCAAAGTCAAATAAAATAGCTGTTATCTTTTATGTTTAAATGATAAAGTATTAAATAGAGGGAATGTGTAAGTTAAAAGAACAGAGGGTTACATCCAACACTTGCCATCTATCAGAGAAATAATTACCTGTTCCCCATAGGCCCACAATCGCTCCACAGGGATGCATGAGATAAGTAAAAGAGCAGTTAACATAACACCGGCTTTTGTTTATAGTTAAAACTGCACAACCTATCAAAATTAGTCTGTGTCAAAACCTTTCTTCTTTGGTTTTAACATACCCTTTAAAACTTTAGTAGGTACAAGTGTCTTAGGTATCCTACAACATGCCAACCATGTTGACTTGGCAAAATATTTGTGCGCCAGTTGCATCCGTACCCTGGGAAGCCAGACTTGGCCATGATAGTCCACGCTCTGGTTACATCCTGAATAGACTACTGCAACTCACTCTTCATGTGGTTGCTTTTGAAGACTGTTTGGAAGCTTCAAATGGTCCAACAGGCAGCAGCCAGCTTGCTCACCAGAGCGGTGTACAGGGAGCATACAACCCCTCTGCTACATCAGCTCCACTGGCTGCCAGTCTACTTCTGAGCACAATTCAAAGTTCTGGCTTTAGCCTATAAAGCCCTAAATGGGTTCGGCCCAGCATAGCTGTCCAAAGCGATCTCTCCCTATGAACCACCTCAGAGCTTAAGATCATCTGGGGAGGCCCTCCTCTCAATCCTGCCTTTTTCGCAGGTGCAACTGGCGGGGACAAGAGACAGGGCCTTCTCAGTGGTGGCCCCTTGGCTGTGGAATTCCCTCTCTAGGGATATTAGATCAGCCCCCTTCTATTTAAATGTTTCTTTTAACTATACATTGTTTGGGAAGGCATTGAATGGTTGCCCAAGTGTATGCTCTCTTGATTCTCCTCTGGGGTGAAGAAAGGCTGTGTAGAAATGTTGTAAATAAATAAAATATATGTGTCTCATCATAATTGGAGGTTGTCTCAGTATATTATTTCAAAGTCATTGTTCTAAAAAGAAAGGCAAGTGGCCTAATGCTATTCTAAAATTATTAAAAGGTGGATGTGTGGTTAATAAACTTTCCACTTGGAACACTTGTTATCTGGTGTCTGAGCCAAATTGTTGTGGTGTCTGTGCAAAACAACACAGACACTGTAACACTCTTTGTAGAGGCAACTGTATTACACATGGTGTATTTATTCACTGTTATTGTGAGAAGCTTCAGCAAGGCAACTGCAATTTCTTTCATCTGTCTACAGCTAAGTTCCTCTCAAAATCTCCCACGTGAACATTTTGATCACTTTTATTTAACTGGCTTACAAAGTTCAATTTCCTCGTCAAGGTTCTCTGAGTGGGAGGCAATTCCTCAAGAAATACAGTATTTGTGCCCAAAACTATCAGTCATCTTTATGAGACAAGCCTTGAGTGTGTGATGGCTGAGGCTATTAAATATCCAGAAGATTGATACCAGGAGACGTGCGCAAGAAATCTTAGGTTTCTTACTTCGTTTTACAGCCTTTTAAAACGTTCTCATAATGCTACCACATTGAGAGCCAATGCTCAGTGGAGATTATATTGAAGGATTGGGAAAATGTGCCTTGGGTGCTACCTAGAGAACTATTTGGGCAAACACTGAAGCTTCTTTTCTTAGCTGGCAGCACACCTATTCCTGTACCACAGATGAAACTGCTTATAAATTCATCTCCAATTCAAAACAAGTTTAACAGGCACAATCAGAATGTCTCCTGCTCAAATACCAGCCAAAAGACTGCCTAGGCTCATGGTACCAGTTTCATGACTGTTGAAATCAAACCACTTGGATTCACAACTATCTTGAACTGCAAAATGTGATGCTACTGCCCAAAACCAAAATGTTATTCAAACAGAAAAGATGCAGAAGACAATATGTGCAGAAGAGTGCGATTCCATCTGCAGCAGAGTCTAACCTTGTCCAAGAGGGGCAAGAACCAACGTCCCAAGAGATGGCTCTAGCTTAAGACCAAAGAAAACAGAACATGTTTGGGATCTAAAGCATATGACTCAACTCAGAATGAGTACATTTTCAAATTGTACGTATGTGGTTTGTGTGTATCTATCTAGAAACAACTTTCATTCTTTGAAGAGGAAAACAAAGAATGATATGAAGGAAAAAAGTCAGTTGGAAAAGTCAGCAAATTCACCACCTCTGGAGATTCAGAACACCTGGTGTGGCATTAGAAAAGCCTATCTTTGTTTTGTTAGAAAATACGAGATTTTCTTGAGATAAAATATACATTTTTAATTATTTCTTACAAAAACAACATATTGCCTAATATATTCATATATCACAATTCCATATATGCCCAGCAACAAGTTCTTGGAAGAAAATCCATTATTTAAAATGTAATTTGCACGGCAGTGTGTCAAAAAAACAGATTTCCGAATGAGTTGATTGCTGGTGCTCCTGCAACATCTCTGAAAAACCATTCTTATTTTAAGGTTGTGCCCTGCAGCACACACAGAGGAATGGGAAGAGACCACATGAGATCAATAACACATCTTCTATTTTCCCTGATAAGAGATTAGAACCTAGGTACATGATGCCTATGCAAATACAAGTTGTGGAAGGGCTCCCACAGAAATATTCTTCCTTTGCATTGCTGTAGCCCAAAGGTTTGTTGCAGCTGAATTTTTTAAATACTATATATAATTTTATACTGCAGACATGTTGTTGGGGAGCACAGAACAATGTACTTAAATTTTGATCCCAAAAGCCATTTCAATGAATACTGAAAAAGCATTTCAGCGGGAAAACTGTCTGCTATCTGATTTTTTCTTATTAATGTGCTTGAAGATTTTGGATTTCTGAACATTCTTTGACTTCTGATATCCAAATCCTCCTCCTCCACCTCTTTTTTGCAACCTCCTCCCATGGCTGCTGTTTATATCTGAAAAGCCTGTTAAGGAATACAGGTTTGTAAAAATAAAGGTTAGGTGAAATGTTTGTATGAAGAAGTTGAAAGAGAGAAAATCTTATAGTAGATACAGTGTCATTTAAAAAATAAACTTAAAGAGTTGTGGCAAATGAGTAGAAAACATGATTCTGATTGTCAATGGTCTGAGTCTTCTCTACTTGGCTTTCCAAGAAAGATATAATTTAGTTCATCATCATTTTAATTGTGTAATTGAAATGGTTACACTTCCAAAACTGAACACAAACTTCTGCATTAAGCAAATAGCCAGGTTAGATGCTAGATGCAAAGCATTTCTGGTTCAAGATAGAACAGAATAAACACCATTGACCTAGATATTTGCTCTTTCTGAAAGGAACTGATCAGATCCTTTCCAATCACTTTTTGGACAACAAACTGTACTGTAATATCACAACGTAACAGGGGTTTTGTGGCAAGAATGCCTCAAGTTCATCTATTTTCTGCCCTCTTTCACACAAATGGGAAGAATTTCTAAAATTTCAATCGTTTCCAATTCTGAAAAATAAAAACCCTGGTGTTTAAGAAGCCAAGGATTTGCCCTTTAATAAAACATAGTAGATATGAACATATATTTTTGGGAAGTGTTTGTGTTGTGCTATCTTGCAGCAAAAGGATACTTAGATCCACAAACGGTGGAACCTTGAAACCAAAAGACAGAGCGACTTTCAGCAGATCCAAATTGTTGACATTGTAGATTTCCTTCAGAGAATGAGAATCATAAGCCCTTATGTAGGCTTTGTATGCTTCCTGAGCAGATTTGTGAAGGAAGTAGTTTTTCTCTATAAGTTTTTCCAGCTGAAAAGCAAGAAGAACCACATAATTTAATAAATAAGCAAACAGAATTTGTTTTTCTGGTACTCTACACTGTCATTTATCAAACAGCGCAATAAAACTGGAATATCACGTGAATATATAAAGTGTATGTTTGAAATTAAAAAAACAAATTTATTATATTGAGAAACTGATGTTTAATAGTTTCTAGTAAGTTTAAATTCAATTTTAGCTATCCAGTTTGTATCTGAAGCAGGTAAAAAAAACAACCTGCTAGATGTGGGCAAAACATAAAGAGAAAATGCTCCTGGAACATGGCCAATCAGCCCAGAAAACTCACAGCAACCCAACCTGCTGTAGTTGGACTTTCGGTAACTCCACGAAAAATATGAAGCAGTTTGTTTCTAAAGTTACAAACTTCAGAGCTAAACATTTATACTCAGCCCCATATGCTACTACTACACATATGCTACTACTCAACCTTTAGGGGAAAGTCCCAGACAAGACTACACTGTAGGAGGGTGACCTGGTGATACTGCACTGCGATTCCCACTGTCCTTCAGCATTGGCTATGCTGGCAATGGGAAATGCACTCCAACCTCTTCCCCTGCCACAGGACATTATCCTGGTGCTCCACAGAGAAAGGGCAAATGACCAAACGAAAAATTAGCAGCAGATAGACTCTGTTTTCAAAACTGATTACTATAACTACTGCTTTGGACAAACAGATGAAACAAAAAGATTGAGAATGTTTATGCAAATAGACATAATGCTGTTTTTACCTGAGACTGGATATCAGATATTTTGGACCAAGAAAATTCAAATTCATTTAATGGTACCTAAAAGAATAATTAGGAAAAAAGAAATGTTACATGGAGAAATTACTGAAAGGCAGTCTGCGTCCTCTAGAACATAAGGATCCTCAGCACACCAATCTTAAACATATCATAGGCATCAAAAATATTTTCTCTGAACCTCGTCAGCTCTATTCATTCATTCACACTAATAAATTCAGAAAATACAGAGCCGTAACCTAATGACAGCTTTATAACCTACTAAGGAATGTTTCAGGGAGCCACAACAACTTTAGACACACAATATGAGCTGCTGCTTCGCAACGGCTTTCTGAGGAGACATTCTAACTAAGGGGATTTCATATTTCGTATTCACTGCAAGACAATTATTCTGACAAATTCATGGGCAAAGGCATCATGGAAGTTTCCAGATTTGCATAGATGTATAAACAAGTCATTTTAGGATGGGAAAACAAGCTCACATAAATGGATCCCCAGGCTATCTGTGATGGCTGCTGCACTACTCCTCAGCATGCCCCAAGATCTATTTTGCACCCTTAACATCTCACCATTCTGTGGGGAAAAAACCACTTTCTAAAGACAGATTATGGTCATCCCTGGCATCATGGGAAGTAGAAGCTGATGCTTTCTTTTCCGGTAAGTGGAAAAATGAAGGGATCAGGTTCCATTACGATCAGCACTGTTCCCCAAAATAGTTTTCATATTCCTTTATGTTCCACATTACAGTGACTGAAAGTGTATTCCCAGCCTAATTATGCAGTTTTGTCATGCCAGCTCCTCTGCAATTATACTAAGCTTATTCCTTCAAATATTCTCTAGAAAGTTTAAAAAGTTGAATATCTAAGTATATGATTAATTATCCCTACCACAAGCAACTTTTGCATTAGTAATGCATGCAAACATACCCTAGCTTGCTTTAGGTAACGGAGGAAACCCAGTTCTTCTGGTCGTAAAATAAGCAGAGCGTGTCCTCTTCCATTTATACCACGGGCAGTTCGACCAACACGGTGAATGTATTCCTTATTTTTTAAAAGAAGAAATTATAACAGAAGCATTAATACTGTACAAAAGGTCCCTGGTTGAATGTGTCAAGATGCAAAAAAAAAAAACCTTACAAAGCTATTTCTGGACCTGGCAAATGAAAAACAGTAACAGCAGCATATTAACATATGAGAAGGGAAATGCCTGCTAAACTTAATTAAATGCAACTTCTATGTTAAACCATCAACTGGTACTTTATTGGCAATCACAGTCTATCTTGAATATTTTGATATTAAAATCTGCATATTCTTGAAGCACCATGAAATTGAAACTACCTTTGGATCATCTGGTGGGTCATACTGAACAATCCAATCAACCTCAGGTATGTCCAGTCCTCGGGCAGCAACATCTGTGCACAAGAGTATGCCAGAATCTGCATTGCAGAACTGGAAAAAGGTGGTTGTGCGTTTCGTTTGCTTCTGCTTGCCCTGGAAGAAAGGGAATTTTCAAGATGGCCATAGGGTTCTGTGAAGATGACTTCAAAGACAATTCAGTCCTTTAACATGTAAACATCAGGCAGACTTTAAAACCACTTGCAACAAGTGTTATCCGCTGACACGGCTATTAAAACTTGCATTTCTGAAAAGGACATGGCCACCACTGTAAATATCTATCAGCAGCAGGTCCTCCAATTGTGCAGGGGTTGGGGTGCAGGATCCCCACAAAAAAGGGGGGGGGGAGTTTTAAAAATGTTTTTTCTCCCTCTAAAAATTCCTTTAAAAGCCATGTTAATCAAATCTGTGAAAGCTAAATCTGCAAATGTGGAGGACTAATTGAAGCCATGACTCCACATAAGAAACAGACAGCCTAGGAGAAGGCTAACAATAACTAAACTGTAGTAGTCAATATGATACTTCATTTAAATTCCATACAAATATTGTCACCGAGCAAGAAGGTAATTAGCAATTGAAGGAAAACTGGAGGAGAAACACTTAACTCTGTATGACTTTCATCCACCATAGCCCTTGGCAGAGATTCGTGGATAACCTCTGTTTACTAAAAAAAAAATGCAACAGGCTGCCTGGGAAAAAACTCTCTGAAGATTAGTTATCAGATAAAAAGTAAAGACTTCACATACAGTGAAGTTGTTCACAAGAATAAGTTCTGGAAAACCTCTGCCATGATAAATTGATAAAGATTTATGCCAAGGCTCCTTCTTACAATGTTTCATTAAGAATATTCGGTATAATGACAAAATGTGGACAAAGAATTTGTAAACCTCTACTCAAGAATGATAATCAAGACATCCACAGCAAAGGCTTTGAACACAAAGGAGTTCACAGAATCAAGGTATATGGGCAAACATTTGTTTTCCAGTTTTTATATCAATATATGCAGAAAGAAAGATGCTTTATTTCTTCAATGTCACAGATAATGGGGGAAAGTATTTGAATGCAATAGTCAAGAATTACTTAAAATGGTTAACTGACAGCAAACCTCCCTGTAACAAACAACTTCAACCTTGCTGACAGTGCTCTGTTTTTCACTTAAGCATTTTAACGATGGCCTTAAAAGAAAGGGCTCCCCGGATAACATTTAAAGGTTAATTTATGACTCCAATTGCTGAAATCTTGCTGAGATACTGACATTCTGCTTGGCACACTAGCCTTCATAAAGGCCACCTGCAATTTACAATAACTTCAAGCCAGCATCCATTATTCAAACTTGAGTGTCAGCTCAAGACAGCAGCTGTAGATGCAAAATGAGATGGGTGGGTCTCACTTCACGCGTAGAGAAACTTCTTGTCAAAAGAAAATCCATTCAATGAACACTCCAACTGGCAGAAGGGGAACAGAGCTCCACTAAGTCAGAGGTCAACTCTCAGTGAACACATGAGACGAGCACAATCATTTTGGCACATGAACTAGAGCACAATCATTGTACTTAATGTAAGTCCCATATATCTGTGCAGTAGTTTATAATAATTTAGTGGACTCGACTGAACAAAACATTAAGTGCCGTCTTATGTCAGATATAGGCTTTTGATCCAGAAGGGAGTGTTCCATTGCTGCCCCCTTGTTATCTTTGGCTAGGAAGGAGAAATACTTCTTTCTGAGGCAGAATAAAATCTTTGGATCTAAATTAGCAAAAAAAGTTTTTATTTTATTTAACTGTTTGTATCTGGCAAGTTGTTCCCGAGTGTCAGATGATATTCTGGAGAACAGGGATTTATTCCTCACTCAGATATGGAAACCTATGAGGTGATCCTGGATGAACTATACACTCTCAGCCCCAGAAAACCTCATGATCTTCTGGGGCTTCTATATAGTAACTTATGGTTGCTATAAGTCAGAAATGAAGGCACACAACAACCTCCAGCTAAGGATTACCACTAGATGCTAAATGTGTGATAGACTTATACAAACAAAACCACCCACAGCAAATCAGGCAACTGAAACAGGCACTGGTAAATGACACCAGCTTTCAAGCAAATTCTCAAGATCACATACTCACATGAATGGCCAGAACTGGGAGATCAATGTAATTCAGGAGTTCATAGTGGTACTTCACGGACATACATGAAGAGAAGAATACCATCAGCTTTTTCTTCCGATTCTTCTTGAGAAAAGTGAATAGCAGGAGGAATCTCTTTTCTGAAGGGCACACTACATAACCCTAAAAAAACCCAAAGACAAAACCTTTGTCTAACCTATGGTCTGTATGTATTTCACACTGCATCATACAAACCCACATTTCCACAAAATCTCATAACATATTCACATTGAATAGACCACTATTGGATAACTTAGATGGAAAGCATTATAATTTCCCCAAGAACGTAAAGCTTGCAGACAAAGTCTCATCAATTAAATCAGTGTTTCCCTACCTTTTTTGAGCCATGGCACACTTTTAACATTAGAAAAATCCGGGGGCACACCAACAACCAAAATGACACAAAATGACACTGTAACACAGTAAAGAACGGCTGGGGGTGGTGACCTTCTGAGAGTGACGAAGCCAGGGAGGGGGAGGAGCCAAGCCATGCCATGCCCCACCCCCTCCCCGGCTTCAGTTCTCCCATAACTTCGCCAGCCTTGAGGGGGCAGTGCCAATCCAGCATTGTGCTGGCTCTGCCACCGCTGCCTTGGCACTGCCCCCTCAAGGCTGGCGAAGCTGTGGGAGAGCTGAAGCCGGGGGAGGGGGCAGAGCCAGGCTGCACCAAGCCCAGAACCCTCCCCGGCTTCAGTTCTCCCACAGCTTCGCCAGCTTTGAGAGGGCAGTGCCAAGCCAGCATTGTGCTGTCTCTGCCACCGCTGGCTTGGCACTGCCCCCTCAAGGCTGGCAAAGCTGTGGGAGTGCTGAAGCCGAGGGGAAGGGGCGGAGCCAGGCTGTGTCATGCCCCCCCCTCCCCCCGGCTTCAGCTCTCCCACAGAGGAGGAGCATGAGCGGTGGACGGGCTTCAGTAGGCAGGGATCCTCCGCGTGGCTTCAACAAGCAAGGGTGAGAGTCATGGCGGATTGGAGGCTGGTTGGGGAAACGCCAAAGGAGGCAGCGCCCGGTCCCTTTTTTTTCTTCGCCACCTGGCCCTTCCTCCTCCTCTCCCAAGCAGCAGGAGTTTGGCAGGAGGAGGGGGGAAGGTGGGGGGGCAGCACACTGGTTGAGAGATTTGCAATACAGCATCAAGAACATCTAAAAACAACTACTCCACATATTTGTTTTACTCCCTCATGTTCAGCAATACTATTAAATTCATTGGGATAGATAAATGAACAAGTGAAAAATCACTGTCACAGAATATAACAATCTATTTGAGCAGATTTCCTTAAAAGTTGATATCCACTCTTTAAACTATCTAAAACACCACTAAAATGCAGTACATGATCAACTCATATATATATATATATATATATATATAGAGAGAGAGAGAGAGAGAGAGAGAGAGAGAGAGAGAGAGAGAGTTATAGTAAATACGAAGAGATAAAGTTTTAAAAAAAGAACCAGCATCCCACAAGAAATGAGAAACAGAACAAATCCAGCAGATGTAGCATGATTAGTCAGGAAACTAATACAAATAAGACATGCTGTGATATAAACCTTTATTATTAACGTTGCTCATGTTACCTGCTCAAGACCTTCTACAGTTGCTGTTTCTTTATTGTCATCAACCCCAACATACAATGGCTCTTTCTTTAAAGATATTTTTGCCAGGTCCTCAACTTTACGTGTTTGTGTAGCAGAGAACAGCATGGTCTGCCTGCGCTCTGGGAGGGAAAACATCGAAAGCACTCTCAGTAAAATTGTAAAAAAGCAGGAGTCATTTCAAATCTCTATAAAGCAACACACTAACATATTTATAAAATGTTGAACTAATTAAAAGCAAACTTGGATCTAAAAGCCAAATTGTTTCAAATCAAACTGGATTGGATTCAAGAATAGATTAATGCAATCAAGTCTGCACTTTCAATCACATTTGTGGTGTATATTTCCAAAATGTGCCAAATAGAAAACAAAACAAAAACACTGAATTATAGGTGGCAGCACACTGGTGGCCAGGAGTAGAATATTGTGTACAGATTAAATGGATCTATCACTTTACTACAGAGCTTGGGAAATTGTATTTTATAGAAAGTTAGCTAAACCCAGCCACACTTTGTTGTGGCTCAGTCTGATAGGAAATAAAAGTGAAAGTAACTCTTTTATTCCGACTTAAGTATATGAAGCTCAATCCTTCAGAAATTGCAACTGCATATGTCTTCACTGTAGATCTAAATGTTCTTGGCATTGTTGAGATGATTGTGCTGCTCTTCTTGATTCACCTCCTAAAACTTGTACTATGGCTAGCAAAACCACTGGTGCAAAAAATCCAAACACACTTACATCCCCTGTACTATTTGCGTTGCCAATAGCAACCAATCACAGCTCAGCTTTCATTTCTTATACTGGTGTGGTAAAATGATAGCTGCTCTTCGATTGGTTGGTATTTCTTATACTGCTGAGGTGAATGAAAAGATGTGCTGTGATACCCTAAATACATGTGTGTATTCAAATGCAAGGTTGTGTCAAAATTTCATTTTACTCTTTAAACATCATGTATTGGAATGCAAGGCTCTGTCAAAGTGTCAAGTCAATCAACCAACTACTCTTCAAGTTTTGAGAACACAAACATACACAGGCTGTGTTTTTATATATAAAGTTAAATGAATATCCTCAGCCCTTTTTTTCAATTTGTGTGAAATTTGTTCAGATGGATTTTAAATTATATTCGAAACAATCAAATGTTCAAAATTCGAACACACAAATGTGGAGGACTGGCTGTGTATCTCAGTAGTGTTAAAAGAAATTAGAAAATCAGACTTACTTGGGAGAAGTTTTATGATTTGTTTCATTTCTTCCTCAAACCCAACTTCTAAAATTCTATCAGCCTCATCAATGACCAGGCACTGCAAGTTCTTGTACATAAACCCTGGAGTATTCTGCAAAACATTAGAATGTCGTGTTGCTAGCTATCAAAATGCAAAGAAACTAAGTCACGCATCCTTTAGTAACTATTCTTCCTACCTGCATGTGGTCCAGAAGCCGTCCTGGAGTTGCCACAATGATGTTTATGCCATTCCCAAGTCTCTGTGCCTCAGCAGATCTATTGCTGCCCCCCATCACCAAGCCATAGGTGTGGACATGATGAGTCATGAGTTCCTTGAGGACACCGTAGGTCTGCATGGCCAGCTCCCGAGTAGGGGAGAGGATGAGGACACCTGTCCCTGAACAGAAAAAGAACGAGGCCCATTAAGGCCAAGGAATGGGAATAAACACTATCATCCTCAAATTTACCTCCAGACATTTAATTGATAAGTAAAAATAAGAAAACTCTTACCATTTCTTGGCATAAATTTTAACTTGTAGATGAGTTCTATTGCTGGAATAAGAAATGCAAGGGTTTTGCCACTGCCAGTTTTTGCTGCAGCTAGAATATCTCTGCAGGTAAAATGGAAAATTGATTTTAGGAGTGATATGGCAAGCTGAAAAAAAATAGTACATTTTCAGTATTCATACACAAAACAATGTGTCATTTTATCTTTGTCGATTCATTTGACGATTCCATTTGTACAATTAATATTTTATTTATGTATTCTAAGCATAACAGGAGAGCTTAGACTACTAGGCAATCATTTATCATATCTGACTAAAAACAATTACATATCTTATAATATCCAATAAAATATATGCAAAACCATACAAAAAAACCCAGATTAATGAATCTCTTGTATAATCTATAACAATGACTTTCAAATACCTAGGATAAATACTTTTAGAAGCTTTAGTAAATAAGGCAGTTTTAACTGTAAAGTATGATTCATTGTCTAATAGTAGTCAACATAACTTTATGTAAGACCTCTCTCCTTGAAAGTATGTCAAATTTTGTCCCAAGAATCTTTTCCTGGGTTTTGATAAAGCTGTCAATAGTGTAAAACAGAGATTCTCAAACTTTTGCAACTGCAGAGCCCTTTTTGAAACAAAAGTTTCTTGTGAAGCCCCAAGAAATGTTTATATATTATATATAATCTATATATATCAGACATGGACCAGGTCAGTGGCAAATGGATGGAGAGTGTTTGTGAACTAATTTACACAAAGGAAAGAATACAATATTTAAAACAAAGAAAAATCTTAACCCACACACACACTTAACAATATTTCAGTGGAAGACCACTGTGGCCAGCCAGTCCAACCCCTTGCTGCCATACAGGAAAAACACAAAAAACAAACACAATCAAAGCATCTCCAACAGATGGTCACCAAGCCTTTGTAATAAATAATAATAATCTAGTTCAACTCCATTCGGCCATGCAGGAAACACATAAAGCACCCCCCAACAGATGGCCATCCATCAAGGGGGGCGGGAAGGGTCTGGGTGGCAGGGAAAAGAGTCTGGGTAGTGAGGGAGAGTTGTATGAAAAGGTCTGTGCCCCAGGAAGATGCTGCTGGTGGTACTATTTTCAGCAGCTCAAAACTTTAATTTCACTGCATTTCTCAGAAGGAAAGAGGAGGAAGTGGGAAGCAACATGGTGCCGTGGAGTCCCTCATTATCACCTGTGGAGCCCCAAGGGCTCAGCGAAGCACAGTTTGAGAACCCCTGGTTTAAAATATCCCCAACCTTATCCATGTCACAAATGCAAAGCCTTAAATTTATTAGAATGTTTCTATATATGTCATCCAAAATAGGTATTGGCATGGTTTGGAAATGTAGCACTATAAAATACAGCTCTCGGGAGGTGAAGGCGAGCATTTGTAGATATTGAGCAACATGATTCAAATTCGACATATGATACTAAACAGGAAACATTTGAAAATTTAATTGAAATTCAGGCCTGATCAATTTCCAACTAAGACCACGTCTTACCTGCCTTCCAAAAGTGGTTTAATACTTTTGTGCTGAATTTCTGTCATGTGCGTGAAACCCATTTCTGTTATTCCTTTCAAAGTATTTTCACTAATAAGGTCCTTAAGAGAAGTAAAGGATGTATCCTCAAATGCACCTGTAAAGAGAAACAATCTTGCCCTTTAAAACTGTGGCCCAAATCAGTGGCCGTGCTCTAAAAAAGAATACAAGTGTAACAAATTTAGCAATGGACTGAAATTCTAATTTTGTTTAGACTAACGTCACTTGGCCTTTCAAATTGAAGTTGATAGATGATAGAAAATTCATCTCAAGTGCAATGGTAAGAAATAATTTTACTGCAATATTAGATATAGCCAGAAGATTTATTGTGCACATTCTCTTCTAACTGCAAGTTTCTTCCTCTGACACTAGTTAGGCATTAGCATTATCACATTCAAATAGGACCAGTTCATTTCTTATTTTTGCAAAAAATACACTCATATATATGCAGTATTTGTCTCTCCAGATATTGCTCAGCATAGGCAACACCCACCTAGGTGGATTATACCGTGTTTCCCCGAAAGTATGACACCACCGATTGTAAAAGTATGACACCACCGATTGTACCTCATCGCCTTTCTGCCAGGCCTCCAAGGGAGGAGGAAGTGTCATGGGGGTCGGCTAATGTAAGCCGCTTTGCCCGCCCGGCTCTCTTCCCCTCCCTTCCTTTGTCCAAGAAAGGGAGGGAGAAGAGAGCCAGGGGCGGGCGCCATGCCCACTCGCCGTCCCGCCGCTTGTCCAAGAAAGGGAGGGAGAAGAGCCCATCGCGACGCGCGTCTGGCACACCTTTCTGCCTGGGCCTTTGTCCAAGGGAGGGGAAGAGAGCCAGAAGCATGGCAAAGCGCGCTTTGCCATGCTGGCTTTCTTCCTCCCTTCCTTTGTCGTCGCTTTGCCCGCCCCTGGCTCTCTCGCCCCTGGCCCCTCCCTTCCTTTGTCCAAGAAAGGGAGGGAGAAGAGAGCAGGGGGGCGGGGGCAGAGCGACTTGTCCCGCCCCTGGCGCGTCACTCTGTCCAAGCAGCGGCGCTTTGCCATGCTTCTGGCTTTTCTTCCCCCTCCCTTCCTTTGTCCAGAAAGCTGCGCCGCGGAGGTGTGCCGCTTTGGCGTGGCTTTCTTCCCCGGCCCTTCCTTTGTGGCGATGGGGTACGTCTTAGTTTATATAAGACGTACCCTTAGTTTATAAAAAGTAAGACGTAGGGGGACTTTTCGGGGGGAAAAGAAAGTAAGACGCTGTCTTACTTTCGGGGAAACACGGTAGCGTGATTCACAATCCTATAATGCTGTGAGAATAAGCCAAGTCTCATTGAATTTAACTTAATTTATTTTTTATTATACTCATGTCTTTCATTTGAAAATCATCCATTAACTTGGCAGTGTACAAAATGAAAAAAAGTAGAAATACAGAAGATTTTAAAGTAAAAGTAAAGGATCCAAAAAATGCAAAGATCTGTAAGTAGTAATAAAGCTTCCAAAATCAATGGGGAGATCAAACAAACAGACACAAAGTGGACACAATCTAGAGTTGTGCACGGAATTAATTTCTTCCGTTTCCTTAGTATCTTTGGGAACAAGACCCCCCCCCCTACGAAAATCAGTTTGACACAAAAGCAAGCAGGAGCGGGCACGGCAGGCATGGGCGCTCTGGGCCTGCACGCCACACACTCTTTGGAAAGAGTGCGTGTTTGGCAGGCAGGGGCGCCAGCAAGAATAGAAACAGCAGGCAAGAAGCCGCCTCCTTAAAGCGCAAACAGGGAAGGGGAGCCTGGATGGGAAGGCCCCTGCCCACAATGGGCCAATAGAAAACAGTTCTTTTGGCACCAGAAAGTGAAAACAGATATCTGCCCTCCCAATTTCAGGAGGTCCCAAAAAATGGATCAGGGACTCCATCGAAAGTTGGGACATGAAACAGGTCAGGGTTTACCTTGAATGCACAACCCTAACACTAAGTGATTCTCTCTTTGAGGAGGGCTTGCAGCACAGCACAATCACTAAAAGGCTCTGTTACCCATCCTCCTTGCCTCACTTGGAGGGCATCAGACTAAGGTCTTAACAGGTAAATATGGGAGATGTTTTTTCCAGTAACCTAACCATAGGACTTTTGAACCAATGAAGCTGGAACTGAACCTCATCACCAGTGCAAAGATAAAAGTATTGCTATCTATAATGAGTCAATCCGAGCTAAAAATCTAGCCATCCCATTTTGGACTATCTACAGAGTCTTTTATAGATAACTGCAGTCCATAATATAGCAAAAGCCGTTTGATGTATTATAGATTGTAAAAGTTTACAGGTGTCTATCTAACTAGCAATACAGGAAGATACTTTTAGGTAAGTAAATTTCGCATTAAAAATTGACTATTTAAAATCACACAAAATCAGACTTAAAGCTAACTAATAACTACAGTCCACTTAATTTTCTAAATAACACATACACATTTCTTCTTTGCAAATAAACATTTGCATTTCCTCTGTTACTTGTAAGTCGGTGAATTGTTGTTGTGTGCCTTCAAGTGGTTTGTGACTCATAACGACCCTAATGTGAACCTATAATAGGGCTTTCTAGCCATCTATTATTTCCATGTTATTTCTACTACAAAAACCTTCTTATAGGAACACAATGGCTTAATTAACTGAAGTAAACCTGTACGATCCAAACAAATAAATGCCAATGAGCAAATTGCCACCATGCAAGAAACAGAACAGAGGTGAAAAAGATTACCTGTTAGTCCTAGAGGCAACACTGGTCCATCAGCATCCTCAGCCACTTCTTTCTCAATCAGATTGCCACCACTTTCTTCTTCAGGCTCCCCATTTATGGTCTCTTCTTGTACTTCTGCTTCCTCTTCTTCAGACTTGGCTTTTTTAGTTTCTGCACATAAACAAATAAATAAATGCATGTCAGCAGTAGACAACTGCATATCTCCCGATTTGTTGCTGTTGTCTGTCTTTTGAATTGTTTCTGACTTACATTGATGCTAAGGTAAACCCATCATGGCATTTTCTTAGCAAGATTTGTTTAAAGATTTGCCTTCATCTTCCTCTAAGGTTGATAAAGTGTGACTTGCCCAAGGTCACCCAGCACATTTCTCTGGCTGAGCAGGCATTCAAACCTGGTCTCTCCAACACACAAACCACTGCACTATGCTGGTCTCTATTTTTACATAATGCTTTATCCAACAGCTGGCTAACACCATGATTGGTTGCCTGTTCTTTGTGAAAAAATACATTTATCAGCATTATCAATATAATAGAACAATAAATAATTAAGCTATGAAAATAAAACAAAATCAACAATTTTTTTTTTTTAAAAATCAAATATATTATACCATGTTCTGTGTCATCCACAATTTTTCTCTTCTTTTTCTTCTTCTTTTTCAATTCAGGTTGGGTACATTCGGTTTCTTCTATCTCCTGTATTTCATTAGCCTGATCCACATTCTTTGTTCTGTGTTCTTCCAAGACGTTGGATGTATTGTTGTCTTCTGGGTGGTCATCAACTGCATCTCCTAACGGGGCACACATTTGTGAGAAATCAAACATGCCGTAAGAATAACTTACAGTTCCAGTTACAAAAACAAAAATTAAAAACTCCACACATTGACTGTGAATCTAAGAAATGCTTCTCATGCTATCTCAAACCAACCAACCACCTTTAGTTTCTAACATTCAGGATGGCCAACTTAGAAACAATTTTGTTGGTTTCGTAGAGGCAGCCCCAACAGGCTAAATTGGTAAAGATCACGTGTAAACACGATCAGCATCACTAAAAAAAAATGATGCACTTTTTTGTATACACAAGGAAGTATAATTTTGTAATTCTAAACCATACCAATTAGGGGCTCATCACAGTAGAGAAAAAATCCTCTTAAAATCTGGTTTCTGCCTCTTGCAGAATTCTGGGGTTTGTAGTTTAGGGAGGAGCCTTTAACAGCCTCACTAAACTACAAACCCCATAATTCTGCAGGAGGCAGAAACCAGATTTTAAATTGATTTTTTCTCTACTGTGATGAAGTGGTGGTAAGCACCCAGAAATCAGCTAACACAAGGACACTCAATGGGCAATCCCCTAGTAGCAACTTTTCCCTTTGAGGCTCCTCTCCATTCTTTCTCTGGAACCATTCTACTTCAACTGAACAACTGTGTAGGCTACTGAATCGGAATCTGTTCTGTTGAACTTTTGCCTTGTACCTCTGAATATAACAGCCTAGAAATACACAACTTTACAGCAAACATTGCTTCGGTCAAGGAGCATCTTAAATGTGTCACCTTTCTACTGCCTAGCTTTTGAAACACCATGGGGAGGCAACCTTTGAGGCTGCCTGCCATAGATGCGGACAAAATGTCAGGAGAGAATGCTTCTAGAACAAGGCCATACAGCCCGAAAAACCTACAAGAACTCAGTGTTTTAAATGTCTATGATAAGAGTTTAACCCAGGCTTGAGCAAACTTGGGCCCTCTGAGTATTTTGGACTTCAACTCCCACAATTCCTAACAGCCTATTTAGTTACCCGAGGGAGGGAGGGACGGACTCAAAGCAGTTTCCAACGTATTTATGGTAAAATTTAATGGCTCACATACATATAAAACATAACAGAGCAATCATAATATATAACTATCAAATAGATCATAAAATTGTAACATTTAGACAACTAAAACATGGTAATATAAATGTTAAAATAACATAATCCAGAAATCATGGTCCAAAACCATTCCAAATGTCAGATATCAATTGCACATAATCTCTTATCATTCCTTGTATTGCTTACTACCCAAAGGCTTGGTCTCATAGCTAAGTTTTAACTTTTCCCCCCTGAAGACCAGGAGCGAGAGGGCTGTTCTAATTTCTTTGGGGAGGGAGAACCACAACCGAGGAGCCACCACTGAGAAGGCCTTGTCTCTTGTGCACATCAGTCACACATGGGAGGGAGGTAGGACCGAGAGCAGAATGATCTTAACCTCCAAGGTGGTTCATAGAAGGAGATATGTTCGGGCAGGTAAGCTGGGCCAGAATAATTTAGGGCTTTATAGGCTAAAGCCAGCACTCTGAATAATGCTCGGTAGCAGACTGGCAGCCAGTGGAGCTGGCATAACAGGAGGCTATGGCATCCTGGGAGTTGTAGTGTTATAAGGCCTGTATCCTTCTCTGCCAAAGAGGGGTTGGGCCTCACCAAACTATAACTCCCAAGATGCCATTGCAGTTAAAGTGCTTTCAGGCCGCATTATTCTTACAGTGTAGATTAGTCATGGGCCAACTTGGGCTCTCCAGGTGTTTTGGACTTTTAACTCCCACAATTCCTAACACCTCAGGCCCCTTCCTTTCCCCCCTATACCAGTGGTTCCCAAACATTTTTGGCCTACCGTCCCCTTTCCAGAAATTTTTTTCCTCACTGCCCCCCTATAAATTATTTTATTAATTTAATAGCAATTAAACAGAAATACATATGTATTCATGCAGTGGTTCTCAACCTTTCTAATGCCATGACCCCTAAATAAAGTTCCTCATGTTGTGGTGACCCCCAACCATATTTTTGTTGCTACTTCATAAATAATTTTGCTACTCTTACGAATTCTAATCCAAATATCTAATATGCAGGTCAAAGCAAAGGGGGCGGGGCCAAAGAGGGCCGCAGGGCCGCGTGACCCCTCCTTAATGGCCAATCCTTCACCACTCCCTTAAAGGGGTTCACCGCCCCCCAAATTCCAGAGCCTCCCACCGCCCCCTTGGATCGCCTCATCGCCCACCAAGGGGTGGTACCGGCCACTTTGAGAATCAGTGCCCTAAACCTACACCACATCGATTCGCCTTCGGGCTGAGAGAGGCGGTCTAGAAGCAAAGTAAATAAATAATACCCTGCTGCAGTGAGCAGCCTGGCTGCCACCTATTGGCCCAACCGGAGCTTCCAAACAGTCTTCAAAGGCAACCTCACTTAAGAGTGCGTTGCAGTAGTATATTTGGGATATAACCAGAGCGTGGATTACCGTGGCCAAGTCTGACGTCCCAAGGTATGGGCACGATTGGTGCACCGGCCGTTAGCAATTGTGGGAATCGAAGTCCAAAAGACCCGAAGGGCCCACATTTGCCCATGCCTACCTTGACCCCTTCCTTACAGTTTACTTGTGAGCAACTGCCTTCAAGTTGTCTGCTGCCAGCTAATAGTTGAGGGGCCCCATGAACTTTCCATAGCTTTTCCTGAGGCAAGGAATGCTCAGAGGTGGCTTGGTCCTAACGAGGGCTGTGGATCCCCAGATGCTCTGGCCTCCTGCTGGGGTTTCTGGGAGTTGTAGGCCAAGCACCTGGGGACCCACAAGTTGAGAAACACTGCTGTAGTCTGGTATCACTCTCATTGCCCTGAGATCATGGGGTTTGTTGTCTTTGGAGGAGGAGGCTCGGGGCCTTGTCAAACGACGGCTCCTGGGATTCCCTAGCCCTGAGCCAGGCCGTGGAGGCGGTGTCAGGCAGGCCCCTTCCTCTCTCCCTCTCTCCCCAGCCCCCTTACCAGGTGCAGCCCCAGCCGCTCCCTGCCGGGCCAAATTACGCTGCCGGATCTTGAGGTTCCGCTTGTGGAGCTTCTTCCGCAGCAGCCGCATCGGCAGGTTCCCCGTATTGGCCGCCATTGCCACGCAGCCGGTGGGAAACACGTGCGCCGAGGAGGCAGAGCCGCCAGGGAAGAGGAAGAGACACCCAAAATGGCGCCGCCAGCTGACACGCCGCGACTTCCGGTGCTCGCCTTCGAAGCTTCCCCCGCGCCCAGGGCGGCAAACCAACAGCGGCCCCTAGTGGCAGGGAGGAAGCGGTGCCTTCTGCCGCATACGGGCTTTCCTTTTGCCCTTCCCTTTGGCGCTTTTCCTATAGGCTGAGGCGGTGGAACGGAAGGGAACGGCGAACAGCGATTGGCTGCTTCTTTGACTGACGTTCACCGCGTTGCCTGGCGCATGTGGGCAATTCCACTAGGCATGGGCAGACCTCGTCCCTCCCTCCAATTGTTTTGGACTTCAACTCCCACAGTTCCTAGCAGGCTGTTAGGAATGGTGGGAGTTGAAGTCCAAAGCACCTGGGAGGGGGGACAAATTTTGCCCATGCCTGAGCTAGGATGCCATTTGGGTTATATGGGTCTACAGTGGCCACATAATGCATTGTATGACAGTGTTGATGGGTCCAAAGGGAGGCCTGACTCAAGGAGCTGCACTTCAGAGTTAATGCAGATTGTCACTACTACAACTGCCCTGGCATCCTGGGGCTTGTAGTGTTACAAGGCCTGTTATAATCCTCTGCCAAAGAGGGCTGGAGCCTCACCAAACTATAACTCCCAAGATGTCATTGCAGTTAAAGTGCTTTCAGGCCGCATTATCCCTACAGTGTAGATCAGGCCTGGGCCAACTTGGGCCCTCCAGGTGTTTTGGACTTTAACTCCCACCATTCCTAACACCTCAGGCCCCTTCCTTTCCCCCCTCAGCCGCTTAAGCGGGGGGGAGGGGGGAAAGGAAAGGGACTGAGGTGTTAGGAATGGTGGGAGTTAAAGTCCAAAACACCTGGAGGGCCCAAGTTGGCCCATGCCTGGTGTAGATGCACCCACGACAAGTAGAGTCGACTTGAGTACCTTTCACCACTCTACTCTGAGATGGCACTGCCCCTGGTGGCACAGTGGGTTAAAACCACTGAGCTACTGAACTTGCTGACCAAAATCCGGGAAGTGGGGTGAGCTCCTGCTTCTGCCAACCCAGCTTCTGCCAACCCAGCAGTTCGAAAACATGCAAATGTGGGTAGATCAATAGGTACAGCTTCTGCGGGAAAGTAACAACGCTCCACGCAGTCATGCCGGCCACATGACCTTAGAGGTGTCTACGGACAATGCCAACTCTTCGACTTAGAAATATCGATGAGCACCACCCCCCAGAGTCGGACACGAAGGGACTTAATGTCAGGAGAAACCAACTCACATGAACCCATAAATGAGTCGACCCAGTTTTTTTAGGTCATTATTTTTTTAACGAAATGTATAGACTTTTACATGAGTATTTACACTACTTTAAGCTTGGATTAAGTTTTTTAACAAGATAGATTGACTTTAAAAACAAAGAAACAAAAGCAGTCTAAGCAGTCGGGGGGGGGGGGTTCAGAAGAAAGTTTGGGATGACGGGGATGAGCAAGGACTTGCTAGCTGACAACTCTGTGCGCGTAACCTTGGGAATGCATTTCAAGTTGTCACTGAAGGTAAGGAGCTGCTAATTGGACGTGCAGATCCTTTGTGCAGGCTTCATTCTATCTGACTTAGAGAGACATTTCAAGCACCACTTGTCACAATTTGTGATTCTAAATCTTGACAGTTTCCTGAAGCATCCTTTCCCCCGAGGAGCAGAGGAGGATGTCAACTAATTTAACCTTGCTTGCCTTGCAGCAGCGACTCTCTATTTTTGGAGGAGGAGTTGGGAACCCTTCGGTAAGCCCAGCACCACTTGAAATGTTTGACCTTTCTGAAGCGTCTCACTCCCGCAGACCACTCAGCACAGCACATGCAACGGCAGTGGCAAAAACAGATGCTCCACAATATTTATTTCTTAATATATTTTTCTGACCCTAGGTTGATTGATTCTGGAACATATGGTAAGCCCAGTATGAGAGTGATTGAAATGGAATAGCTTTGATGAAAAGAGAAAGTCGGTATAATGTTTTTATTCATCAAAAAAATTGTAACAGATGTTTTAGTTGGATAACCCAACTTTTGTCTGTACAGTATATGTGGGTCTTAGGCAATACCATAGTACAAGAGTTGCAGGACATCAGTTTATTTTAGGATATTTTCCAATCTTGTGTTAAACAATTATTCAGTGCTTCACTCAAAAGAATTAGGACCCAAACATGGGATGGGGCCCTGCAATTTTCACATTGTTTTGTAAAAATTTAGAGAGTGTCACTTTACATGTATTCTATTCTATCTGGTTTAATACTCATGCGTTTTATTTGCAGTTTGCCATGAGGTATGTGCATGTACAGTATGTGCCTTCACCTGTCAATTTATGGCAACCCCCTGAATTTGATAGGGTTTCTTAACCAAGAAATATACAGAGGTGGTTTTGCCAGTTCCTTTCTCTGAGGTCCCTTCTACGCTCCCATGTAAAATGCAGATTATCTGCTTTGAACTGGATTATATGGCAATGTAGACTCCAGATCAAGTCAGATAATAGGGATTATCTACTTTGATAATCTGGATAATATGGAAGTGTAGAAGGGGCCAGAGAGCTGTTCTGGTCAGCTTTATAATTCAGGACAAAGAAGTTGGGCAGAAAATCGTGGTACCTGAAAACAAGTCCAAACATGAGCTGCCAGTCCCAACTAATAGTCCCCTTGAGTCCTGAAAGGTTTGTTTGTAGCAAATTTTAGAAATCTGAAAAATGGATACAAGACATCCTCTGGAAGTGTTCTTTTAATTTTGTTATTGACTCTCTTGAGATTTGCTGGAGCTCATAAGTGCTGATGCAGGTAAATTATTATCTCTCCTCACCCTCCTGCAGCCTTTTTGTTTGCCCCCTTAAACCCCGCTTTCCTTTGGGGTCACTTGCCTGCCATGCTGGCACCCACGGTGTAAATTCAAGCTCTGTTTAATTTCATAAATATGAGAACGAAGAAATAGTTGCAGAGAGTTGTAATGGGAACTGCTTTCCAACTCTACTTCTATTTAGGCACCTGTATGTTTGTGGATCCATCTGTTTATAGCCATCATCAGCTGTTTTGGGATTTTAAAAAGCGCACATGTTCTGGAACAGTTCACACCTGCATATCGCAATGAAGTCCCATGTTTTTTGTGTGTCCAGGGATATACAGTTTTAAGTCCGATCTCGGATTTTAAGCACACCTTTTAAACCTATGTTTTTCAGCCGATTATGCGAGTCAGCATGCATTTTCAGCAAGTGTCATCTATATGTAACTAAAACTTGGGAGGGAGTCCCCCCCCCCACTTCCTCCTGGCTTTCCCTTTAGGAGTGGTTAGATGCCATCCCCAATTCCCCCATTTCCTCCTCAAAACTTACCAGAGGGGCCTGCTGGCAACACAGGCTCCTCTTCATATTCCTCCTGACATGAGAAAATAATTTCAGGAGGTGTGGAGGGGAGAGGGAGAGAAATACTCTCCCCCCCCACCTTCTGGTGTGCCATTTTCTCATGTCAGGAGCACTATAAGGAGGAGCCTGTGCTGCTGGCAGGCCCCCCTGGAAAGTTTTGGGGAAGAAATGGGGGCTGGGGGGGGGGGGAAGCCCACTCCTTCAGGCTCCAAGATCTTGCAGTAAGGTCCAGATCTTATCATGTGTTTTTAACATTCAGAATAAATTGGGAAATCCCAGTTTACTTTGGATTAATCCAAATTAACCTGAGGCATCATTTGGACACTTCAGGTTAACCCGAAACCCATCATGGGTTTTGGGCCTGCGTGGGACCCTTACCTACCCCACCCCTTTTATCCCAATTTCGCTCGGATTTTAGGACATGTGTAGGAGGGCCATGAAATGCTGTTATAATAAAGCGGTTTTTGGTACTTTTCTGTGCAGGAGTACAGTCAGAGAGTGATGCTGCACACGTGTAGAGCTTTGAAAAGTGGGTTTCGGTGCCAAGAATCAGGCAGGCACTTGTTCCGTGAAAGTAACACTGTGATTGGCGCTTCTAATCTATGCTGTGACTTGCTGATGTACACCCCGTGCCTAACGTGAGATAACGTAGGCTTAGATTGGTCTAACAGTACAGGATGTGCTAATGGGAGACGTTAGTGCCAAAAGGGAGAAGAACTGCGCATGTACGGAGGGATTCAGCCCCATCCTTTGCTGGCAGGGAAAAGGCAGAATGTGAAATGTTGCAAACCGGGTACATGAACGTCCCAGGCCGCTGATATGTACTGTGAGAAAGAACTAACTTAGAAATGTCCATTGTTCTAACACATAGGAGGGACTTTGAGATGTGATGCTTATGGAAATGTAATGTTTTATTGGATTAATGAAATGCCATGAGACACCAGCCAGTTATGATTGTGTAAAATCCATGAAGGAGGGCGGGCTTTTCCGAGATGCCGCCATTGGGGTATAAATGTTTAGTACTGAGAATGACCGGGGCCTTTGCCCCTGATAGCAGCCGTGTTCTGCTGGCAAACCCCACCAGCTGGTGCCATCAATAAACCATTTTTGATTTCATCTACAGCACAGTTGTCGTGAGTTTTCCTCATCCTTGTACCCGCACGTCCAGGTGGCCTTGGTAAGAGTAGACTTGCCACTCGGAGTTCCATAACTCCTTAATTTGCTGCTTCAATAACTTGTAGTAGTATTAACTTGTAGTCTCCTAGCAAAGTACTAACCGATGCTGACTCTGCTTAGCTCTCAGGGTGTGACAGGATTTAGTGCCTTTAAGAAATTTATGCCTTGATATGGCACATAAATGCATGCATACAGTATATTTGGCCAAAACATGTTGGGATAACTTGAGGAAAATGTCCTTCTTCTAAACATTCTGTGATACAGTTTCTCTTTTACTAGATGACGATGTATCTGGTTCCTTCTGCTTTTTTAAAGAAAGCAACATTTTGGCGTAGAGATCTCCTAACCCAAGGCCATTTTGAGAACAAAAGAGGGTGTGTTTGTTTGGGCTAAATTTGGGTTTATCATTTGATTTATGTGATCTGCTTCTTCCAAGAATAATCAATTCCAGGAGTACTTGTTCATAGGCAGCTGGTGGAAGGGACAAGCACTATGAAAATAAACAAGATTGATACCATGGTCAGAAGAATCTCTGCTTTAGCAAATTAGGTGGCACTTACATCTGAGCACATAAGTATGGGATGGCACGATTATTCAGAAACTTGGATTAATTTTAGATACATATGTCTTTGAGGGGCATATGTCTCCTTGTTGTTCCGTAGGCTCATTGCTAATTATTTAATGTCCGTTAATAATTACCAACAATAGGAATTTCAAAATCCCTATTGAAATGCCATGGTAATTTAGTATGAGTGAATGTAATCTTATCTGGGCCTAGAAATGTTTCAGAACCATTACTGCAGGGTCAATATGGACCAGGAAAATACCAAGCAACATTTTTCCATTAGTGTATACAAGTCTTCTGTTCTGCCATAATAATTTTTTAAAAAATTAATACCGACTACTTCACAAGTCATGCTTTTATTTATTTGTCGTATCAGGAGCGAACCAAACAGTTGTTTTGTATTTTTTAAAAAACAACAAAATACAAAGTTTGCAAACTTGGCATTCTATTAAATGTCCTTTGATCAGTAGCTGGCCACTTGGAGTGCCTCTGCTGTTGGTATAAAAAGGTCCTCCATTGTGCATGTGACTAGAAGCAACTTACAAGTCATGCTAAAAAAGTAATTAAACAAATAATGGCTAGACAGCCGCAGATGATTTTTAATGCTCCTCCAAATTAGTGGACATGCTCCTCATAAACAGTCAACCAGACTTCTCAAAACTGGGGCCGTTCCCCACAGCCCTATATCCCAGAATGTCAAGGCAGAAAACCCACATCTGAGTGTGCACGCAGATAACCCAGTTCAAAACAGATATTGTGGGATGTCCTGCCTTGATATTCTGGGATATAGGGCTGCGTGGAAGGGCCCTGAGTGAATATTATGTGCCAACTGAGACAATTTATCCAGAAAGCAGAGAACACACAATCTTGATGCCTATAAAAGAGTTATATTAAAAATAGTAAATTACAGGCTGCTAGTAAATGTTAAGCATTTACTCTGAATGATAAACATCTCCAGTAACAATTGTGATTGGCATTATGCTGGGCAAATACTCAGTTCTGTCACATTTTGTCATTCCTGGGGTATGTGCATTCAAGATTTATTACAACTCTTGGACTTGCTCATTCAGCATAGTAAATACTTTCTGTCTATATACTGTACATTGCAGGCTTCTAGATAAGCACAAGCAGTACCAAATGAAATAAAAGAAAAGGCTGGCATGCTATTTAGTGCTTCCCCATCTTGCTTCCAACAGTTCATGCTGTCAGCCCTTATATATTGTGATCTTTCTTGATACCTTATTAGAGAGATGAATTGGGCTATCTTGTATTTTCTTCACTGGATTGGATCAGGGCATATCAGCATATGTGGCACTCTGGAAATAGCTTGCATTTTAAAGACAGCTTTTGATTTTCAGATATTCCCCTTTACTCATTTAGTGTCCGTTCATCAACATCAGATGTCATGTAGACTGTGTCTATGTTATCTCCACAAAGCATGCCGTTCGTTTGGTTTTTTTTTTTTTAAAAAAAAGATGTATTTCAAATGCTAAATATCCCTATATTTGGATAATATACCCTCTGCGGATTTTGCAAACTGTGCAGTTGGATCAAGCGAAAAATGAATGGATTAATCAAAAGCTGCAGAATCAGCAGCCAAGTTATAATTCACAGACTTGGCAGGTAACGCCATCCTTAATACTACAATTGTCTTTGGGGTAAAAGGTTTTCCTAGTGTGCATTGCTGGTACTAATTTTCAAATCTCCTAATGAAAGAATTACCCACTCTTTATTTCAACAAAATTGTATTGCTTTTGCCAACTTATAGTGTACAGCCCTTCATCTTCAAAAGCTTTTTAAAATTCTTTTTTTAAAGGCTAGGCAGTATGTGGGCTTAATCCCCATTACTGCTATCTTTGTATGGATCATGAAAATACTGTAATTCTCAGCATTGAGGTTAGAGTCCAGAACTTTAGGAGTTCATATATGTTCAACCTTTTCTTTCCACACTGTTTGCCTGGCATAAATTCTATCCACTGAAGCACACATTAGCAATGTACGGGTATGTATTGGTATAATATTAGAACTGGGACATGATGGATTACTACTACCACATCAGCTCCAGATTATTAAATATGGTTATCTGTGGGCGAGCAGATGACAACTACTGGATGGCATATGTTCTGTATCAGAAACTAGAGCTGATGTGGTCTATCCAGTGCAATTTTCTGAAACAGCACCCCAAGTAACCAAACTGAATCTAAAGTTGATGAAAAAGTGGTTAGTAACCCTTTTGGTATTAATGTTAGAGAATAGTTCCTGGTCAAAGTGGTTCCTGATCAAAGTGGTTCCTGGTCAAGTTGTGCCTGGTCAAAAAAAAGATTGGGAACCACTGATTCATCTGGACATGTGTGTGTTGTATGCCTTCCAGTCAGGGCCGTAGCCAGGATTTTGAGGGGGGATTTTGATTCGGGGGGGCTGAGACTGGGTGGAAGAGGGTCTACCCTAGCAAACCTTTTGTATTGTTATCCCAATAACCCCATTAATGTGGGATATAATGAGCATGGTGATCAGATCATGATATGAATAAACATAACAGTTTAAATAATGTACCAGTAAGGCCTTTTTGCGGACCACCCTGAGAATTTCGGGGATCCCTTAGCCCCCCCTGGCTACATGCCTGCTTCCAGTCATTTCTAACTTTAAGATGACTCCTACCACAAAATTTTCTTGGCAAACTTTATTCAAATGAGGTTTGCCATTGCTTTCCTTAGTTGTTGAGGGAGTGTGATTTAGCCAATGTTACCATGTAAATTTCCATGGCCAAGAAGGGATTCAGACCTTGGTCTCCTGAAGTCCTTGATCAACACTGAAACTATTATACTATACCACATACAGTTTTCAAGTCATGAGAAGTAATGGTGCCAGTCAGATCTCATGTGGAATACTGTGGCCAGTTTTAATCAGTAGTGTTTAAGAAGAATATTGACAAATTGAAACATCTTAGGGGAAGATGACAGAGGTGATGAAGGGCGCACATAATAGTTCATTGATGTGTTAGCCTATAAAGTAATTTGATAACCATCATCAAATGTTTGTAGGGAGCTCTCAGTGATTATTAATTTAAAAGGTTTTCTATTATCACAAAAAGCAGCACCTAAGTTGTCATGTCCAAACTACATGAAAAGAGTATTTGCCAGTGTTGTGTAATGGTTGGAGGGTTGGACTCTGATTTTAGATGCCAGGTGTTTGAATTCCTGCTTGACCATGGCTGCCCGCTGGGCAGGCATGTAGCCGCCCCCAAATTCAAATTCAGCCCCCCCCCAAATTCTCAGGGTGGTCTGCGAGAAGGCCTTACTGGTACATTATGTAAACTGTTATGTTTATTCATATCATGATCTGATCACCATGCTCATTATATCCCA
This sequence comes from Anolis apletophallus, assembly GCA_030556195.1. Lineage (NCBI taxonomy): Eukaryota > Metazoa > Chordata > Lepidosauria > Squamata > Anolidae > Anolis > Anolis apletophallus. Next base: position 126,526,230 of record JARBWK010000002.1, read on the forward strand.
CATCCATGGGGTTATTGGGATAAGAATACAAAAGGTTTGCTTCCCAGTCTCAGAACCAAACTCAGCCCCCCCATCAAAATCCTGGCTACAGCAATGGCAAACTCCCTATGAACAGAGAAAGACAATGGCAAACTCCCTATGAGCAAATTTTGCCAAGAAAACCCCATGATAGAGTCGCCACAATCTGGAAATGACTTGAAGGCACACAACTAGGAAGAACTTTCTGTTGCTGTGAGCAACATAATAGATGCCCCAGAAGGTCCAATGAAGCTTTGTAAGAAGAGGTTTGTTGGCTATCTATTAAGCATGGTGACATGACTGATAATTGGCAGTAGACTGGATTTGGTGACCTTTCCATTATGTCCCAGTTCTAATATTCTACCAATACATACCTGTACATTGCTAATGTGTGCTTCAGTGGATAGAATCTATACTAGGCAAACAGTATGGAAGGAAAAGGTATTTCTGAAATCACTTCTTCAAAGTAAAGAACTGGGGCTACAAATTACTTCATAAAATCAACCATGGTTCTCTAAGGCCCCTTCTACTGTGCTAATGGTATATCCCAGGATCTGATCCCAGATTATCTGTTTATCCCAGATTATATGGCAGTGTGGACTCACATAATCCAGTTCAAAGCAGATAGTGTGTAATTTTTTCTTCAGAAAAAAAATCAAGATTCTGTTATCAAATCCCTGGGTGATTTCTTGTGACATTCTGGATCAAACACTTTTGCAAAGCATCAAGACAACCCAGATTCATGATGTCATATAAATAACTATGATTGTTCCATGGTTCTGGCAGTAAGCAGTGATCTTTCTGTTATTTGTCTGTTTTGCTTATGTTTGTGTGCCCTTTCCGATATGCTGTCTGCTCTTTAAATTAATCTTTGACGCTTATGTTGGATAATGTTGTCACTCAGTAGTTTAGGCGACTCACAGCTGAGAGCATCAGCAGTTTGTCTTAAGCTGTGCAGAGCTGTGTGACTATAATAACATTGCTCTTAAACTTAACCTGCACAGTACCGTGATAATAAATCTACCTATGCAGTTTGCACGGCACTCTCTTTTATTACCGATGGCATTTTCCTGTAAAAGTTCAAAGCAAGCTTGACTTTTATGATCAGACACATTCATTAACCAGAGTAACACTCCTTTCTGATAAGATGTTCTGTTTTAGCAAAGAGCCAGGAGGTGGCAGTGTTTTTTAATAGATGAGAGCAAAACAAAGAAATAAATAAATTTAATGTGCCTTTTATTTTATTTATTTTTTTAAAAAAGGATTGAGAGATAGGCAGGTCAAGGAATGCAATCTGAAGCTTTTGCTTGTTCAGTAATTCATGTTCTGGTGGGTAACTGTACTGAATTTGAAGGGATAACTGGCTAGAGAAAAGATGAGTAAGAGAGAGCACAAAGCAAGCAAGCCAAAAATTAAATCATACAAAACAAAATATTATGTCAGAAGGAAACTCATGAACCATCTCATTCAATTCACTGGGAAAAGATGCCTTCATTATACACAGTTATACAGCTATATTTTTAGAGGATAGGTAACGGTAAAGGTTTCCCCTTGACGTTAAGTCTAGTTCAGCTTCATATATGAGCATGTCTTTTTAGAGGAGAGTGAAGAGATGTGTTTGTTTCTTATGCATATGCAGGAAATATCCTAGAGAAAAACAGTCAGTATTCCCTTAGTATTGTGGGGTGAAGGATTCTGCTATGAGAACTGCACAATCCTATTAGGTTCCCAATATGAAAGACCCGGAACAGTTTCTGAACTCAGTGGTATCATTCCTGTGAAGCGGAATATGTCTTAATGGTTCCAGAACTTCCAAGGAGCATTGAGGTTTGTCAGGAACCATCCCAAGCAGGACACCAGGGAAATGTCATTTATGGAACTTTATGGAAAATCTTACCATACCAAAGATTTTTAGAAAAACTTGCTGAGTTCCTTATTCTCCAACACCCCTCACACTTGATGACATCAATGTTTGTCACTCAAGGAAGCCCAGGATTTGAAACAAGACCGACCTTGTGGAAACTCTAGAAAACTAGATGTCTGATTTCCAGTTTTTCTCATCAGGGGACTTTGTAGGGAACAGGGTCTACTTGGAGGTGAGAGAAGCCAGGGAAGAATTAGTTTACTTTATACCACAGCAGATAATATGGGAGAAGTAAAGCTGCTTCTAGACCATATAATAGACAAGGTCATCCCTAGATGTTGTTGGAGTGTTGTTCCAGCATTCTTCAACAAAGGGCTGCACTTTTGCCCCATTTATTATTATTATTATTATTATTATTATTTAGAGCAAGGTTCACCAAACTTTTTAAACAGGGGGCCAGTTCACTGTCCCTCAGACCATTGGAGGACCAGACTATAGTTTTTTTTATTTAAAAAACCTGTGACTAAATTCTTATGCATCGTAATGTTATGAATCGTAATATAAATATCTGATGTGCAGGATGTATTTTCATTGTTACAAACTGATTAATCATAAAAACGATATTTAATTATACATTGTGAAATATTTATTTCTAATAATAAATAAATGAAATTTTAACTTCAAGCATATCGTAGCATGGGTAACAGTCTTAATATGACAGCAGGGAACCCATGAATATGTTTACTTATCAGCCCATCAGCAACAGAAAATACTGGAGAGGCTTAGGGAAAATATACCTTGGCATTTGGGAGTTGCAGGGATGTATAGTTCCTCTTCCAAGCAAGAGCATTCTGAACTCCAACAATGAAATTAAACCAAATTTGGCATACAGAACTCCCATGACCAACAGAAAAAACTGGAGGGGCTTGGGGAAAATAGACCTTGGCATTTGGGAGTTGCAGGGATGTGTAGTTTACCTGCCATCAAAGGTCATCATGGAGGGGTCCGGGCCTGGATCTGGTGGAAAGGCTCACATCCAGCCTGGCAAGCAGTGAAAGCTGCACCATATGGCCTGGCCTTGCGTGAAGCCCTTCACCTGGCTTGCACCACCTGTAGGGTCTGGCAAGCGGTGAAAGCGGTGAGGAGCTTCACGCAATGCAGCCTCCCTCACCTGACTCGTGCTGTCTGTTGGGCCTGGCAAGTGGCAAAAGCCAGGCAAGGGAGTCTGCACCGCACAGCATGACTCGCGCGAAGTCTTTCGCCTGGCTTGCGCTACTGTTTCTGAACAGTCTTCAAAGGCAACCCCATGTAGAGTGTGTTGCAATAATCTATTTGGGATGTAAAAAGAGCATGGACCACTGGCCAGATCAGAATTCCCAAGGTACGGGTGCAGCTGGGGCATGGATCCAGGATCATCCCCATGCTGCGAACCTGAACCTTCAGGGGGAATGTAACCCCATCCAACACGGGCTGTAACCCTATGCCCTGTTCAGCCTTCTTATTAACCTTTGTCATTAGTCCTAGGCTGATCTTCAATCTCAGCTCCACTTCATGGCTTTGTCTGATATTCCTAGATTTGAGTGCCCCCTTCAGCTAATCACCTAGAAGTTCTTTACATCTCAAATACAAAGAAATATCTCAAATACAAAGAAATCTGTGGATTTGGGTAAATTCTTACAAAAACCGGCATTATTCCCCACCCCCACCCCATGACCCATTGTGTTTGCTCTAGAAAAGGCATAGCTTCACTTCTTTCAGTCTCCAAATTTCTCACTGCCCAGATAGTAAGACACTATCTTACTTCTTAACTATTTATTGGAGGCTTTTGCACAGAAGTTGAAAGTCCATCTTTCAGGATGATTTTGTTGTGGATTTCTGTATTTGGCGGGAGACTGGACTACATGGGGTTTGGGGTATCTTTCAACTCTTATGTTTCTATGGGAAGGGTTCATAAATTGATACTCAGAAAGGCAGAGATGCTTTCATTGGGATTGAATTAAAGAAGGCTAATTTGAAATCGAAACAACATTTCCATTCAGGCACATTAAACAGAAGACCACAGTCTGAATTCTATTGATAGCCTAACTAGAATAGACCAACTGAATCTATGGTGTTTGCATAAGTGTTTGTTTACTCGTGATTCAATGGTTTGACTTTAACAGAGACTAATGGAAGGATCCAGACGCATGCCAACAAAAGCTGTGATTGATATTTTGAACCTTTTCATAAATGTGCATTAGCCACAGAAATGCTTCAAAAAGACAGAAGGGTGTTAAAAAACCCTGCTATAATTTGCCATTTCTTGTTCAAAGTCCCCCCACCCCCAGATAAATGAGTATGTCACACTCTCCCACAGAATTTAACAACTGTGTGATAGAAAAGAAGGAAGAGATATAGGAGGCAGCTGATATGCCTAGAAGTCTAGAGAGATTAAATAATATAAAATTAAGTGAAATACAGAGCTTTCTGTGAAACTTACACACATCTTCAGATCTTCAGAATAGTATGAGAATAAATATGTTATGGCACAGCAGGAGTCCAAAGAGGCTCTGGCATCTCAATTGGTAATATAACAACTTGTTGAGAGAGAAAGGGGGGGGGGGCTTGGAATAAAGTGAGTCAAACAAATAAACTAAATTCCTGACAGAGATTGAAGGATGAAGAAAGTTATTTCAGACATGCAGTGCTGGAATGAAAATGAAGTATTCAAAGCTGTTTCCCCCCATTTACAAATCTCCAGATGACCTGATCTGCCTTTTCTGTGATGTACAGTTGCATCCTCAGTTGATTCAGACCATGGACACATTAAAATAACAAGAGGGGAGACCCTCAGGTCCTAGGGCTGGATCTGGTACTTTTGGGCCCATTCTTGGCCACCTCCCCTTCCTCATGACACCATGGAGTGGAGTTTCTATAATAAAGTTTGTTTCCCCGAGACATTGGTGTATTTGCTCCTTAATTAGGATCTCTAACCACTGTGTGCACTCTCTGTCATCCTCGAGCAAATGATGGATGCAAATAGGCACCTTGAGCAAGTGTATGACTGAGAAGTGCTAATGAGAATTGGCACCTCCATACAAGTAACATCTGCTGAAATTCCCTCTTTTATTCAAGCACTAGCTTGGGGACCCGGCCCTGCCCGGGTTATTTGAGAAGCGCTGCAGGATGTAGAGTGGGTCATGGGGGCTCTGTGTGCCAAGTTTGGTCTTGATCCATCATTATTGGGAGTTGCAGTGGTATCATGAAATTACTGAAGGTAGTGCAAGTCCCATCATCTCTGTTCCTCCCCCCCCCCAAAGTGTAGTAGGATGTAGATTGGGTCATGGGGGTTCTGTGTGCTAAGTTTGGTCTGTATTGGTGAATGGATGAGGGATGCATTGTTTTTTGGAAGTGAGTGAAGGTACTTCAAGTCCCATCATCCGTGGTCCGTCTCACAGTAAACTGCACCAGGCTGTAGAGTGGGTCATGAGGGCTCTGTGTGCCAGATTTGGTGTTGATCAGTCATTGGATTAAGTTTGTAGCAGGATTGGGAAGTGAGGGAAGGTACTGCAAGTCCCATCATCCATGTTCTGTCCCCCTCCAAACTTCAGTAGGATGTAGAGTGGGTCACTGGGGCTCTGTGTGCCAAGTGTGGACTTTCTCGGTGTTTTTTGGGGGCCACAGTGGTCTGTGGGAACAGAGGGGTGTGAAAATACTACAAATTCCATCATCCATTGTCAGTCCTCCCCCGAACCTCACCAGGACGTGAGGGGTTATGTGTGCCAAGTTTGGTCTCGATCGGTAATTGGATGAGGATCGCAGCAGACTTGGGAAGTGAGTAGAGGTACTTCAAGTCCCATCATCCATGGTCCACCCTCCTCCAAAGTGCACCAGAATGTAGAGTGGGTCATGAGGGCTCTGTGTCGCAAGTTTGGTGTTGATCAATCATAGGATTAGGTTTGTAGCAGTCTTGGAAAGTGAGGGAAGGTACTGCAAGACCCATCATCCATGTTCTGTCCCCGTCCAAACTTCAGTAGGATGTGGACTGGGTCACTGGGGCTCTGTGTGCCAAGTGTGGTCTTTATCAGTGTTTGTTGGGGGCCACAGTGGTCTGTGGGAACAGAGGGGTGTAAAATACTACAAATCCCATCATCCATTGTCAGTCCTTCCCCAAACCTCACCAAGATGTGAAGGCAGTCATGGGGGTTATGTGTGCCAAGTTTGGTCTCGATCAGTGATTGGATGAGGGTTGCAGCGGACTTGGGAAGTGAGTAGAGGCACTTCAAGTCCCATCATCCATGATCCACCCTCCTCCGAACTGCACCAGGACGTAGAGTGGGTCATGGGGGCTGTGTGTGCTGAGTGTGGTCTGTATTGGTCCTTTTTGGTGGCCTCAGTGGTCTGTGGGAACCAAAGTGTTGGAAAGTACTACAAATCCCATAATCCGTGGGTCATGTCCCCCGACCCACGCCAGGGTGTAAAGGGGCTTAGGGGGGTTATGTGTACCAAGTTTGGTGCAGGTCCATCACCCGCGCTGGTCGCTGTGGCCTGTGAAAGTGGCTGCCACATATCTGCCCTGGCCTGTGAAAGTGGCTGCCACATATCCGCCCTGGCCTGTGAAAGTGGCTGCCACATATCCGCCCTGGCCTGTGAAAGTGGCTGCCACATATCCGCCCTGGCCTGTGAAAGTGGCTGCCACATATCTGCCCTTGATTGTGAAAGTGGCTGCCACAATCCGCACTTCCGCCCTCCGCATACACACAAACATTCCGTTTTATAAAGGTATACAGATTAGGAGTGCAGCACCCCATTCAATTTTCAACCCAGCAACCCTGTCTCTGTTAGAATAATTATAGAATAACTAGCTGTACCCGCCACACGTTGCTGTGGCCAACCTTCCCTCCCTCTTTCTCTCCTTCTTTCTCTCCTTCATTCCCTCTCTTCCTCTTACCTTTTTCCCTCCCTTTTCTTTCCCCTCCTCTTTCTCCCCGTTCTTCCTTCTCTACCTATTCTTGGAATGCAATTCCCAGCAGTCCTCCCGATTGATCGATCTACTTACCTTTCTATCTGGAGGATTGCTAGGAGTTGCAGTCCAGGAATAGGAAATTGGAAATATGCAGGGACTAGTATGCTCTCAAAGAAATTCAAGGAAGAAGAAAGCTTGCATCTTGGAATCAGTGCATTTGGTTCATCCTCCTCTTCTAAACTGCCTGGTCTACGGGATGCTGGGAATTGTAGTCTGGAAGAGAGTGTGTGTTTTGTTTGCCGGGGGGTCGCGCTGTAGTGTTGCTTTTTTTTTTGGCTTTTTAAGTCATTGTATTGTGGCCAAATTTGGTCTTAATTCATCCAGTGGTTTTTGAGTGATGTTAATCCCACAAACTATCATTACATTTTATTTATATAGAGTTGGAAGAGACCACATGAGGCATCTAATCCAACCCCCTGCCATGCAGGAAAAGCACAATCAAAGTACCCTTGACTGATGGTCATCCAGCCTCTGTTTAAAAGCCTCCAAGGAAGGAGCTTTCACTGTTAGTTACTGCAAAGCTCCTTCTCAATCTATTGACCCCATCTACAGCCAAGTGTAGACCCACAGTTGGTTATGTTCACCATTACACCATTGATTTTTGTGAGGAAACCAATGCTTTAATGAAGGGTGTAGCTACATTGTAATGTAGTTTGGCACCACTTTAACTGCTATTGTAGAGATTTTAGCTAGTCTGGCCATAAAGGATGCAAGTACAAGCAGCATTAAAAGGTACAGGTGTGTTGTGACCAGGAAAATGTAAAGTGAATTGAGAATGTGTTAAAGAAGCAAAAAAAAGAGTGACAGGATGTAGATAGGTAAGGTGTGTGAGCAGTTAGGAGAGGTGGCCTGACCCAAAGAGATGGGAAGGGGGGAGATGAATGGAAATTGTTTTGGGAACACAAGAAAATGTTTACAGAAAAGGAGAGAACACAAGAATTGTTTATAGAACAGAAGAGACAGAGGTGCTGAAACTGAAAGAGGAGAGAGAGAACAGACAGACAGGGGAAAAGAAAGTTTTGATTTCTTGGCTTATACATGTCTGTGTGTTTGCATCAATTGAGACTATAAAACCCATGATCCGAAGTCAGTCAAATTTGGCACTTTTCTGGATGCTACTCCTTAATGGTTTTTAAAAAAATAGAATCAAACTATTGCCCCCAACACAATCACAAATTCACAGAGAAAATACATGACATTTTATGCGGTTCATACAGCAATTCAGACTTCCTGCTCCCCTGATTGGTTGAGAAGACAGTCAAGCTAGTATCCATGCTGGGATCATGGCCTGCAGGAGGAGATTCCTGTGACGGGAAGAAAGATAGCAGGTAGTTGGTCAGTTTCAAGGATCAATCAGTAGCAAAACGGTTCCCTGGAAGGGCACGAACCTAGAGGAAAAGGTTACAGGGATGTTCTGATGAGTCTCTGATTAACTCAAGTGTCCAGTTCAATGTGAGATAATGGTTATATAAGACCCAAAAGACATGTTTGCTGAGCCCCCTCTTCAACAGGAGCAGCATACTCTCAGTCTAAATTGAATAGACAAACATCCTGAACTCATTCTATTGACAAAGATGATCCTCACTCTTACACATGTACACAAAGGTCTTGATATTATCTAACTTGGAAAATAGCAGGAGGGATCCTGGCCATGAGGTTTAGCACAGCTGGTAAATCATCAGCAATTAACACTCTCTACGTGGGGTTGCCTCTGAAGACTGCCCGGAAGCTTCAGTTAGTCCAACGTTTGGCAGCCAGGTTACTAACGGGAGCAGGGTACAGGGAGCGTACAATTCCTCTGTTGTGCCAGCTCCACTGGCTGCCAATTAGCTTCCGAGCACAATTCAAAGTGCTGGTATTGACCTACAAAACCCTACATGGTTCCGGCCCAGTTTACCTGTCCGAACATATTCTCCCCTACGAACCATCAAGGCAGATGAGATCTTCTGGAGGGGCCCTACTCTCGGTCCCACCACATTCACAATTGTGGCTGGTGGGGACGAGAGACAGGGCCTTTTCTGTGGTGGCCCCTTGGCTGTGGAACTCCCAACTGAGATCAGATCTGCTCCCTCACTCCTGACCTTCAGGAAGCTATTTAAAAGTTTTAAAAGTTTTAAATAAATGAATAAATAAGCCGAAAGGTTGCAAGTTCAAAGCCCTGGGTTGACGTGAGCAGCCAACTGTCAGCTCTGCTCACTGTTTACCTAAGCAGTTCGAAAACAGCTTTAGCTGTAATTAGAGAAATTAGGTACCGCTAAAAAATGGGGGAGGTGTTTTACGACGCCATTAAAAAGAAAGATCAGAAAATGCTGGGTGACCAAAAAGGAAGGAGGAAGTCCTGACAACACTTTGTCATAGAAGATGAAGCAACAGCACCCCCTGTGGCTGGACTTGAGCCTGTGGCACCAAAACACCTGGATTGAGTCGAAACAACTAACCTTCTTCCGTTCTGTCTATGTATTGTCTATACAAAAGCGGCATTGAATGTTTGCCGTGTATGGGTATTGTGATCCGCCCTATGTCCCCTTCGGGGTGAGAAGGGCGGAACATAAATAAAGTGTTATTATTATTATTATTATTATTATTATCTCTGTTCCAAAGGAATTATGCAGACAGAGGGCACAGAAAGGTAGATGCCTTCAAGATTAATTTTGATACATATGTTTGATACAGTTTATACATTTTATATCTTTAGGAATTGACACAGTACATACAAGATATAAGTTACTTATAAATCAAATTGATACATTTATTAAAAGGTTACATTTGATAGAGTTTTTAGGATACAACTGTTGCTAGGTCTATAGCGGCTTTGACATTTCACATATTTGGAGCTGCAGAAAATGTTTAAAAAATAAAGAAAAAATATATCTCTTATGTAGCATCTTTTTAATGTCCAAAAACTTTTGGGGAGGGGGGTGTCTTGGCTTGACAACACTATGGATCAATGTAGTGGAATTATGGGATTTATACTAGGGGCAATGCATCAAATTAGCCCTTTTTGGTTGAGAAACCTAAAAGATTTGAAATACTATAGCCCCCATGATTCCACTGCATTGACACATGGCTGTTAAAAAATTATGTCAAACTTCATTAATTCTACCTACCTCTTCACCACCTCTTCACCACATTAGTTAAATTCTGCTGAATTCTGCACTTAAAATCTGGGACTCCACTGGGGTTATTACTAGGGTTGGTCTCTGCGGTTTAAAAATTATTTGAAATTGGATTAAATTCGTATAAAAAGTTAATTTAATTGTTTTTTGAACCACAACCTCCAACCCGGAAGTGTAATTTCTTTACCAAACCTGTGGGCCACCAATTCTCTTAATTATTGTAATTAGTTCAGATCTCCCCTCTCAGTTATACTTATCTCTTCCAAAAGAGATAAATATACTTACAGACATATCAGGGCCCTTTGCCTGTTCGGAGGATAATTTCAGTAAAAGGCCTTCCTGGAGGAAGTGAAGAAGCAAGCGGACCATAGAGAAAAAAACGGAGCTCCTAGAACGCCTTGGAGGACTGAAGGGAAAATAGCACTTTAAACATCCAGAAAATCTGGGTAGATAGAAGGAGGAGAAGCAGAGAATAAAGACTGAAAGAATAGGAGGAGGGAGTGACAACATCACAGAGTGAAGAAGGAAAAATACAGAAGCAAGGGGAAACCATAGAGAGAGAAAACGGAGCTCCTAGAGCGCCTTGGAGGACTGAAGGGAAAATAGCACTTTAAACATCCAGAAAATCGGGGTAGATAGAAGGAGGAGAAGCAGAGAATAAAGACTGAAAGAATAGGAGGAGGGAGTGACAAGATCACAGAGTGAAGAAGGAAAAAATACAGAAGCAAGGGGAAACCATAGAGAGAAAAACGGAGCTCCTAGAGCGCCTTGGAGGACTGGAGGGAAAAAAGCAGTTTAAATAAACAAACACCCAGAAAATCGGGGTAGATAGAAGGAAAGGAGGGGAAGGAGAGAACAAAGGCTGAAATAGGAGGAGGAGGAGGAGTGACAAGACCACAGAGTGAAGAAGGGAAAACTACAAAAGCAAGGGGGAACCATAGAGCGGGACAGGGAGTCCTAGAGTGCCTGGAGGACTGAAGGGGAAAACAGCCTCCGCGCGCCTTTTCTCTGACCAAGTCCAAGCCCCTTCTGCCAGGAAGGAACGGCACAGCTCGATCCCTCCCCATAGATGGCCATCCAGCCTCTGCCCAATAATAATAATAGACTCCTAGAGTTGGGCACCCAGCCTAACCCCCTTCTGCTTTGATGTAGGAAGGCACAAGCAAAGCCCTCCCCACAGGTGGCCACCCAGCCCACTTCATCATCGTCATCACCATGCCACAGAATCCAAGGCATAGGAGGGACCCCCGAAGGGCATCCAGTCCAAGCCCCTTCTGCCAGGAAGGAAAGGCACAGTTCTGTGATACTCTGTAAGTCACCCTAAAAAGCAATTTTGAAGAAGGTTGATATATTCCTGTTACAAGAACCTCATACTTGTATAAGTTGGTGGTACCATTTCTATATGCTATAAATCTTCAGCTCCAGTCAATTGCACTCCAGAAGGGAAATGTTTCCTCCTTGATTTGCCTGTGATGTCAGCCCTGAAGTGTTTTCCTGCTGTGCGCACGCGCTGGATTAAGAACTAATAACAAATTTCGTTATTAATTACGTTACATTTCAGAAATTTTTGGAAATTTTTTTGTAAGTATTTCCATTACTAATCCAAAAAAATTATCCCCCCCCATTTAATTTTAGAACCATGATTTTTTTGGGATCAACCAAGCCTAGTTACTACATTAGTTTGGATCCAGCTGTTGCAGCCTAGACCTTGAGGATCCCTCAGTAAACCACCACGAAGCAGCCATGATTAAATGCTTTATTTAGAATAAGTAAAAAGAGGAAAGAGATAAAAATATAGTCCACTGATGCTCCCAGCATCCAAGTATTGCAGTCCAATAGTCTGAAAAGGGTTCAAAGATCCAATAACTGAAGAAATAGTCTTGAAACCCCAATGGGCTTAAATCCGGGATAAGTCCTTGGCAAACGTGAGCTTGGCTGGATACTTGGGCTGGATAGATGGGGAGGCTCTGCGGCCTGTACTTGAGTTCTGTGGAGCTTGGCTTGGAAAGCTTAACGTTGGCGCGAGATGCCGAGCACCAACGGGGACCAACTTAAATAGGCCCCCCAATGTTTTGGTCTCAAATGCGCTGATTTCAGCGTAATACTTTCCCAGGGACAGTTTGTGGGTTGGACTTTCCCAAGCTTTCCGAGGAAGGCAAATATGTCAGCTCATTAGTGGCTGCACCTGGAGAAGGGGAAGAAAGCGAGGCTTCGCTTTCCCATCGCTTCTTATCAGACTGGGAAGAAAGCGGGCTGTGTCTGGCCTTGACTGCTGGTTGACTCGGAGGTCTCTGCAAAGGCTTTCTCTCAACCCTGGCTGCAGGGCCGTAGCCAGGATTTTGATTCGGGGGCTGAGGTTGGTTCGGGGGGGCTGAGACTGGGTGGAAGAGGGTTTACCCTAGCAAACCTTTTGATTTGTTATCCCAATAACCCCATGAATGTAGGATATAATGAGCATGGTGATCAGATCATGATATGAATAAACATAACAGTTTAAATAATGTAGCAGTAAGGCCTTCTTGTGGGCCACCCTGAGAATTTCGGGGGGCTGAAGGGGCTGCTACATGCCTGCCTGGCTGAGGTCTTGGATTTAACATGGCTTCTATCTGGTTTGGCTATGGAGTCAGGCTGGGGCATGACACCTCCCAGCAGTCTTTTTCAATGTACATGCCAGGTTTTTTTTGGGGGGGCCTGGCTGGGAGGGGAAGTTGTAGGAGGAGCTAAAACCCCCATCCCGGTTAGGAAGAGTTCCCTCTCTGCCATTTCCTAGGTCTTTGCCAAAACAGTTTCTTTCTTTTTTTTAAAGCCTTGGAAATAAGCTCCACTAAGTTCAGTTAAACTTTAGCACCTTTCAGGGCTGTCTGGCCATGTTCCAGAAGCATTATCCTTTGATGTCACCCACATCAGTGGCAGGCATGCTCTGTAGGAAGTGAGAATGCAGCAATTGGCAACCTTGATTGGCATTGAGTAGCCTTGCAGCTTCAAAGCCTGATTGCCATTATGCAATGATGCAAGTCTCTAGATCTTTGCGATTCAGAAGCGGGATGATATGGCAGCGTAGATGGAGTCCCACTTATCAGAGGGAAGTAGGAATAATGCAATTGGCAACGCTGATTAGCATTGAATAGTCTTGCAGCTTCAAAGCCACACTGCCATTATGCAATGATGCAAGTATTTGATTATGAAAGCATTTGTTCCCAGAAGATACACAGATAAATTGCAGAGTTTGCCCTCCTTCCCCATGCCAGAAATGACACTGAAATCCCTAATCCCTCTTTCTTCCTCCCTCCCTCCTCTCTCCTTGGCAGCATCCCAAAGGGACACACTGAGGTTACTCTAAGGGAAAAAAACAACACTGAGGGATGGTGGGCAGGGCCTAATGCCTCCCAAAAGAGAAGAGTTCACTGAAAAAAATACCCCAATGTGGTGAAAGGTAGGGAAAACACCTTTTTTCCTTTAGTAAATGGAGTCAGACACAACTCTGAATCTCTCCTCCTCTTCCAAACACTTCCCAGCTTAATGTGATGAGTAGATGTACCCAAAGCTAGGATTTCCAGAGCTGAAGTTTTGCAACTTTTTTTGTTAGTAAGTTTCTTGATCTCATCTGACACTTTCCATACCCTGCACGTCTGTGTTCCCTCTGTGTTTAGCTGAAATCCTGATAACACTAGGAAGGGAAGGATTTTCAGAATAAGATAATTAAGAGCTGTTAGTTTTGTAATATAATTAGTTTTTTTAAAGCATGGCTTGGTCTGATATGGGTAATTAAAACTCATTAGCTTTATAAAAGACCTGCTCCCCAGGGGAGATGAAAAGTGCTATAGTGTATGCATCGATATGGATCAACACAGCACTTGCATTTTTGGACTGTTCTTGAAAAAGAAAGTGACATGATGAACCCCTCTAGTTCAGAATTTAGTGCTGCCATAGTGTGGCTTTTAGGAATGTTGAATGACATGGTGGTCTGATCTCTTATTAGCACTACAGTCACACTAAGCTTGAGATCTATGCATATTTCAGAGGTGCTCATTTATTATCAGGGAACAGGACAGTCAGCTGGGGAGGAGAGTGATGTAAAAGGTGGAGATTTGACTGAATTAGTGAAATGAAAAAAAGCCTCTGGGTACAATATTTTAGGAAATGAATATGACAAGAAGCCATATTTCTTTTAAAAAGTACAGAGCAGGTTAACGTATGTGCATTAAGGAACTTGTGCAATTTAAAGAATTTTGCCCCCGAAGTTATTGAGGAAGAATAATTACTTCTAAGTCAATTTCCTCTTCATTTATTCTGCCTGGAATTTCCCCCCTAAGTACATTTTCAGATCAGCATACAGAGGTATATGTATGTATCTCATTATCACTAATGGGAATTTCAAAGCAGCATATAATTTTACCCTGCTATTTTGTCTAACTTGTAATACACCTGTCAATCTGATTTCCCTCTACTATTTCATTAAAATTTTAATGCTAATATTTAAAGGTCAACCATAGCTTGTAGTAATATTAACAAAAAATATCCAAATTCCATATTTCCTGAAGAACCACATGGGAACAATATTCATCAGATGGTAGGCATGTGTGACATGAAACAGGGAAATAAAATCTGGATGGTGTTCTATTTTCTCTCTGCTGCTGGTTGCCACATATGTACTCTTCTCCACATTTAGAACCAAGGGATAGAAAATCTACATTTTCCTCAACAGGGAACAACATTTTGGAAAACATACTCTTGTGAATTACATATCCTCTTATCTCCACCCAGAATTACTAAAAGGCATGGTGGATGGAGATTATGGAAACTGTGGTCTAAAAGCAACTCCTCCAAGCTCTGTTCAGAATTGCCTGCTTGGCATTTAATTAAATAAATTACTTTCACCAGAATAGATTTGGTAGGACAATGCTGCCTTTTCCCAGGATTTCCTGATGGTTCCTTTGGTTATCCATTCAGTAAACCCACATGTATACTATTGGTTTAGTTTGATATATTTTATCCACTTTCCAGAGGAGTGAGATGTTTTAAAGAGCAGAGCTGTGGCCTGTCTTTGGGTTTCTTTGGAAAGTTACCACCAGTGGTTTAAAGATTTTGTAATATTTAGAACAGTGTTTTATCTCTCACACATATGAACAAGTTAAGGCTTAGCTTTAATACCATGATAATCAAAGCTACCAAGGCCACTGAAAGGGTTCCTTTTGGCACCAGAGACATAGAATCATAGAATTATAGAGTTGGAAGAGACCTCATGGGACATCCAATCCAACCCCGACAAGGAAAAACACATTCAAAGCACCCCCGACAGATGGCCATCCAGCCTTTGCT
Organism: Anolis apletophallus; assembly: GCA_030556195.1. Lineage (NCBI taxonomy): Eukaryota > Metazoa > Chordata > Lepidosauria > Squamata > Anolidae > Anolis > Anolis apletophallus. Next base: position 126,541,552 of record JARBWK010000002.1, read on the forward strand.
TAAAAGCCTTCGAAGGAGACTCCACCACACTCCAAGGCAGAGAGTTCCACTGCTGAACAGCTCTCAATGGTAGGAAGTTCTTCCTCATGTTCAGGTGGAATCTCCTTTCCTGTAGTTTAAAGCCATTGTTCCTAGTCTCCAAGGCAGCAGAAAACAAGCTTGCTCACTCAGCCTTCTCTTCTGCAGGCTAAACATGGCCATCTCTTTAAGCCACTCCTCATAGGGCTTGTTCTCCAGACCCTTGATCATTTTAGTCGCCCTCCTCTGGACACATTCCAGCTTGTCAACATCTCCCTTAAATTGCGGTGCCTCGAACTGGACACAATATTCGAGGTGTGATCTGACCAAGGCAGAATAGAGGGGTAGCATTTACCTGGAAAGGCCCTGCTCTCGGTCCCACCACAACATTTGGATTGTGATTGAAGTGATGTTTTTAGACTTGAGTTAATGGACCACAACATTTGGATTGTGTTGGGTGATGTTTTTAACTTGATGAATTGCCTTTTATATGTATTTTAGAACTTATTTATTGTGTATGTTGTTTCTATGATATTATTTATTGTATAGCATTGAATGTTTGCTATTAGCCGTTCTGAGTCCCTCCACATACAGTATATAACAGTTCTAAATAAATAAATAGCACGAGTTCCCTGGATCTAGACATTATACTCCTATTCAGCATCACAAGCTGCTTTATCTTTTTGGCATTGAAACTTTCACAGGAACAGCAGCAGCAACATATATTATCCCATATGTGTCACTTGAAGCAACTGGATCAGGACGTTACCACACCATTCCTTCATGCCATATTATTCTATTTCAAATCCGTCCCAGTCAGGCCCCACTGTGCTATATAATCCAGTTTCTGAATCAAGATTAAATGTTTTGAACTGGATTATATGAGTCTACACCATCAGTGTAGATGGGGCCTCAGTCTCATGAGGGTCGCTGACACTCTATTGAAATCTTGTTGCATTTCTGCTTTAGGCATGGCATCCCGTTCTTCTTTAAGAGGGATCCCATTGCTAAAAGCAAACAAAATGGGCAAATTGTAATGAGAGTGAACCTCTGTATTCTAAGTTTAGAAGGCATTGCCCAGGATGGCAGATCTGGTTTAACTCCGTTAAAGTTCAGACTGAAACCTGGAGCAGATGTATTGCTCCACTGACAAGGAAGCCATTGGTTTACCCTTCCTATCACTTCTCTCCAGGTATCCTCTTCTTTTTCTAGGATTCTGGCTGAGGAGGGCGGCAAAGATAAGCCATGGCGGAAATGAAGGCACGGAGCAAGATTTTAGTTTCTATTAGACTCAGACTGGATCTAAACTACCATATATTCCAGTTTCTGAATCCAGATTATACTATGCTTTGAACTGGATTATTTTAGCCATATAGTCCGGTATCCAATTCCAGATTATCTGCTTTGAACTCTTTGGCAGTGTAGATTCAGATAATCCAGTTTAAAGCAGATAATCTGGAATCAGATATTGGGTTATATGGCAGTGCAGAGCCAGCCTAAATCTACACTGCCATATAATCCAGTTCAAAGCAGATCTGGATTCAGAAGCTAGATAATAGTATTTATTTTATTTATTTTTGGTATTTATACCCCATCTCTTCTCTACCCCAAAAGGGGGATTCAGGATAGCTTACAGAGGCAGTAATTTGATGCCGTTACATAAAGTTAAAACAGTAACCATAAACATACCCATTAGACATTAAAATGCATAAATACAGTAGAGTCTCACTTATCCAATATTAACGGGCTGACAGAATGTTGGATAAATGAAACTGTTGGATAATAAGGAGGGATTAAGAAAAAACCTAATAAACATCAAATTATGTTATGAATTTACAAATTAAGCACCAAATCATCATGTTTTACATCAAATTGACAGAAAAAGAAGTTCAATACATGGTAACATTATGTAGTAATTTACTGTATTTACGAATTTAGCACCAAAACATCTCAATGTATTGAAATAGCTGTGGATCCGGGCGGGAGGCAGACTGCATTGGATAATACAGAACGTTAGATGAGCGAAGGTTGGATAAGCGGGATTCTAATGTATATGGCAGTGTAGATGGAGCCAGACATTTGGGATGTTGGGTGGGGTGAGGAAATAATCATTAGCAATGCAGTGAAAACAGAATCAAGCTTCCCCTTAACCGTTGCCATCTCAGTAACTCTATCTTGCCTGCAGTGATAGGACAAATTATCTCATTGAATAGAGAGTAATGAAATTGTAGGTGAGGAAGATTTCATGCATTTTGTTATCTGATAATAGAATGAAAAATTAAGTTCAATTGGTTTTATGTTAGAAGGGGGACAAATTTGACTATCAAGTTTATGTTAAATTGCCATTTACATTTAAGTTAAAAGCCTGCACTAAAAAGCCTTAACCAGAAAGCTGAAAAATGCCACCTGTGATTATTACTGATTTATGACTTTATTACTGATTCCCACATGTATCCCAGGGAAAGCTTTAGGGTTTAGAACTTCAATTTCAGTTTTCTGTGAAAGATGAACAGCTTTTGTGAGGTATCTGGTGTCAAACACCGGAAGACCACCTGGAGGCAAAGAAGACTGCTACCTTCTGTCCCACTTGTCTTTGGAATTAATTTTGTGTCTAGAATTTTCTTGGGTCTTTAGCATGTTTTGTCATTTAATAGGCCTAGGCAATTTTGTCGTATTTCCTCGTATTAAGTTGTATGAATCGTAATTTTGTGACAATTTGAGCAAATACGAGCACAGGAAGGTAAACCGGAAATAGGCGTTCAATTTTGAAGCTTCCAGCCACCATTATCAGAAAGTATTAGAACTGGATCGGAACTGTTAAGCAAATGCAGCTTGGAAGTGGTTTTCTCTTTTCCCACATCAGTCTGATGTGGGAAGGAAGAAAGCCACTTCCAAGCCGGGATTAACAGGGTTCTGGCCCAGGTCCCTCTTTCCCGCGAGAAGGACCTGGGCCAGAAGCCCTGTAAAAAACAAGTTTCTCCCAGATTCCCTCAAATCTGATGGGGAGGGCTCCCTCAAATCTGATGGGAAGCGGGATACCATTCTTCCCCAGAAGACCTGGGGGAAACCCGAGTTGGAGGGAAGGAGAGAGGCCTCGATCCCAGTTAAAGTTCTGCGATCGAGGTCTCCTTCCTTCCTTCCTTCCTTCCTTCCTTCCTTCCTTCCTTCCTTCCTTTACAGTCCCACTATCGAGGCCACTTTCCTTCCAGCCTTGGAGGGAAGGAAAGAGGCCTCGATCCCAGGTTACAGTCCCGCGATCGAGGCCTCCTTTCTTCCTTCCTTGTAGGGAAGGAAAGAGACCTCAATAGCGGGTTAAAGTCCCGCTATCAATGCCACTTTCCTTCCTTCCTTGGAGGGAAGGAGAGAGGCCTCAATCCCGGGTTACAGTCCCGCGATCGAGGCCTCCTTCCTTGTAAGGAAGGAAAGAGGCCTCAATAGCGGGTTAAAGTCCCGCTATCGAGGCCGCTTTCCTTCCAGCCTTGGAGGGAAGGAAAGCCGCCTCCACAGTGGGTTAAAAAACCCAGTTTAGAGCGGATGCTGTCATGTTTAAACTGGGTTAAACATGACAGTATCCGCCATTAACAAGGCCATTATGAAATTTGGAAATACATACCATTGTATTTTGAAGAAACCACTTAAAAATCAGAATTCAATGAAATATGAAGCACCAGCGCCCCCTACATACGAAGCGAGTTTTGAAGATTTTTTCCAATGGATCGCCCAGTTCTATCATTTAACTATTCACAACTTAATTCTGGAATTAAGTTAGACCTTAAATTTCAACTGAATTCCATCACTATAGTATTTCCAGCTGCCCATTTTTGTTAGAAAATTTGTGAATTATTTCCCTTCTTTCTTAATGCTCACATTCACATCTACATTTTTTTTGTCGTGCCAGGAGCGACTTGAGAAACTGCACGTTGCTTCTGGTGTGAGAGAATTGGCTGTCTGCAAGGACGTTGCCCAGGGGATGCCCGGATGGTTTTTTAAAAATGTTTTATCATCCTTGCTTGTGTAGCCTCTTTACTTTTATAATCAGACCTTCAGCTCTTTCCTTTTTATGTGTTTAACAGTTGTGGCAGAATCATCCAAATTTGGTCCACGTGTTTCTGAAATGCGTATTAGAATCTGGGCAAACTCTATTTGTTTAGAGGAGGAAGGGCAGAGAATATGCGGTCATCGAGATGTCATTACATTGCATTCCCCATCAACTATAGTCAGTTTAGCAATTGGTTTGCAATTATGGGCAGTCCAACAACCTCTGAAGCCAAGACTGAAAAAATTACCACTCCAAGAATTCCCATGCTGGTTGAAATATTTTGGGAGTGCGCATCCCAAAATATGCTATTTCCATGCTCCAATGTGAAGCATTAAAGCCACATATTCCCCCCAAGACTTTTGATAGGTGAATAATACATGATTTATTCACTTAAGGTTATCTTGCTAATTGCTACTGGCTTTGATAATTTGAGAACAGGCCCCCCGGTGGTGCAATGGGTTAAACTGCTGAATTTGCTGACTGAAAGGATGGCGGTTCGAATCCAGGGAGTGGAGTGATCTCCCGCTGTTAGCCCCAGTTTCTGCCAACCTAGCAGTTTGAAAACATGCAAGTGTGAGTAGATCAATAGGTACTGCCTTGGTGGGAAGGTAATGGTGCTCCATGCACTCATGCTGTCCACATGACCTTGGAGGTGTCTATGGACAATGCTGGCTCTTCAGCTTAGAAATTGAGATGAGCACCACTCCCAGAGTCAGACATGACTAGACTTAATGTTAGGGGAAAACATTTACCTTTACTTGAGGATTTGGACAGAGTGGGAGGCCAGATAGACACTCAAGTCCTGGCATCTCAAATCACTTATGGGTTTTAGTCTGCAGTATTTAGATTTTGAACAGTGATTACAAGTTGCTCTCGCCTTGCGTTGCCAATCTTTCATTCAGTGGAGTGCACAACATGTCTGCTCAGTGTATATCCTTCAGTAAATTCTGTTGTCAGAATTTTAAAAAGGAGAAACTAAAAGACTTCTAATTTTGAAAGTGGGAAATTACGATCAGCCACACAGCTGTTTATTCTAAATGTAATCTCATTTCAACAACTCTAAAGGAAGCATTGATGGCAAATCATGACTAATTTTGCTGCTCTTTCCATTTCTCCTAGCTTAATATTGTTAATTAAATTAGGTTCTCCCTCCCAGCTGTTTATAAGACAACAACCAGATGCCCTCCTCCATTCCATAAATGGTTGATTTTTTAGAACTAGGGAGAGAAGAAGACTATAAGGAGGAGACAACGTTTAACACATCTTCTTTAAAGTGAAAGCACATTTCACAGTGTAAATGCCTGGCGTTTTATCATTTCTGGCATAACATCAGAAAATAAAAAATACGGGATAAGTGATTGTTCTTAAATTCAATAGTGCCTTTGAACAATAATAATAATAATAACAACAACCATCTACATTTTGTGCTGCCATAGTAACCATCTTTAGTTTGCAGATTGGAATAAAGATTTGGGCCTCTGGCTTTACATTTCTATAACATTTCCACCCTCCTTTTTAAATATGAAAAATGGTCCCTTGTTTCTTTTGATACACAATCTATTGATCACATTTTTGGACTGAGGTTATTTTTATAGGAAAAAGCTTAAGAAATCGTTTGAGACTTAAAAGATGGGAATTGTATTGAATCGAAAAGCGGAGTGCGTAGAGGGTTGCTCCATCTCTACCCGGTTGAATATAAATAACTACAGATTCAAATGGAGAGTGGGACGGTCTCATGATATTTCTCACTTGAAAGCATGGTGGCTACAGCAGCTTTGCTGTTACTAGTTATTACTGCCAAATAGTCTTCTTGGCAGAGCTGAGGTGAAAGGCTTTGAATATCATGCAGTGGGTTCCCACGGTTCAGCCCCCTCCCGCAAAGTCGCACCCCCCAAAAGGTAATCTCACTGCTGTTTCCATGAAGAAGCTGCTGCTGCCCTGACTGGCACGTTTCTTGCATCATCTGTGCAAGAGATATTGCTGTGCTAGTTAGTTCCAGCAATAAGAAAGAAGCTTATAACACATATAGTCTAGCAAACATAAGCTTTCATGCACCAGAGCTCACTATCTGACATAGACAATATCATCCTGAGTTGGCAAGGCTATCTCTATCGATCGATCCATCCATCTGTGTTCTCTCTGTGTGTGTGTGTGTTCGTTGATCCATCCAAAAAGCAGCCAGTATGTCATTTTATGGCCCTCTGTGTATGTTTTTGCAGAGATTCTCTCTAGGGGACATTTTGCCATGATTTGGCTCAACAGCCCTTTTATATAAACATAGAGTGGCTTACTAGGGTAAACATATGCTACAAGGCCATGTTCTAGAAGCATTCTCTCCTGACATTTCGCCTGCATCTATGGCAGTCATCCTCAGAGGACCTCACAACCATTGAGGATGCCTACCATAGATGCAGGCAAAACTTCATGAGAAAATGCTTCTAGAACATGGCCATACAGCCCGAAAAACCTACAGTACCCCAGTGATTCCGGTCATGAAAAGCCTTTGACAATATGTATGCTATAAGTTGTTCCCATGTCTCCTCTCAGTTGGGAATGGACTTAGGCTGCATCTACACTGTTATATAATGCAGTTTGAGCTGCATTGTATGAGTCTACACTGACAATATATAGATGCAGTGTAGATGGGACCTTAGTCAAGTCATAGCTGCCTAGTCATATCAAATTCTTCTGTATTTGAACTCTATGAAATTCATGGGGTTGTCATACATCAACTACTGATGCCAACTATACAACATTTACACAACAGCTTTTTGCATGTAGGACAAGGAATACAGAGGATGAGGGGATTACAGTAGTCCATGCCCCCCTTCACTTCACCCCCTGCCACTAGTTGAATCCAGATCTCTTTGCTTCAGCAAGGTTGCTGTTTCATGTATTTGCTGCAGGTGGGAAAGGGGAAGTTTATCGTTCCAGATTGTTGTGATGATTACTATGGAATGCTATATACTTTGCTCACTTATGAAAAACTAGCTGTACCCGTGCACGCGTTGCTGTGCCATGTCTCTCTCTCTGTATCTGTCTCTCTCTATTTCTCTATCTCTCTCACTCTGTATCTCTCTCTCTCTCTATTTCTCTCTCTATCTCTCTCTCTTTATTTCTCTCTGTCTCTCTCACTCTGTCTCTCTCTCTCTCTCTCTCTTTCTCTCTCTCTATCTCTCTCTCTGTCTCTATTTCTCTATCTCTCACTCTGTCTCTCTCACTCTGTACCTCTCTCTCTATTTCTCTCTATCTCTCTCTGTATCTCTCTTTCTCTCTCTGTCTCTCTCTGTATCTGTCTCTCTCTATTTCTCTATTTCTCTATCTCTCACTCTGTCTCTCTCAATCTGTATCTCTCTCTATTTCTCTCTCTTTCTCTCTCTCTGTCTCTCTCTATTTCTCTATCTCTCTCACTCTGTCTCTCTCAATCTGTATCTCTCTCTCTCTATTTCTCTCTCTCTCTCTCTCTCTCTCTCACTCTGTATCTCTCTCTCTCTCTATGTCTCTCTCTCTCTCTCTCTCTCTCTCTCTCTCTATTTCTCTATCTCTCTCTATTTCTCTATCTCTCTCACTCTGTCTCTCTCACTCTGTACCTCTCTCTCTATTTCTCTCTATCTCTCTCTGTATCTCTCTCTCTCTCTCTCTCTCTCTCTCTCTCTGTCTCTCTCACTCTGTATCTCTCTCTTTCTCTCTCTCTCTCTCTCTGTATCTCTCTCTATTTCTCTCTCTATCTCTCTCTGTATCTCTGTCTATCTCTCTCTGTATCTCTGTCTATTTCTCACTCTGTCTCTCTCTCTCTCTCTCTCTCTCTCTCTATTTCTCTATCTCTCTCACTCTGTCTCTCTCACTCTGTACCTCTCTCTATCTCTCTCTATCTCTCTCTGTATCTCTCTCTCTTTCTCTCACTCTGTCTCTCTCTTTCTCTCTCTCTCTCTCTCTCTCTGTATGTCTCTCTCTTTCTCTCACTCTGTCTCTCTCTGTATCTCTCTCTTTCTCTCTCTGTATCTCTCTCTCTTTCTCTCACTCTGTCTCTCTCTGTATCTCTCTCTTTCTCTCTCTCTGTATCTCTCTCTCTTTCTCTCACTCTGTCTCTCTGTCTCTCTCTCTCTCTCTCTCTGTCTCTCTCTCTATCTCTCTCACTCTCCCTCCCTCTCTCTCTCTGTATCTCTCTCTCTCTCTCTCTCTCTCTCTCTCTGTCTCTCTCACTCTGTACCTCTCTCTCTATCTCTCTCTTTCTCTTTCTCTCTCTGTATCTCTCTCTCTTTCTCTCACTCTGTCTCTCTCTGTATCTCTCTCTCTCTCTCTCTCTCTGTATCTCTCTCTTTCTCTCTCTCTCTCTCTCTGTCTCTCTCTCTCTCTCTCTCTCTCTCTCTCTATCTCTCTCACTCTCCCTCCTCTCTCTCTCTGTATCTCTCTCTCTATTTCTCTCTCTCTCTGTCTCTCTCACTCTGTACCTCTCTCTCTATCTCTCTCTTTCTCTCTCTGTATGTCTCTCTCTTTCTCTCACTCTCTCTCTCTCTCTTTCTCTCTCTCACTCTCTGTATCTCTCTCTCTCTCTCTCTCTCTCTCTCTCTCTCTCCCCCCCCTCCTCAGCTTACCTTCTCGGCCCCTCCTCCTCCTGCGGACTCCTTCCTTCCCCAGGGCCCAAAAGGCCCTCGGCTGCCCTGGGATGCGCCTGGAAAAAGTAAGGATCTGGCTGGCTATTTACTTTTTCCAGGCGCTTCCCAGGACAGCTGAGGGCCTTTTGGGCCCTGGGGAAGGAAGGAGTCCGCAGGAGGAGGAGGGGCCGAGAAGGTAAGCTGAGGAGGGGGGGGGCGCGGGAGGAGGTGGGAGGGGCTGGGGAGGGGGGAGGCGTGTCCCCTCCTCCTGCCACGCCCCCCCGCCGCTCTTTCTAACCGGGCGGCGAGGGGGGGCGGGAGGAGGTGGGAGGGGCTGGGGAGGAGGGGAGGGGTGTCCCCGCCTCCTGCCACGCCCCCCCACCGCTATTCCTGACCGGGAGGCGGCAGGGGGGGTGGGAGGAGGTGGGAGGGGCTGGGGGAGGGGAGGCGGGTTCCCTCCTCCTTCCAGCCCCCCATCTGGAAGGTAAGTGAACTACACCTCCCAGAAGGCTCAGCGCCGCTCGCTGGGAAACGGGCCGGCGCGGAGCCTTCTGGGAGGTGTAGTTCACTAACCTTCCAGGCGCCGCATGGAGCCGGGTCGGGCGGGCGCCTTTCCCGCTGCGTCCTCGGCCTCTCTCGCCGGCTGCCTTCCTGTTTGGGGCGCGCGCGCCGCCTCCTGGTCACGTCGGAGAAGGTCGAGGAGGCGATGGCGTGGGCCGGGTCCCAGAGAGGCTGGCAGGCGCTGCGAAAGGCCAGGATGCGGCGGAGAAGGCGGGCGTGGATGCAGCGGGTAAGGAGTCGTGGGCGCGGGTGGGTGGGAGGGAGGGAGGAGGAGGCGCGGGTGAAGGGAGTCGGGGTGGGAGGGTGTGTTGGAGGAGGAGGAGGGGCGGGGAGAAGAGGGAAAAGAGGTGGCTGGGAAAAGCTTCCCTCCTGCCTCCTCAGGGATCGGGAGAGAACCGGGCAAAGCGGGCTTTGCCGCCAGGGCCTTCCTCGGTCCGGTCCCGATCCTGGCGGAGGTGGGAGGAAAGCTGCCGGGACAGCGGCGGGGTGCGGAAGGAGGTGGGAGGTGCTGGGGGGAGGAGGCGGGTTCCCTCCTCCTTCCAGCCCCCGCTCTTCCTTCCCGGGCGGCGGCTGGGGGCGCATAAGGAGGTGGGAGGGGCTGGGGAGGTGGGGAGGGGTGTCCCCTCCTCCTTCCAGGTCCCCCGCCGCTCTTCTTGATCAAAGGAGGGAGGCGGAGGGCGCTCTGGCTGCCATGTGCGAGCGTTCTAAACGTTCGCGCTGGCAGCAAAGTGGCCGGGGTGGGAGTTCCGTTGGCAATTTTTTGGGGATCGTTTTTTGGGGTGTTGGGAGGTACGTAGGTCCGGTTTTTTTGGCGTTGTCTGTAGCCAGTGTAATGGTCCAGTCGGTTGTAAAGTTTGGTGTTTCTGCGAGCCATAGTTTCTTTGTCTATATACGACATTAAACGGACTTTACAAATTTATATATATAGATAAAGAAATACCTCTTAAGAAAGTGAGCTTCTTCAATTCAATAGATGGAAGGATGGATTACAGAATAATTGGTAATGGTAATAATACTTTCCAGCTATTCACACATTTCATCTAATGAGGCTTTCTGGAATACCAGCTGTCTGTTATTTGGGATGCAGTGTTGGAGTTCACCTGTTTTCTTCCCAGCATGAAATGGTTAAATTGTTAAGACTCAAAATTACTCTGTGAAGCATCAAGTGTTGGTCCTTCCCAAACTTGAAAATCGTGTAAAAGGAAGTGACTTTCCCAAGGTCACACAAAGAATTGGAAACAGAAATGAAACCCAAGTGTGTTCAGCTAATCACTTCGAAGTAGTGCTGAAAATATCAATTTAAAAGTGGAGCACAACCAGTTCTTACGTTTTTGTGTTTTGTCTACTTTATCTAATACAGTAGTTCCCAACCTGTGGTCTGTGGATCACCAGTGGTCCCCAAGAATGAAAATATGGTCTGAGGCCCCACCATTACTACACCGTTGCCTCGAAATCACATGGCAATGAGAACAAGTGGTCTCTCTGACTATCCACAAAATATTACTACTACCACATCAGCCCTAGATCATTAAATATGGTTTTCTGTGGGTGAGCAGATGGCAACTACTGGATGGCATATGTTCTGTATCAGAAACTAGAGTGAATATGGTTCAGCCAATGCAATTTTCTGGTACTAATGTTGGAGAATGGTCCCTGGGCAATGAAAGACACTCCCTTTTGTCTCTTTTATACCTGCCATTTTTGAACGATTGTATACTTTTCTTGATATGGCCAAATTTCCTGAAGTAAACATTATTATTGCACCATGGATATTTACCTGGTGGGTAAATAATAATAATAATAATAATACTTACCCGTCTCTCCTCGAGACTTGAGGCAGGTTACAGAATAATTAAAACATATCAACATTGTAAAAAATCCACAAATACACATATTAAAATGTATTTCTATAAAAGATACATATTAAAACATATTTCTATAAAATATGTATTAAGATACACAGAACAGAGATTAAACACAGGACATGAGTTTAAAATTCATATAGAATAATGTTATGCATTGTATTGTCGAAGGCTTTCATGGCCGGAATCACTGGGTTGTGTAAGTTTTTCAGGCTATATGGCCATGTTCCAGAAGCATTATCTCCTGATGTTTCACCTGCATCTATGGCAGACATCCCCAGAGGTTGTGAGGTTGTCTGCCTCATAATTAATAGTCAGTTTTACAAAGGGAGTAAAGCTCCAAGTAGTTTGTCAAATTATGTATTTATTGGACATACAGTGTAAATTCTGATGTATTTAATTAGAGGATATGGTCCTGGGATTTCTTGACCTTAAAAGTGTTTAACATGTATAGAAAAACTCATTCAGTCTCTATAATCCTTTTTACTTCTTAGCTAGCAAAAAGTTGTTAAGATTGTAAGATATATTATGTTATATATATATATATATAGAGAGAGAGAGAGAGAGAGAGAGAGAGAGAGTGCTAACAGGTTTTAATTAACATTGCCATGATGGGTTTTCCTGTAGGTCAGCTGTTATCAACAATGCTATGGACTTTGAAGAGGCACGAACTGAAAGTGAAAGGGAAAAAAAACATGCCAAGGGAAAAGCACATCAAGCCACCCTTTGTCAGGGCCACCTTCCATCTGGAAATCTATGTCCTTATTGTGAAACACCATGTGGATCTAGAATAGATCTCTACAGTCACTTATGGACCCACTGTCAAGGGCCTGCAAGATGCCCCATGAAGGCTTAGTCTAAGGGCATTTCAGACAGCATCAAAATGTGGGTTTTAAAAATGGGGCAAAAAATTCTGAGACCTAACACCTTCATTTTTAGCAGATTTTACAAGTCGGCAAGATGGAGCGGGGGACGGACGAACAAGGAACATTCGGCTGAAGTTTTAAAAAGATCCTAAAGTAATCACAAGCAGATCTCTCTCTCTCTCTCTCTCTCTCTCTCTCTCTCTCTCTCTCTCTCTTCAATCTCTCTTGAGTAGTTCTCTTATTCTCTCTCTTCATCCCATTCTAAATTCAAGCTCTGTTTAATATGATAAACATTAGAAGAAAAGAATTGTTGCAGAGTTCTCATTGCTTTCCAACTGTGATTAGATAGAGCCACCTGTGTGTCTGGCTTCACTTTTTGACAGCTCGAACAGCTCATTCAGACTTTTAAAATGTGCACGTGTGCTGGAGCAGTCCACACAGGGGGCTGGGAAGGAAGTCTTGGTTTTTGCATGACTGCAGGGATATACAGTCATACAAAGATGCACACCTTTTGGGCAAAATTGGATTTTAAATGGATCTTTTAAACAAGCGATTTTCACCTGTTAACTCAATTCCACCTGCACTTTTCCCAAACATCATTTAGCTACCCCCCTTTTATTCTAGTTACTTCTGGTTTTTACTGCACGTGTAGAAAGGCCTTACGTGAACAACAGGATCCTCAGGATCCCCAAGTGTGGTGTTTAATAGCTGATAAGCCCAATATATTTTGGCCTATACATCTTCTATCTGGGGGATGCTGTTAAAGCAAAGGTCTCCAGATATTTCTGATCAAAAAGACTTGGATATCATGCTAATGGTAGAAAGGCTACAATTCGATATAATGTCTATTGACAGGTGACAATAAATTGTAAGCTATCATTATGTTAGTATGATACAGGGAGCCTGAGTACAGACTAGGACTTCTTGAGACCTGGGTTTGGATTCCTACTTGGTCATGGAAACTTGGTCATGGAAAAACCACTGGGTGACTAAGCCACACTGTGTCAGCCTCAGATGAAGACAACGACACTCCCACTTTGAACAAATATTGCTCAGAAAACATGAGAGGTTCGTCTTAGGGTTGCCATAAGTCAGACAACATGAAATCACATGATAAAGTAACAATGTAATAATAGAGTCCCTTTGATAATTAATGTTCTGCAGATCTTTGGTTTACACTCCTGAAGACGGCTCAAAATATTTACAGGCTGAAATATGCTGAGGTTTTTTTTTAGCTTTCGAACATAATCTTTGACCAACTAAAGCAGACATTTAATCAAGGAGACTTGCATGTGAGTTCTTACTGGATTTCTATTTGAGGAGTAGATCTCTTCTGCTTGATACTATCACTTGGGTTTTGATCTTTATTGTCTATTCACCAGGGCCTAATATCCTAAAGGCAGATACTGAGTGAACTTGGAAACTTGAGCAGGGTCAACTCTGCATTTGAATGGAAGACCTTCAATGAATGCCAGTTGTCAGAGTAACATTTCAAAGAAAAGAAATGGCAAAACTATCCCTGAGCATTCCTTGCCTAAGAAAGCCCTTTGAACTTTGTAGGGTTGCAATAAATTGATAGGCAACTTGACGACAAATACACACTCACACATTATATCTACCATTCTAATCTGTGTGGCTCTGTCTGGACCTTTAAACTCTTTGGACCAGTAAGAACTTGTTATAAGAAATGTAACTTCTGCAAAAGCTTCTAGCAGACTGGAAGCTGCAGGAATGGGGAAATATGCAACAAATTCTCTCCTTGCATGTTAATAATAATTTTAATTTAAAAGAAAACACAAAGCAATATTATGGCTAAGAATTTATCTTCTTTTCATATAATGCAGAGTTTAGTGTGGACCCCCTGCCTTTGATTTCTTACTTTTCTTTGGCTTGTGTACCAACCAATTCTTGTTAAATATTTATGGACAAGATTAAAGACTTCACAAAACTTTGCAGCTGGCAGCTGTCCTCGCCTAAAGGATAACACACTGAGTTTTCATTTTAATTGGATAACTATGTGACCAAAATATACAAACCTTAAGGGATATGCAGACATTAAAATATGTAATGTCCTTTAAAAAATGAAAAAATGTCCTTTACTTTTTACACTTTTCCTTTCCTTTTCATAACGGTTATACCCAGAGACAATTTCACCTTCGAGTGTCTATAGTTTTCTTTCATCATTTTATTGATGTTGTACACCCAAATAAATTAATGGTAACTTCATTCTTCTCCATTCAGTTCTCTTCAGTCATATTACAGGTTGAGCATCTTAATCTGGAATTCGAAAATCTGGAATACTCCAAAATCCGAAATTGTCCATATGGGAGGCTGAGATAGTGATGCCTTTGCTTCCTGATGGTTCACTGCACATACAGTTTGTACCAGGAACCAAATTATTTTAAGCAATTGTATAAAATTACATTTAGGCTATGGGTTTTAGGTGTATTTGAAACATAAATAAATGTTGTGTTTGAACTTGGGTCCCATGTTCTAGATATTTTGTTATGTGTGTATATGCAAATGCATTTTTTCCAAAATCTGGAAAAAAATCCAAAGGACTTTGGAACCAAGCATTTCAGATAGAGGGAACCCAACCTATATTTTTATAAATCTTTTCCCACCACCCTGCGCTTATTATTTGGTATTGACTTCACAAACCACTGTATGGCGATGTTGTGTACCTATAGAAGTTCTTTGTAGATATAGATACCTTGAGTAGATGACACACTGTGCCTCTTGTCCCCTTCTGACTTGCCCTCTTCTATTCCCACTGATGGACCCATCTCATCAGCCTAAGTAACCTTTTGAATTATGGCCACTGGCTGCAGAGGAAGTGAGCCCCTCCCTGACAAGACCAGATCCATTGACAGGCACCATACACATGGGTGGCTGTGGGACTGCATAAAAACTCCCGCATTGCAAAGGGCTGAAATGTGCGGCATGTGCCGATTTTAGCCCAGGTTGTCCACGGAGCTGGCCAGCTCCCATCCCATGAGGCCATGGCAGCTCAGTGGGTGAAGGAGGGCAGAGCCGGTGCATGCCGCCAGCAGGGCAACACTGGAGAGGTCTCATGTTGCCATAGAATGCATGGAGGAAAGCTGTGTGTACCATGCATGCTCACGCTTCCCCCCATCTGGTTGCCTTCATCTAGAGCCAGGAGATGTGGAATGTGGGCCGCCGGATTTCCCCACACTCCTCTATGAACTGGAGCAACACCGCCATCTATGTGCCAAAGTCCTTTTTTGTCCAGTGAGAAAGCATCCATTCAAATATTTGTCCCTTGGCAAAGCCTCCATCATAGTACGAGTAGTTTTGTCTTCCAACCCCCCGAAATAACGAGACAGACACAAATATATATGGTTTCAAATTTTGGGCAACTTTTATTAAATAGTTACCTATTTAATTTGTAACTCAACTAACCTTTTGGTGTCAGTTCAACTTGGTGTGTGTAAGCTGGGGTAGCGTCTCCTAAAGTCTACCCCTCAGCTATTAAGGCGTACTACCCGGGCAACCCGTAAGGGAAACATCAGGAGAAATCTCTCTCAACTTTTAAGACTAGACTCTCCCCGCTCCTGGGACATTCACCATCACCTCACCCCTAAAATTAACCATCTAGGTGAGTGTTTTCATAATGCCCCACACCCTTAAGGAGTGCCTTAAGTGTATACAAACCTTTGAATAACTAAACTATTTACGCTTAGCTAGTTTACTAGCCGACCATTCCATCTAAGCCCCTAATAGACAGTATAGGATAGGCAAAACCCTTGTGGGCGAATTCCTATCCGACCCCAAAATGTGAAACCATTTGAGCGATCATTATTATACTATCCCCCCCGAAATAACGAGACAGACACAAATATATATGGTTTCAAATTTTGGGCAACTTTTATTAAATAGTTACCTATTTAACTTGTAACTCAACTAACCTTTTGGTGTCAGTTCAACTTGGTGTGTGTAAGCTGGGGTAGCGTCTCCTAAAGTCTACCCCTCAGCTATTAAGGCATACTACCTGGGTCCCCTGTATATTTCAACCTGGGCAACCTGTAAGGGAAACATCAGGAGAAATCTCTCTCAACTTTTGAGACTAGACTTTCCCCGCTCCTGGGACATTCACCATCACCTCACCCCTAAAATTAACCGTCTAGGTGAGTGTTTTCATAATGCCCCACACCCTTAAGGGGTGCCTTAAGTGTATACAAACCTTTGAATAACTAAACTATTTACGCCACGGATTGGGAGCAAATGTCCTATTTAGCTCCCATCCCCCACCAAGCCATTTACTATTAACTGAACACCCCTCCTTAAATCGTGCAAAAACAAAGAATTGCCCATATCAGACAAATGGATTCCATCTGATCTGTAAAGATGAGGGCTGCCAAACAAGATCTGCCCATGGGATATGTAGGAGCCCCTACCTCTTGCAAGCGCCGTGCGCATGGCCCGGTTCACCCGCTTCCTGGCTGATTCCTTTTAAAAAAATTTTTTTAAACAACCCTGCAATCCGACCACCGGAAGCGAAGGATGATCGCAGACCAGGTGATGTGCACCCGTGGCCATGCATGCCATATTTTACAAATGTCGTTCCAAGCTTGCAAGTACAGGGCCCTACCCTTTGAAAGGCCCAGATCATTGCCTCCGAGGTGTTTCACCAAATGTCTGGAGGGGCCTCTCTCTAGACTACAACAAAAGCGGGAGGAAACCGTCCCAACGCATACCTCTGATCCCATGCCACTCAACAGGAGCGACGGATGCGAGGTCTAAATGCTGACCATAATGAGTCCTCATGGCCCGCCTTGAAGCCCAGTGAATGAAACTGTGCCCGCAGACGAGGATCCTCCATTTATGGTTCAGCAACGCAGGATCTGAAACGACAGATCCAACATTAATTATGACAACGGAGTACACACGTATTTCCTGAAGGCATTTAATTTCCATCTGCCAAGGGTTTTTTTCTCTCTCGAGTCACATCACATAGCATTGGCCACGAAGCTTCTCCAATGCAGCAATAGTGGGTTGCAACCTGTATTGCCCCAGAAAGCTGGCCATAATGAGTCTTCATGGCCTGCCCAGCTGCCCAGCAAAATAACTGTGCCCGCAGACGAGGATACTCCATCCATGGTTCAGCAAAATGGATCCCAACGAGATCGCCCCAATCAACTTACTACAACGGAGTATCACGCATTTCCTGAAAGCGTTTTATTTCCATATGCACGGGGTTTAACCCCCTCCGAGTCTTGTCCGATAGCATTGGCCACGAAGCTTCTCAAATGCAGCAAGCGTGGGTTGCAAACCTGTATTGCCCCAAAATGCTGACCATAATGAGTCCTCATGTCCTGCCTTGCAGCCCAGTAAAAATAACTGTGCCCGCAGACGAGGATACTCAACCATGGTTCAGCAAAAACGGATCTCATGGATCGGCACAATCAACTTATGACAACGGGCGTACCACGTATTTCCTGAAGGCATTTGATTTCCATCTGCCCAGGGTTTGATCACCTCCGAGTCATGTCCCATAGCATTGGCCAATGAGGCTTCTCCAATGCAGCAAGAGTGGGTTGCAAAACCTGTATTGCACCAAACCCATCATCCTTAGCACCATACTGGTGCCTATATACAACTGGTAAGTTGTTAGTTGTATGCCATCCGGCTTACCAAACGGTAACCAGGCCCAGGTTTGCTAATCTGTTTGAATAGCACCAAAGCCTCAACTGGCCATAAAACGGGGTCACTACACTTTGCCAACTTAATGACATTGCCTCTAGACCCCAAATCAGATTTGGCTGACGGCACCAGCCACTCTTCGCCGTTATGCGTTATTGTTAGTTCAAAATCAACCAGGGCCCGCATAAACCTGTCAATTTTAGATACTGGACTACCTTGCTGATCCAATAGGGCTGCAAAGGAGCTGTCAAGCGTCGGCATGAAACAAATTTGCTCCTGTGTGTCCCGCATCTGCCTCGTGGTACACGAGCTCCAGGGCCTTCCCAATTGCAGGGAGCTCGAATTTCTGCTATCGTGAGTCTGACCCAGACTGCACGACCACCAAGCTAACTTTCTATGCCACCAACCGTTAATATAATCTGAAATACTCAGAGCCCATAAGCAATAAGCCAGCACAGCTAATTGCCCCCTGGTCACTTGTGGGGCCAACCCCACCTTTGAAACACCCAAAACTGTGTTATGCGGCATGGCGTATGCCCTTCCAAATTCCTCAAACTCATAGACCCTCACGTACAAGATCACATGATGTTTGAGGCCAGAGCTAATACACTACCCTTAAAGTTTCGGCCGCAAGCATCCCCAGATGGGCTGGCTGTATTGTGCCGGACTAACGGCTGGGACTATGCCCCTGCAAAACCCCACAAATGAACGGAACCAGACTGAAGTACAACCAAACGTCAAACAACAGTATAAGAGTCACCGAAGGTGCAACACCCACAGAACATGGAGAGCAAGCGAACCGAAACATCCGACCAACGTGTACTTCTAAGCCTCAACGCCCTGAGGCATAAACGGCCACCCTTAAGGCATTCCTGACCTCCAATTCCAGTCCTTTACATTGCCAGACCCCTGTTTTGACCCATCAGTATTTACTGAATTTAACGTTGCTCGATGGGATTTGCTTGGCAAGGGGCGTGTGTGTATAACGTGGCTTAAATTAGAGGCATTTAATGGACCAAGGGCCTTGAAATGGACTTAGAGGAACCCCTTGATGGGATCCCCTTCCTATCTGAAAGGTTGGCCAATATTCTCCACACCCTTGCACATGCCTGAAATGAGAAAACTGGTTAACTACTGGGATGAACTATGTCACAGTGAATGGGGTCCCATCTTAATAACAAAGGAGTAACCCCGGAAATGCGACACATAAGTAAGAGCATGCGAGGATGGAGGGTGCCTCATGCCAGTGCGTCTCTTCAGGGAGCACTGTGTGGAAAGTTCGGCCCAACTCCATCATCAGTGAAGTCACAATGCTCTACGCGCAAGCGAACTACAAATCCCAGCAGTCACCACTCCCAATGTCAATGTCAGTTGTCCGCAACCCATCCGTGTCCACATGTGTAAAATTTGATCCAGCGCAATGAAATGAAAGCCTACCCATCAGTGTTTACTTTAGAATTCATAACAGTAGTAAAATTCCAGCTATGACGCAAACAATAATTCTATAGTTGGGGTTTACCACCACATGAGCACCTGTATTCAGAAGTCGCCTCTGCCCCAAAGCTGGCTTTGACGCATGACTTCTCAGTCCGCAGTGATTTAATGCAGCTGGCTACGAACCCGCAGATGCAACTATCTTCAAGGTTGCATAGGTCGACCACACGCTAACTATTACAATCAGGAGCTCACTCTGCTCCCAGGCTTGCTTTGCACACATGACTTCTTGGTCAGTAAATGATTTTACACAGTGGCCATCAACTAGCACAGTGTTTCCCAACCTTTTTTGAGCCGCGGCACACTTTTTACATTTGCAAAATCCTGGGGCACACCACCAACCAAAATGACACAAAATGACACTCTAACACAGTAATACATATAGTTAATGTGTTTTTAAATGTATTTATACACTCAGTGTGAAACCTGGGCCTGTTCCGATGAATTCAACATAGATATCCTGGCAGGAATGGCAGAAAGACACAAACTTCCCACACAGAACTCCCATAACCAAGAGAAAATGCTATAAGAGTTCGGTGGAGTTTTGGAGTTGTAGTTCACCTATATCCAGAGAGCACTGTGGACTCAAACAATGTTGGATCAGGACCAAACTTGACATGAATACTCAATATGCCCAAATGTGAACACAGATGGAGTTCAGGGGAAATAGACCTTGACATTCGGGAGTTGTAGTTGCTGGGATTTATAGTTCCCCTACAATCAAAGAGCATTCTGAACCCCACCAATGATAGAACTGGGCCAAACTTCCCACACAGAATGAACTAGCAGATGCAACTAACAATTAAGATTGCCTAGGCCAACAGCAAGCTAGACTATTAACAGTCGGGAGCTCGCTCAGCCCCCAAGCTTGCATTGGAAACATGACTTCTTGGTCAGTAAATAATTTTACTTGCAGTGGCCACCAGTGATTTAATGCAACTAACATTAAGATTGCCTAGGCCAACCAACAGCAAGCTAAACTATCAACAGCTGGGAGCTCACTCTACCCCCATGCTCTCTTTGAACACATGACCTCTTGGTCAGTAGTGCTTTAATGCAGCTGTCCACACACTAGCAGATGCAACCATCTTTACGGTTGCATAGGCTAACAGCAAGCTAGACTATTAACAGTCGGGAGCTCACTCCGCCCCAGGCTTACTTTGAACACCTGACTTCTTGGTCCATAGTGATTTAATGCAGCTGGCTTCCATCTAGCAAATGCAACTATCAATTAGAGTTGCATAGGTCAACAGCAAGCTAGACTATTAATAGTTGGGAGCTCACTCTGCCCCCAGGCTTGCTCTGAACACATGACTTCCCCATCAGTAGTGATTTAATGCAGTTGGCTACCCATTTAGCAAATGCAACTATCAAAATAAGGTTGCCTAGGTCAATAGCAAGCTAGACTATTAACAGTAACGATCTCACCCTGCCCCCAGACTTGCTTTGAACACATGACTCCTTGGTCAGTAATGACTTTAATGCAGTTGGCTGCCAAACTAGCAGATGCAACTATCTTTGAGGTTGCATAGGTCAACAGCAAGCTAGACTATCAACTGTCGGGAGCTCCTCTGCCCGTCGGCTAGCTTTGAATGACCACAGACTTCTTGATCAGTAATTATTTTAATGCAGTTGGCAACCACTTGCGGATGCAACTATCAAGTAAGGCTTCCTAGGTCAACAGCAAGCCAGACTATTAACAGTAAGGAGCTCACTCTGCCCCCAGGGCTTGCTTTGAATGCATGCCTACTTGTTCAGTAGTGATTTAATGCATTCAGCTGCCAAGTAGCAGATGCAACTATCTTTAAGGTTGCATAGGTCAACAGCAAGCTAGACTATTAACAGTAAGGAGCTCACTCTGCCCCCAGGGCTTGCTTTGAATGCATGCCTACTTGTTCAGTAGTGATTTAATGCAGTCAGCTACCAAGTAGCAGATGCAACTATCTTTAAGGTTGCATAGGTCAACAGCAAGCTAGACTATTAACAGTAAGGAGCTCACTCTGCCCCAAGGCTTGCTTTGAATGCATGCCTACTTGTTCAGTAGTGATTTAATGCATTCAGCTGCCAAGTAGCAGATGCAACTATCTTTAAGGTTGCATAGGTCAACAGCAAGCTAGACTATTAACAGTAAGGAGCTCACTCTGCCCCCAGGGCTTGCTTTGAATGCATGCCTACTTGTTCAGTAGTGATTTAATGCATTCAGCTGCCAAGTAGCAGATGCAACTATCTTTAAGGTTGCATAGGTCAACAGCAAGCTAGACTATTAACAGTAAGGAGCTCACTCTGCCCCCAGGGCTTGCTTTGAATGCATGCCTACTTGTTCAGTAGTGATTTAATGCATTCAGCTGCCAAGTAGCAGATGCAACTATCTTTAAGGTTGCATAGGTCAACAGCAAGCTAGACTATTAACAGTAAGGAGCTCACTCTGCCCCAGGGCTTGCTTTGAATGCATGCCTACTTGTTCAGTAGTGATTTAATGCATTCAGCTGCCAAGTAGCAGATGCAACTATCTTTAAGGTTGCATAGGTCAACAGCAAGCTAGACTATTAACAGTAAGGAGCTCACTCTGCCCCCAGGGCTTGCTTTGAATGCATGCCTACTTGTTCAGTAGTGATTTAATGCATTCAGCTGCCAAGTAGCAGATGCAACTATCTTTAAGGTTGCATAGGTCAACAGCAAGCTAGACTATTAACAGTAAGGAGCTCACTCTGCCCCCAGGGCTTGCTTTGAATGCATGCCTACTTGTTCAGTAGTGATTTAATGCATTCAGCTGCCAAGTAGCAGATGCAACTATCTTTAAGGTTGCATAGGTCAACAGCAAGCTAGACTATTAACAGTAAGGAGCTCACTCTGCCCTCAGGGCTTGCTTTGAATGCATGCCTACTTGTTCAGTAGTGATTTAATGCAGTCAGCTGCCAAGTAGCAGATGCAACTATCTTTAAGGTTGCATAGGTCAACAGCAAGCTAGACTATTAACAGTAAGGAGCTCACTCTGCCCCCAGGGCTTGCTTTGAATGCATGCCTACTTGTTCAGTAGTGATTTAATGCATTCAGCTGCCAAGTAGCAGATGCAACTATCTTTAAGGTTGCATAGGTCAACAGCAAGCTAGACTATTAACAGTAAGGAGCTCACTCTGCCCCCAGGGCTTGCTTTGAATGCATGCCTACTTGTTCAGTAGTGATTTAATGCATTCAGCTGCCAAGTAGCAGATGCAACTATCTTTAAGGTTGCATAGGTCAACAGCAAGCTAGACTATTAACAGTAAGGAGCTCACTCTGCCCCCAGGGCTTGCTTTGAATGCATGCCTACTTGTTCAGTAATGATTTAATGCAGTCAACCCCCAAGTAGCAGATGCAACTATCTTTAAGGTTGCATAGGTCAACAGCAAGCTAGACTATTAACAGTAAGGAGCTCACTCTGCCCTCAGGGCTTGCTTTGAATGCATGCCTACTTGTTCAGTAGTGATTTAATGCATTCAGCTGCCAAGTAGCAGATGCAACTATCTTTAAGGTTGCATAGGTCAACAGCAAGCTAGACTATTAACAGTAAGGAGCTCACTCTGCCCCCAGGGCTTGCTTTGAATGCATGCCTACTTGGTCAGTAGTGATTTAATGCAGTCAGCTTGCATATGTCTTGTATCATAACATGTATATGTTAATTACTATTTATTATTATTAATTTTATTTAGTTATTTAAAATTATTTATTTTGACCTTACCAAAATGGCCACCAAGCCTAACACAAAATGGCTGCCATGGCCCCACCCCAAGATGGCCACTGACCTCACCAAAATGGCAGCTGAGTCTCCACCCCCTGCAATGGTTGCCACCCTTTAAAGATGGTGGCAATGGCCCCACCCACAAAATGGCCACCTCCATGGCCCTGGCATGGCCATGAGGCCCTGAAGTGAAGAGGACAAGGGTGAGTAAGGGAATCCCACCCCAGGGCCCTTTTAAGAAGAAGCTGAGGCTAGCAGTGGGAACCTCCAACCTTTCAGTGAGCAAGTTCAGCAGCTCAGTGGTTTAACCCACTGTGCCACGAGGAGGGGGACTTAACGTAATATCATGTTATAGGAAAGGGGGCAATCAAAACGAAGCCCTCCAGGCCTGGCCCCTGTCCAGGGAAGCCAGGCAGAAGCCAGGCAGAATTAAACTTAGATATAACTAAATTTAGCAGAGGCCTACGAAGGGCAAGGGGCCAGTTCAGCCTGGAGGATGAACTCTGGGCCTCCCTCATGGCCTCTGCACAGACCTGGTGCTGGATGGGCTCCAAGGTGTTCCTCACTCAACGATGTACTCTTGCAGAATGAGGGACAAGAGGGCTGGCAGCACACTATGCCAGCCCCTCCTCCCTTCCAGTACATTCTGCAAAATTAACCAATCTCTTCTCCGAGGGGAGGAGACAAAATTG
Source organism: Anolis apletophallus (assembly GCA_030556195.1). Taxonomy (NCBI): domain Eukaryota; kingdom Metazoa; phylum Chordata; class Lepidosauria; order Squamata; family Anolidae; genus Anolis; species Anolis apletophallus. The sequence goes on from JARBWK010000002.1 coordinate 126,565,061, forward strand.
CTCCGCCCCCCAACTTGTTGGAGGGCGAAGTGTAAATCTTTAGGCCAACCAGGAATTCCACTCACAGGAGAGGGCTGCACAAGGTTCTTTCCCATTAATGCTGCCTACACATCCCTAGGGTACACAATTAGCATTTTAGTAGTAGGGTACACAATCCACATTTATTTAGGAACTGTGTGATTCCCATGAACGCAATTTCACTGAATGTTTGGAGGGATTACTTGAATATTTCCTATAACATTTCAAAATAATACTATAACAATTTAATGTATGAATAATGTAATCAAACACATAACTAGTAATGTTTCCCATTTGTAGTTTTTCTTGATGACATGATCCATTCTTTAACATAGTTTGGTAGAAAATATGTCACACATATATGATATATGATGCATTCCCTTGTCTGTGTGATGCACAATAAATACTTTGCATTAGCCATACAGAGTGCAATGCTGTCTACACTCTCAAAAACAATCCCAACATTATCATTAAATAATGTGGCAAAGGAGAAGCTTTCTTATTCCCTACCTCTTTTTTCTATTCTCTCGATTTGATACTTGTTAAACTTACTTTTGAAAAAATATGTACTAAGATTGCCATCCAAGTTTCAGATTGAAATTCTCCAGTTGATGAGCAGCTCATCAGTAAAAGCTTGGCGCAGCAGGGAAAGTTGGTGGTTTCATATGAAAAAGGAGTTCAATGACCTCAGCTATTCTGGTGGGAAGAAATCTTGTGTCTGTGGGTATAATACTGAAGTTCTGTATCTCCTCTTTCCCTAAGCCTGTCCTTGCTTCAGGTCTGAATTGTCTGGGGCAGTGAAAGTACTGTTTGATGCTCTTTGCCTCTAAATGGCAAGCTTGACAAAATGATTTTCATTGTTTCCTGGCCTTCTGCCTTCCTTTGTCTTGCATTTCTGTAGATCTCAGCCACTAAACATCCAGATTGGGATTGCATACATGGCTGAGATAAGATAAATTGAGCACAAAAAAGCAATTAGAGTGGAATACAGTGAGTTCTTACCGGTTGTTGCAACCTCCTTTATTTCAGTTTTTTGAACTGGAGGCTTAGAAGTGAGCAGACTCTCAAAATGGTTATTGAGAGACTTTATGTGGAGTGACTCTGAAATGTAGATTTCAAGGATGGAGGGGGAAATAATAGCAGGGAAGTAATTTCCTGAGGCATTAGGCTTCACCATCCTTGCAATCCAAAGGGAGAATGAAGTACCTTGTGACTCAGAGATGGACTTGCTATTTTAAAATTATATTTCGTGAATTTAATCAACATTTCTGTATATGTATGGTTATTGTTTGTATCTGGAGGGGAGCTATCTTTCTGTCACCTGCCACTTGCACAAGGCATGTTTTATTACTTAATATTTTGCCTTATTAACTGTGTGGGAGCCCAAAGTCCTTTGTAAACAAGCACAGCCTTTATCTCAAAGGTCATGAAGGAGAAAGCAGACAAAGATTCAAATTAATCCCTAGGTGTAGTTTCTCCAGCTGATGCCTCTTGAGCATAATGCAATTCCTTTTGAAGAAAGAAAGCCCATAGCATTAGTACAAGGGGCTAAATTATTTTAATTTATCGAGACTGTGAAAGTGGGCAGGAAGTAAGGTAAATGTCAATCTTGAGGAGTTGGATTCTTAACAGAGAAGAAGGGAAAAGAGGGAGAAGAAGAAGATAATGGGTTGGCATAAGGAGTTTTCTGCCCAAATCAGTTGTGAAATGATTAGATGAATCCTCCCAGGAATGTTTGGGGTTGGACTAGAGCTGAACTTGGCTGAGATTCAGCCAAACTCTAAAATATGTTATAAATTTATAGGTGTTCTTATTACAGGAGAGGGAGTTGATTTTTTGATAACATTAGGTATTCTGTAGATACAGCCCAAACTCTTGACACATCCCTCTTCCATTCTCTGAAGCTCCCAATACTGGCTGCAAAACACACACACACACACACACAAATACACAATTTCTTCCTCAAAAACATGAACTCAAATGGAGGTATTTAAAAATTGCCTCATAGCCTTCATATATGTAAAAGATCTGTTTTCAAACTGGATATGCCACACAACATTCTTAGTGACTGCACTTAGGACCCCCTCACATGCACTGCCAGAAATGCTAAGGATCACTGCGAATCAAGGCAAATGTAGTGGTTGCCACCCAGGGGGTGTGGGACCTGTTGTCCCATACCCCACACCATCCCGGCTTCTCCCTCCCTCATCACATGGGGAGAAGCATCAGGAAGCTGGCTCGACCAGTAGTTTTATATAGAAAGGCTTCCCGTCTTTCACTGCTGTCTATTTTTGGTGGTGGCAGGGTTGGGGGGGGGGGGGGGCAATTGTGCCATGAAGCTACCCCAGAAGTATTTCTTTGGGGTTTGATGGGAGCCCAAGGCATCCGTGGCAAAACAGCTAAAAACTGTCAAAAATAGTCTGGTGAAGAGGTTCTTAAACTGAATTAAAACTGAATTATTTTCCCCACATAGCTGCAGCCAAGGTTGAATTGAGTCCAGGTGGTCATGTAATTCAGATAATTTACATTATACATTATAAAAACTTACTTTATTTAAATCTGCTTTACCCAGGCAACATATTTTCAAAAAAGCTGTTGCAATAAATCTTGGGAAAATACTGGATGAGATCCCATTGTCAGAAATTCTCAAAAGTAAGGGAGTTTATTAAAGTCGAGATATGGAAGGCACAGTTGCAAACAGTTCTAATGAGGCAGGAAAATGGCCGGTTTCAACAAAAGACCAAGGAATCTAGAAGAATCCCAGATGAGCTGAAATGTGAAAGAAAAATGTATAAGAAATAGAAGAAGATGGAAATCACAGAAGAAAAATACTAACTACTAGCCGAGGGGAAAGTAAAAAAAGCTAAAGCACAAAATAAATTTGGGCTTGTTCAAGAAGTTAAAAATAATAAAAATGGGCTTTTGGATTATGTTTGTAGCAAGAGGAAAAACAAGGAAATGGTATGGCCATTGCTTGAAGAAGATGGAGAAATGTAACAGGGGACAGAGAGAAGGACGAACTGTGTTTAATATTTTCTTTGCTTCAGTCTTCTCCCAAAAGGAGAATAGTGCTGTAACTGGTGAAAATATAATAAATCATGCAGTAAGAGTCTGAAATAGGGAAAGATGTAGTAAAGGAATACCTAGCTAGCTACTATAAATGCAGTCAGTTCTCCAGGGCCAGATGAACTGCATACAAGAGTATTAAATAGTGACCAAAATGATAAAAGGTCTAACACACAAGCCTTGTGAGGAATGTCTTAAGGAGCTGGGTATATTTAGCCTGGAGAAGAGACGACTGAGAGACATGATAGTTATCTTTAAATATCTGAAATATCTATACATCCGAGTGAGCTTGTATTCTGCTACTCCAGAGACTAGAACATGAACCAATGTTAAAAGTACAAGAAAATAGTTTCCACCTAAACATTATGAAGAATTTCTTTATCATAAGAGCTATTTGACAGTGGAATAACTTCCCTCGGAAGGTCTTTAAACAGAGGTTGCATGAACACATTTCACAAATCGTTATACCTGCCTGACATGGGGTTAGACTAGATGGCCTTTGTATCTCGCTCTACGTCCTGCCTCGTAGCTTAAGATCGTCCAGGGAGGCCCTGCTCTTGGTCCCGCCAGCCTCGCAAGTGTGCTTGGTGGGGACAAGGGTCAGGGCCTTCTCGGCGGTGGCCCCATGCCTGTGGAACTCGCTCCCCAGAGAGATCAGGATGGCTTCTGGGACTAGGCCTTTGGACAGCAAGCATGACAACACCTTGGATGTTGAACTGGACTGAAATTGGCTATATGGTTGATGACAATGTTTTTAAGGTGTTTTTAACTTAATGTTTTATTTACTGTTTTAAACTGTTGCTATTTGTGATTATATTTGTATTATATTGAGGCTTCGAATTTTGGCCAGTTTATAAGCTGTCCTGAGTCCCCCCTCGGAGGTTGAGAAGGGCGGGATAGAAATATTGAAAATAAATAATAAAATAAATAAATTTGTGGCCACTTGTAACTCTAGGATGCTAAATCTGAAACAATCCCTCTTTAGCTATCTACCTCACTAATGAGAATCAAGGTATTTCTTATCTGCTTGCTTTCCTTGTTTTAGCTGACCTTAAAGACAACTCATCAACGTTTGAGATGGGTCAAGAGATATGAAATACTCTAAATCTCAACTTTGTCGATTTTGCCAAATCATGTCTGCAATAACACCCTACTTCTTATTATATAGGTTTGGAAGAGTTTGCTTTTAATTTCTACATTTAAATTTCTATGCATTTTTCATGGGCATTTCCCATAATTTATGATTCAGTGTGTCCATTTTTAAAAAAACCAAAATAACAATTCACATGGCCACATTGTATTTTACAATTGTAACCATTTTACATGTTTGCCTTTATAAAATATATGCACGATTTTATGTGTCCATACCATACTGTGAGGCTTCCGAAACGGGCAAACCTCTTAGACCCCATTAAAACTGGTATTGAAGAAAATGTTTTTCCTGTGCAAATGATTATATAGGAAAACTTGGAACCAGTTTGAGGGCTGAATGATGATTAGACAAACCACAGAGCACCGATACACATGAAGGGCTCTCTTTCATGATTTTTGTGAGAGTTTATTGTCTGGTTAGCTTTGAACTGTATGAAATAGTCAGTGTAGATGGGCAAGATGTGCTTTGTCTCATGACAAATCCCAGGAGCTGCAAAATGCATCATTTTAGTAGGAACACCAAAACCACTGGAATGCTTTTCCATCCCAAGCTTTGACTGCATTTATGACTTCACCTTTGGTTATGTGTTCCGTTATTGCTATAAACTTGATTTGCTTGGCTGGTTCTCCCTGATTCTGCTGTAATATAGGAATCGCCTCTCTTATTAGTGCTGGCAACAGGTCAACTCTATGGCCTTAAATTCAACAATAACCATGCAAATTATTTGCTTGTTTATATTAAAATGCACTAAACATTCAGGTTCCCTGGGTAGCATCCAAATAGTACTTCAGAGTGTTTTAATCCCACAATTCTCTAAATAGTTGAGCTTCTCTTTTTGTAGTGTTGTTTTCTCTCAATTGAACAAGCATTTTTTCTAATTATGAATACTAGGGTGGAATATGTTGCCATCTGTTCAGGAAAACACAATGGAATTATCATTCCCTACAGTATGAAATATCAAGGCAACCTAGATGGTTAGTGGAAGTGATAGGACTTAACATTTTTCAGAGAACATGCAGTGACCTCTTGTTGTGAAGCTGTTATCACAGATGTGTTGAAAGGATTGCTTCCTCTTGTCCTGCCTGAGAGGTCTTCTTGGTTGATGGATTGAAATTGTGCTTCATAACACCAAAACTATGTCTCAAGGAATCCTGAGGTTCTCTGAAAGCTGAAAAGTCTTAGCAGATACATGATTGGTAATGGCACACAACGCTCTACATAAGGAGCCATCTTGGCAAGGGCTACTGTGTGTTCCTTGCAGTATGTGGCTGTAGAATGAACTGGAATATATGGCAATGTGGACCAGATAACCCAGTTCAAAGCAGATATTGTGGGATTTTCTGATTTGATATTCTGGTTTATATGACTGTGTGGAAGGGCCCAGAGGGATTGGGGAAGACAGTCAGTTTAGTGAACAGCATTTGGAGTTCCCATCCTTACTCACTCAGGAGGGGTGGGACAAAAGGGTAGGGAATTAGATAGGTGAGACATCTAATGGAAGTGTGAGGTGGGTGGAAAGATGGACAGGAAACCCAAAAAGTGCAACTACTATCATCATGTAACCTAAAAGAATTCAAAATTGTGATCAGATTGATATGCCAAAATTACACTTTATACCAAACTGACTTTAGGGAGGGGACTCTGTGACTCTCAAGACCAATTTGTGTTTGGCTTTAAATAGGTGAGTGTAACCTAAGTAGGGTTCAAACAGATAGCATAATGCTAACTGGAGCTGAGACATATTCCTCCTGTGGATTCAGCCATAGGTTCTTTTTTGGCAGGCATATTGATATCGAAAAGGTTCTTTGAGTGCAGAAATTTTGAAAGCCATTCCTGAAGTTTATAATATAAAAGCTGCACTTCTCAGTCCTTTTTCCTTGCAGTGTATTCAAGGCATGAGTCCTTCTTAACACCTGGGCGTTCCTATGAAACTATCCTGAAATATTGTTCCTGCTGTGTTTTGTTCACCCACGTTACTAACAGTGTCCTATCCCTTTAAGTATAGCCCATCTTCCAGACATTTTTTCTTTCAAGGCACTGATTGAAACCCTGCAGTACAGCTGTGTCTTAGAACTCTGCCAGGGAGCTGAATTTAATCCTGTTAAAGAATCATATCCACTGCTAACACCTATAGGGAACGGGTATCCAGTAGTCAAGGTTCAGATCCAGTACATTACCTTAAATAGGAAAGAAAATGGAGAGAAGCAATGAATTTCTACTTCCAATGCTTTCTTCCTTAAAAATATGCTAATTTTAATATATAATAGAGGAAAAATGAAACACAACTTACTGGCTAACTTGATATAAAGTGTAGCAAAATGCCATATAAGTTAATTGGCAACAAAGCAAATATTTACAAAGCTTTGATATCCTTCACCTGAATGGAATTCATTGATTGGAACGGAGTGAGGTTAGTTACTTTCTGGAAGGATGAATACAAAATCTTTTGAAGTTTAGAATAACCCCAGAGTGAATTAACATTTTATGGCAAAATGTCAATAATAAAGAATGTGCATTTTGATCGAATGCAATTTTCAGGAAAGCTAGAGAATGAGACAGCCTTTTTCTTCAAATGTAGAAGTTTAAGGGTATATCAGCTTAAGAAAATACATTATGGGGCTGCATCTGTATTATCACAGTAGTTGGGGAAGGTGGCCCCAGCAGTCTTTCAAAAGTCTTGTTTCTTTCTCTTCTGATTTCCATCAAAAGCGGAGAGCATTTCGATTTATATAGACAAATCAGAATTTGATTAAGCTGAGAAGTTCCACAGGAATGCATCTTTCTAGTGTAGATCCCACCCTTGGGAATCATTTTATGTTTAAAGGCACCCAAAACACTGGCTTTAATTACTGTGAAGAGGAAAGAGATTTTACAAATTGCTTATGCATTTTGTTCTAATTGAAATGTTGGGGGTTTTGGGGTGGTGGTGGAAATATCTTAGCCTATACTTTAGGATATTTAAGGAACTCACCCTCTTTTCTCAATTTCTCTGCCCCCATTATATGTTTAAAGATTTAGGTCTTTAAGGCACATGTCCCAGCATAAGCATCATTAATATTTTCTAACATTGTAAAAATAAAACATCTGTTTCAAGTTTGTATTCCTAAGCAGGGAGCTCTACTAGTGGAATGCTCCTGTTGGTGCAAATGGCGGTAAGGGTGGAGCTATTTTTCTTTGCATGGCTTGTGGTTGTGTGATGACAAGGTTTGGAGGAAAATGGGACAATTCTGAGAGAATGTTCAGCAGCATCACGAACACATAGTTCATTGAAACCAGCAAGGACAAATAAACCAACATGACGTCAATTCACATTCGCAGCATGGATAGATATCCATGTTCATTCAGGTCTCCACATTCATTTGAGTTAGGGGCATAGACCACCATGAAACTGCAAAAGAAATTGCTAATTTTTTTAACCTGAGACAACACCTCTCTAGGAATGTCTAGGTCTTCTAGCATAGCAATATGGTCAATTTCCCTGGAAGCTGATCATAGAATCACTTTGGAAGACCTAGAAATTCCTAGAGAGGTGTTCTATCTAGAAATATCTTGGTCCTCCAGCATAACCAGTGAAAGTTGAAAATACAGTAATACTTAGAAAGAACATTTTAAATTAAAGCCATGAATAATTAATCTGTAAAAGTCAAAACAACAAATGACTGAAGGACTCTGATGTCCAAAACTTAGTTTTTCTTCTAAGATGCAGCAGAAAAAAATTATAGACTATTAGGAGCAAGGTGAGCTCTATCCTTCGGGGAAAGTAAGGTAACTGCTCCAGAAAGAGACTTTTGAGTGTAATAAAACAACAATAAATTGTTAGTTAGGTTGGTCTTTACTTGGCATATTTACTATCAAGGTTGGGAAGATGTGCGCTCATGAAACATTGTAGCACATGTGCAAAAATGTATTGAAACCTTGGGTTATTGTATGAAAGATGTGCCATTTGGCGCTGTCTCAGGCAACAAAATAAATGGGCCCTGCTGAGGTGGCAAAAGAGGTTGTATGGTTTAAAATTATATGCTAAATATATCACATATAAATGCCCTTGCCTGTAAAATTTCCTGCAACATAAAAATATGTTGGAAATAATACACACACAAACACACACAAAGTAATGGTAAAGGTTTCCACTTGACATTAAGTATAGTCATGTCCGACATGGGGGGTGGTGCTCATCTCAATTTCTAAGCTGAAGAGCCGGCGTTGTTCGTAGATGCCTCCAAGGTCACGTGGCTGGCATGACTACATGGAGCACCATTACCTTCTTACCAAAGTGGTATGTTTCTATACCGCCCCTCTCAGCCCAAAGGCGACTCGGGACGGTTTACACAAGGCAGTCTCTGCCCTCAATACAACACAACCAAAAAAACCATATAGCAACAATTTAACAATTAAAAACATACAATTAACTGTGGGGTCCCCCAGGGGGCCATTCTCTCCCCCTTATTATTCAACGTTTATATGCGCCCCCTGGCCCAGCTGGCCCGCGACTTTGGTCTGGAGTGTTATCAGTACGCTGATGACACCCAGCGTCTGCTGCGAATGGACGGCAGGCCGGATACCCACACCGATTGCTTCCATCTGTGCCTCGAAGCCGTGACTGGTTGGCTGCGGGCCAGCCGGCTGAAGGTGAATCCGTCGAAGACGGAGATCCTATGGCCTGGTCGGCCTGGCTGGGATGAGTGCCGGTTGCCTACTCTGACGGCGAGCAATTAAGCACGTCGTCAATTGTTAAGAGCTTGGGTGTTCAGTTCGACTCCTGCTGACCATGGAGACCCAGGTCTTCGCGGTCAGCAGGGTGGCGTTTCTACCACCTACGTCAGGCTAGGCGACTGGCCCCCTACCTGTCCAGGAATGACCTGGCTACGGTGATCCAAGCGACGGTCATCTCGAGACTAGACTACTGTAACGCCTCACGTTGGCCTTCCCTTGGCGACGATTCGGAAACTCAAGCTAGTGCAGAATGCCGCTGCTCGTCTGCTGGCAGGAGTGCCGGTGAGGCAGCACATTACGCCCATCCTCCAGCAACTGCACTGGCTGCCAATTGAGTACCGAATCACCTTCAAGGTGCTGGTGTTGACCTTTAAGGCCTTGTACGGTCTAGGGCCTGCGTACCTCTTGGACCGCCTTGCCCCATACGATCCCCCGAGATCACTCCGCTCAGCAGAGCAAAACCTGCTGGAGATTCCACCGATCCGCCTCTGCCGCCTATCATCAACTAGGCAGCGCTCCTTCTCCGTAGTAGCTCCAACGGCCTGGAATGCCCTGCCGGAGGAGGCTAGAGCCATACGGGAGCTCGCCCCCTTCCGCAGGGCCTGTAAGACCTTCCTTTTCAAGCAGGCCTTTGGTTGACATATAACGCCTCTTGCTTTCAATTGACTTATGACTCTGTGTTACCGTTTTTTGTCACTTAGTGTAATTTTAACAATATTTTAATGATGTTTTTTAGTATCATTTTTGTTATTTTTTATGGTTATAGCATTGCTTTATTTTGTTCGTGAATCGGCATGAGTGTTGCCTGCCGATCACTATGTATGTCCTGTAACCCGCCACGAGCCCTCGGGAAGAGGCGGAATACAAATGCAAATAATAAATAAATATAATAAATAAATTGCAGTCTCAGCGTCAAGTTGAAATCAGTTTCCGTCACATCGTCGTCATTCCATATATCTAATTAAACCTTTATATTTCATCAGCAAATGCCTGCTCAAACAGCCAGGTCTTGACTTTCTTGCCAAATGTCAGGAGGGAGGGGGCCGAGGAGCCACCACTGAAAAGGCCCTGTCTCTCTTTCCCGCCAGTTGCACCTGCGAAGAAAGCGGAACCGAGAGCAGGGCCTCTCCAGATGATCTTAAACATCTCGATGGTTCATAGGGAGAGATGCGTTCGGACAGTAAGTAGGACCCAAACCGTTTAGGACTTTAAAGGCTAACGCCAGCACTTTGAATTGTGCCCGGTAGCAAACGGGTAGCCAGTGGAGCTGGCACAACAGGGGAGTTGTACGCTCTTTGAATGCTGCTCCTGCTATCAACCTGGCTGCTGTCCATTGGACTAGTTGCAGCTTCCATACAGTCTTTATTTATTTATTTATTTCGGGATTTTACCCCGCTCTTCTCAACCCCCAAGGGGGGACTCAGAGCGGCTTACAGTATGGCACAATTCGATGCCCACATTTAAAGGCAACCCCACGTAGAGAGCATTGCAGTAATCTATATATTTATGAAACAAAGCCTAAGAATATTGTTAATGTCTGAACATTACTGAGGCTTACGGAAAGTATTCTTACCCGGAATATCAATCTGCTGCTGGTGGGATATAGAAATAGTTGAGGTGGGACGCAGGTGTTTTAGTCAGAGCAGCAAAATTATTTTCCATCATACTCCCATTCCCATTTTTAGAGATATTTTGTAGTTACCATAGCTGCAGCATTTATACCCAACAGTAATTTAGACTTTCCACTACTTACGAAATTATTAATGTATTTCTTTGTGTTTATTTAGTCCCAACAATGGTACTGTAATTTCAAAATGTCCTAAAATATAATGCAAATTATGATGAGTAGCTATAAACATATAAATGTTTTTCTCAAAACAAAACAAAAGCTTTTTTTGTTTCTCTCATGGTAGAATCTAGCTTCTTTGACAGAGTGATCAATGGGCTTGAAGACACAAAACACTTGAAAACCAATTGCTTTATATGACATCTCTACGAGAGCACAGGAAAAGCAGCTGAGCATCTAGAAAAGCTACTAAAATCAGCATGTGAATAATATATATTTCTTTTTCAGATAATAAGGTGATTTTTTTATTAGGTTGGGATAACATTGACACGGCAGCTGAAGAGCCCTTTGGCAACAGAAAGGCTAATTACTTGCCATGAGGAAAAAGGGAACTTGTCATTTGGTGCTTTCGTCATCTCTAAGTTCACTAAATCACTATAATAAATCATATCGAATCGTGGTACAGTACTGTTTGAGTCAATATATGATATAAATAGAAAAAGTGATGTGTGTGCGTGCTGCTACTGAAATACTATATTTGGGGGAAAAGCAGTTTTTAATGGCTTACGGAAGAGAGACAAATCAGCAAGCCTGAATGCGTGCTTTAGGATCTGGAACTTTGTAACAAGTCAGTCACACAAAAATACACAATGTAGTTCAGTAAAACAGAAATAGGACTTGTATTGTTAGCAAAGCATTCAGTTTTTGCTTTTGTCAGTATCAAAGCTGGCTGTCTAAATCGGTTTTGGGATTCAAGGCTGAGTATTCAATGAATGCTTAAGAAGGAGAAAAATCTGTAGATGGTGACATTTAGCTGTCCAAATTCAAGAAATGTTAAAAGGAAGGAATTAAAAGTGCAGGCAATTATGAGGTTTTATCTTCAAAGATGAAACCATGGGGTGTTGTATACAGCCACTTCCCCCCCCCAGCCTCTTTTGTTGTTTATTCATTCAATCTCTTCTGACTCTTTGTGATCTCATAGACCAGCCCATGCCAGAGCTCCTTGTTGATGGTCACCACCCCCATCTCCTTCAAGGTCAAGCCAGTCACTTCAAGGATACCATCCATCCATCTTGCGCTTGGTCAGCCCCGCTTTCTTTTTCCTTCCATTTTCCCCAGCATCATTATCTTCTCCAAGCTTTCCTGACTTCTCATTATATGGCCAAAGTACTTAATCTTTGTCTCTAATATCCTTCCCTTCAGTGAGCAGCCGGGCATTATTTCCTGAAGTATGGACTGGTTGGATCTTCTTGTGGTCCAATGCACTCTTGGAATTTTCCTTCAACACCACAGTTCAATAGGGTCTATCTTCCCTCACTCAGCCTTCCTTATGGTCCAGCTCTCACATACATAGGTTTTTGTGGGAAATACAATTGCTTTAACTATAAGGACATTCATTGCTGGTGTGATGTCTCTACTCTTCACTATTTTATTGAGATGGGTCATTGATTTCCTCCCAATAAATAAACATCTTCTGATTTCCTGGCTGCAGTCTGCAGTAATCTTCGCACCTAGAAATACGAAGTCTGTCACTGCCTCCATGTTTTCTCTCTCTATTTGACAGTTATCAATCATTCTGGTTGCCATCATCTTGGGTTTTTTTTGGTGTGTTTATCTACATCCCAGATTTTGCACTTTCTTCTTTCACCTTGGTTAGAAGGCTCCTCTGCTCCTCCTTGCTTTCAGCCATCAAAGTGGTATCATCTGCATATCTAAGGTTGTTAATGTTTCTTCCAGCAATTTTAACTGCAATTTTAATTTGGATTCATCAAGCCCCACACGTTACATTAGGGGTTCATATTCTTTGTCTTTCTCCTTCTCTTCTTTACTCCCCCCATTTCTATTGTGTAAAAAAACCATATTTGCTTCTTTTGTTTCATGGTATGCCAGGGCGATTGCAATAATTATGCTTGCCCAAGCTTGTTTTGTCTATGTATATATAATTTATTGTGACTTCTGAAATGGGGATAAAGGCCTATCATTTGAACCCTACCATCTTCAGATAGAGCTGGGATAATACAGCTGGAGTCCCTGCAGTGCTGAAAGTGTATGAAATACTGAGCTCAATTGAACTGTGGTTTGACTCAATATAAAATAGCTTTCCATGATCCTGCTAGGCTTATAAATGTTATTCTCTTTATCCTAATTTGCTTTGCCAGTCATTCTGCTTTTGAAGTTGACAATTGCAGAGGGAAAGAAGAAAGAAATACCAATAAATGAAGTTAACTAGGACAACATGCCAATGGGGGGACAAACAGCATATGTGTGCCTCGGGTAAGACTAGTAATGGGAACACATGATGTTGTCCCTATGGCATCCCTATGTTGGAGCCCACTCACACGATGAAATTTTAGTGCTATGGTTCCACTTTAATTTTAAATTAGCTTGCTCTAATTCTTTTTTTTTACAAATGATGTACATGTTAACCAGTTTTTACAATTATTGTACGACTAATAATTGGAGAAATATATGTGGATCTGTGCTTGCCTGCGGGTAGGTTAGCCTGCGGGTAGGTGGATGGGGCATTGAAACTCTGTTTTCTGTCTCATAAAATTAGTTTGTGAGGCAAGTTTTCAGTTAAGAGAACTTTCCAAGGTGCTGAATTCTTAAATTCTTAGAAATAAAGAGATGTTAAAAATTGGTTCAGGTGAACCAGTGCAAAGATTTTAATTGCTATGCTTCCATCCAGTGGAGTTCCGGGATTTGGAGTTCAGGAGATGGCATCTAGAATACTCAGCCAGAGAGCTCCCCTGTTGTTTCTGACCAAACTACAAAGCCTAGGATTCCACAGGATGCAATTGTGGCAGTTAAAGTGGAAGCATAGGACTATAATTGTGTAGTATGAATGGCCCAGGACCGTGCCTTAATGATTTCAACTTGTCTATCCAGAATTATTATGCACCCTGATGGCTTCAGGTGGCTAGCATATGTGCCATTCCTCCCACAGTTACTAATATTATTATCCTACAAGTGCCTTTTCTGCTGAGCAAAATTACTTGTACCAGGAACATGCGGCTTTCCTATTCAACCATCCTTGGTTCTGAGATCCCCTCAAAATGTGGCATAAAATACAGTGGCTTGCAGACCCTGGCATATGTGTTACCTGCATTTTTTGCATTTTTCTCCTTCTGCCACTCCATCACAGAATGGAATGGTTTGAGACATTGCTCCTTCTTTCAGCACAGGAGTGCAGCCAGGGAATTACTGTTTTTCCACATCACCCAGCACCTGTCACTTGGAGTTAATGCCTTCTGCTGTCTCCTGGCAGGGGTGGGCTGGACCTAAGATGGCTGCACAAAAAGGAGAGGTGCTGATGCTAACTATTGTCATCTTTGAAATCGGAAATAGCTATTAATTTTGTTTGCTGGTGACACAGCGGGTTAAACCACTGAGCTGCTGAACTTGCTGACCAAAAGGTTGGCAGTTTGAATCAAGGGAGTGGGGTGAGCTCCCACTGTTAGACCCAGCTTCTGCCCACCTAGTAGTTCAAAAACATGCAAATGTGAGATCAATGGTACCACCTTGGTGGAAAGATAACGGCGCTCCATGCAGTCATACTGGCCACATGATACTGGAGGTGACAATGCTGGCTCTACAACTTAGAAATGGAGGTGAGCATCATCCCTCAGGGTCAGACACGACTAGACTTAATGTCATGGGAAACCTTTACCTTTTTGGTTTGCTCTGTCTAAATAAGAAATAACAGTAAACTTGGCTATGTGGTGTTTTATTTTATTTTATTTTTGGTAAAATTAACATCTTGTCCATATTTTCATCAACAGCAATTATGTGGTGAACAAACTTCTGCCTTTATGAAAATCCATTTTAATATAGATTGAACCTAATTCATTCATATAAAATACTTCAAAATTATGATTACTATATTTTTCAAGTACAATTCAGAATAACCTGGATTTCAAATTTGGTTAAATTTACAGAAAGTTCTTCTTGTTACTGTATTTTTGGAGTATAGAATGGAAACCCCTTTTCTAAAAAATGCATTCGATCCTGGAATGGTCCAAAACAAGAGATAAGAAGTTCCAACAACCATTGCACTTAACCTACTCCCAGATCAACTATTCAACTTGACTTCAGGGGGCTTTCTTAGGAAATTGCAAAAGCCCCAAACACTTTATCTCTTCCTTTAAAATAAAATATTCCAACCTTTGGGTAATTTTCGTTCACTTCAACTTCCAAAGCTCTCTATATAACATTCTATTTGAGTTGATGTGACAGAGTGCAACACAGAATAAGCCATGCTATAAGTATGGATTAGTGTACTGCAAGGGGGTTGGAATTGATTAACTTTGAAATCCTTCCAATTCTAAAACAACTGGTGCACAAGTTTTAGTTGTGCAAAGATGCTCCTGGCTACCGTCAACAGCTGAGGTTCCAAGGTCAGTGATGAGTCCAGGATACCCCAAGACTACGAATCTGCATCTTCAGGGGGAGTGTGATCCCATCCAACACAGGCTATAATCTCACACCCTGATCTGCCTCACAACTGACTAGAAGTATCTCTGTCTTGTCTGGATTTACTTTCAACTTGTTGGCCCTCATCCAGTACATTACTGATCACAGACACTGGTTCAGGATCAAGATGGCATCCTTGGTTTTAGGAGGAAAGCAGTAATAGAGGTGGGTGTCATCTGCATAAATCTAACACCAAACTCCAAAACTCTGACTGAATCCCTGGCTCCTCAGAAAGATCATCATTGTCAGGAGATGCATATTCCTGAGTTTGCCTCCTCCTTTCCATCTGAGTAGTTTGAAAGGTGAAGTATGATAGCAATAAATATCAGATACACTTGCAACCTAGCCCCATCTTTTCTTAGGTAAAGGTAAATCCAGTCGTGTTTGACTCTGGGGGTTGGTGCTCATCTCCATTTCTAGGCCAAAGAGTTGGTGTTGTCCATAGGCACCTTCAAGGTAATGTGGCTGGCATGACTGCATGGAGCACCATTACCTTCCCTCTGGCATGGTACCTATTAATCTACTCACATTTGTATGTTTTCTATCTGCTAAGTTGGCAAACTCTGGGGCTGACAGCGGGAGCTCACGCTGCTACCTGGATTCAAACCATCAACCTTTCAGTAAGCAAGTTCAATAGCTCAGTGGTTTAACCTACTGCGCCACTGGGGGCTCTTTAATGGATCCTTAACTAGCATCTTTCCTTAATGGCTCTATAATTCCCAAATACTGGGTTTTTGACATCCCAAACAGTTTATATAACATACAAGCTTTCCAGTGTTCAAGTAATAGATGTCCTTAAAATAATGGATACTTGGCAGTCCTATAAGGGGCAGGATTTCAGACACTCAAATAATAATGAGTATCCCTTATAAAAAGGGACACCTGTCAACCTAACCATAATCATGAACGTATGTGCTACAGACATTGTTTTAAGGTGTCAGCCACCCTTAAAAGAAGAAGTGTTCATTGTAAGAGAAATTATCTACAAATGCTAAAAATCTTCATTTCACTTTCTGTAAAACTAGCAAGAAATTATTTATGCTGAGGTTGTTTTGGTTTTTTAAAAAAAGAAATACTGATATTTTAAATTAAAGCACTAGGTGGCAGTATGATTTTTTCTTAAGGCTAATGGAACAGTTTGAAATATAGAATAATGCTGCAGCACAGACTTCAAAGGGCTTGGGCAGAATATTTACCTTTCACAGGATCTTAGGCATATTGGGTTGTGAATCCACAAGCCAGAAGTATAATTAGAGGTTGTGAGCTGGCACAAAACAATTTACAAGAAGTCAGAATTTGGATCTGAGAAGTCAAGTATACTCTATTCTTCCTGCTATAAGAATCCATGAGCTAGAGATCTGGGTCATTGGTTCTAGCAGTATTGAGGAAACAAATGCAAAAGAATAAAGAAAAGAGATAGACAGAGCAAATCCTGGACACATGGAAATAAGCCAGGAGCAAAATAGGAAGTTAACTAGTAAACAGCTGGGTCAAGGTTATGAAAAACTTCCACCAACTGCACTCAAAGGGGTTAGCTGCCAAATTACTGCATGAGAATGATGCAGTGTCCTGTGCTGAACTTGAATACTCCTGGTTGGCCAAGAGGTTGTTTTTATCTGACAAAAGAAGTGAGTTATGGTGTTACATCTAATCTTGGCAGAAACATGATCTCACTGTCGACAGTTTTTCCCCCTTCCTTTCATTTCATTACATGAACAGCTGTATAAATTGCCAGCACACCAGGGCCAAATGCTGGCAAATCAAAGCCAATGAGGAATGAGACATGCACAATAGGGCCAATGTATCTGGTACAGGTGTTGCCGATCAAGAAAGAAAATGGTTTAAGTGCCTGACTAAATGTAGTACTTGGTACTCTAGATTCTCTTGGCATATAAACTGACACCAAATCATTGCTCTGGGCAGAGGCCCAACACGCAGAATCTCGATTCATCTTTTATTTGCTATGATTTAGCATGTTTTCTGATTCTAAATCTTTTCATTCGAAGGAAAATGCTCTCTGACCAGATTAATGTGTCCTCTCTTTTCTGCCAAATGACTGACAGAAATGCCTAATTAAAATGAGCCATGTAGGAGCACAGATGAGCATTAGACATCAAATACCACTGGAACAATATGTTTGGTTCCAGCTTCAGATTTCTCAAGCAGAAATATCTCAACACATTTTCTTTTGTCTTCTTCTTGCCAATCATCTGGAATGAATTCTTTCTGAATGGCAATCATATATTTGTAACATATATGTAGATATAAATATAGATGTAGTTTGCTATACATCACTTCACAACACAGTAATTCAGTTTTACTAGCAAACTGGAGGTAAAATAACCCCTTATGAGAGAAAAGGACATTTATACATAAATTGTTATAACAAAATATATGAACACATAACACACACACCTAGAAAAAGGAGAACATAACATATTTCCAAGATTTTTGTCATTTCTCATTTTGTTTGTGCGACAAACCTACACACTGTCACCAACACATTAATGTGCCATGACACACATTTTTGGAAAGCTCTGCTCTATGGAGTTTGGAAAAAAAAACCTCTTTACATTATAGAACTCCTCAGCATGACATTGTGAGAGCTGTAGTCTTAAAAATAAATTTTTTCAAGATTTGTTTCTGTACTTCTCACTCCAGTATGTTAGAGAGGTCTGATTCATTCACCGTTTCTTTTACTAATTAGAAAGTCTACCACTAGGTTCCAGTTCAGAAGCTGTTGCTTAATAACTGAGGCATAATGTGGAGATTACAGTAACCATAGTATAATGATTTTATGAAGGGATTGAGGTGAATGGGATTATGACCAGCCCTAGATTCCCTACTTGACAATGTGGTACATCTCGTAGTAGTAGTAGTAGTAGTAGTAGTAGTAGTTGTGTGCCTTGAAGTAGTTTCCAACTTATGGCAACTCATGCAGTTTTCGGGTTCTGAGAACATGTGAATTCCCCAAGATCACCTCAAGGGCTTCCATGGCTGAGCGAGGACTCCTAGGAAGAGGAAAATATTTTTTTCAGAAGTCTTGCAAAAATAATGTGTAATGATCTGTCGATTAGAGCAGAGAATGCTCTAATCTTAGACCCTTCCAACAGAAATAATCCTGAACAGGTGTGACCTTGGAAGCCTATGCAGTGCTGAGAATGAGCCTTGGGCCACACCACACCAACATGAATGGCAATGACTGGTGACATGCTGACTCAGGGAGGATATGACAAAATATCCATTGGACATTGGGACTGCTGAGTCAGAGGGGAAATGATGAAACCTCTTCTGTGCATTGCGAGCTATGGGGGGAGGGCTTTTGATGTGATGGACAGGTGATGGGGGCGTGTTCTGTATATAAGTTATGTTTGTTCCTGGTGAAGCCAATTCTGGCTTCAAAGGTATTGATACCTGGAATAAATCTTGTGAGATCGAGTTGCTGCCTGCGCGTCATCTTTACAGATAATCTCAGCGTTCATTACATAATGCATATGCTGAAGAAGATGCATGCTGTAAGCCATTAATAAAAATAAATATTAGTATTGTTTTCAGGAAGTGGGGGGGGCTTATGACAACGTTGTGGTCAGATATAAGTCATAATCTGCAGGTTGGCATGATTCCCACCACTGGTGGTGATGTATATCTCTATATGTGAAGGATCAGATTCTGTAAAGTCCCAGAAAGTGTAACACTACAAAGGTCCCTCATCCATACAACAATACTCAAATACACTTTATCAGTGGGCATGTGTATGCAGATCTTCATGTTTAATCTCTGTTATTATGCTTACAAGAGCCTTCTTTTTTGGCACAACTGGTGGCATATTGAATCTCATTGCTATCAGTGCTTCCAGTGACTTGTTTGGGAAATTCTGGGAACTGAAGTCCAAAAAATAACTTTCTGGTTGTTGTTGGGTTTTTTTTAAAACATATTCTCCAAGTGAGAATGTTCCACTTGCACAATGGATGACATTTAGATAAAAAGCAATTTCCCAGCAGAGATAATTTAATTTATATTCAGCTTAGGTTACTTAGCTAGCACAGAATAAGCTGAACAACAAAGCTCAGAACAGATAATCAGTCAAAACAATTGCTCTCTGATGCTAGAACAAAGCAGAAGACGAATGTTTAAGTTGACAGTGCTTGTGTTTCCAGAGCAATTATAAGATATATACGGTAACATTGTGCCCAAGAGATTTTCTAAGCTTCTGCTAAGATTTAGGTTTTAATAATAAAAAAAACCCTAGCATCTTAATGATTAGTATGCCTATCTAGATTCCACCAGGCAGATATTCAATTAACCTCCCTTTGGGATCTTCCGACACACCAGATCAATGGAAAGACTTCTCTTGACCTTAAAGGGCTAGTGGAAGCTTCTGTTCTTAATCTGAATCAATAAGCATTACCTCATTAAGAAATGTGATCCACGACTGTAAATGGGAGACAAGATTGGATCCTAATTCAATGCTGCCCTCCTTATTGTTAGTCTTAAACCATCAGATTCAGTGTGAACTACAGGGGAATCCAATGTAAAGTAACAAGAGATCCCATTACAATTACAGTAGAGTCTCACCTATCCAACATAAACAGGCTGGCAGAACGTTGGATAAGCAAAAACATTGAATAATGAGGGATTAAGGAAAAGCCTATTAAACATCAAATTACATTATGATTTTACAAATTAAACACCAAAACATCATGTTTTACATCAAATCGACAGAAAAAGCAGTTCAATACATGGCAATGTTATGTAGTAATTCCTGTACGAATTCAGCACCAAAACATTGCAATGTATTGAAACAGCTGTGGAGCTGGTTGGGAGGCAGGCTGCATTGGATAATACAGAGTGTTGGATGAGTGAAGGTTGGATAAATGAGACTCTACTGTAATAGCTTCAAAATAGGATTTATTGTGGCAGGTGCTGCTTCTGAGAATGAATTTTTCTCTCCTAGAGAAGTGCCACCTCCTCTTTTTGCATCTGTTTCACCTGGTTACACAAATATTTTGTAGAATGTGAACTGGATTGCTTAACAATAAACCATACATATATGAATGACATGCTCTAATTTATGGCTGGGGTCTCTTGGTTATTTTCTTTCAGGTCTTTCTTCATGCTTGACACAAGTGATGTCTGAATAGGAACAGGGCACTAGTGGTAAATTTTGCAATGCAGATGCTTTTCATAACAACATAACCTAAAAAGAGTATAAAAATGCAGGCAGCTGTCAACAAGTTTAGGAAGTTTTATCAGCACCAGGATCAGATGTTTTGTAAAGCAAATAGGTCTCAGGTGAGAGCGAGCATGGTGTGGCGTCTTGAGAGTTGGACTAGGACTCTGTTGACCAGAGCTGAACATAATAGAAATGTGTTTGGTGATCTTGGTCAAGACAGTCTCTCAGCTTCAAATGAAGGCAAAGGCAATTGTCCCTGGGAAACAATTTACTGCCCCTGGAACTTTCCAAGAGCCACACAAAGTGCCTAAAATTAAAAGAAGGAAGCAACCCCTTTTTCAAAAACCCAAATAAATAGGAAGCCATGCATGGCAAGATCTGCTTCTGGCATTCCAAAATGGGTATTTTGAAAATGTTAAATATTTCCATCCCTCAGGACCAATTTAAAGGCTGAATGCCATTCCTGGGGTGGATCTACACTGCAGATTTAGTGCAGTTCGACACCACCTTAATTGTCATAGCTCAATTATATGAAATCCTGGGAACTGTAGTTTGGCATGGTGCCAGTACTCTTTGGTAGAGAATGTTAAAAATCATATAAAACTACAGCTCCCATGATTCAATTACATGGAGCCATGGCAGTTAATTTTGATTCCAAACTGCGTTAATTCTACAGCGTAGATGCACTCCTTGAAGGCAAATCACTGGGAGGGGAGAAAAATGTTAATCTTGGGACTTTGGAGTGCTAGAAAAGTAATCTGGAAGGGCCACATGAAGCCCCATAACTACACTTTGCCTACTAGCTCGTATAAGACATCACACGACATTGCCTTTAGGCAGACTAGCAAAATGGGGTTACAAGGCTATTGAAGGTGGCCACCCATGATTGAAGAGAAACAACATTCAAACAAAATGCTTTGGAGAGCATTATGGTATTGAATGTTTGTCTTGTTTGTGTTACATTTGGAGAGCAAGTCAAGACAAATTTGCATCATTACAAAACTGCACAGCACAGTAGGATGTTATTTCCTTCTCCTGCCCTTTCTGTGGGCGACGACGACGACGACGACGACCCACTTTGATAACATTAGGGAGGAAAAGTCTGTTAATGCTTGCCTGGTATAGTCAGAGACACTAAACATAGTGTCCTTCATTATAAGATGATTTTGATAATGTTCCAGAGGAAAATGTACTTTAACAAAGCTCCCAGACATCATAGAGTCAAATGCAACACAATAACATTGATGGCTCAGTTAGCAGATCTTAAACTTAGTGCCATCTGATAAAGTCAATAAAGCGAGGTGATTGGAGTCTAGCTAAAAGAAACTACAGTAAATGACTGTGCTGAAAGGCAAGAAAAGCTTGATGGAGGGAAGAAAATGACACTGGAGATCTGCTTTTGCTGTACAAACAATAACTAAATGCAGTTGCCGGGTGAAGCAATCCATCTATTTTGTCGATTCTTTACCCCCTGCCCAAACAAGCATTTGAAATTACTTACAGATTTTCTGCTGTGGGGAAAGAACAGCAAAGGCGCCGCATTTTGTACAAAATGGAACTACAAGGAAAAGCATTTGGGCTTAATTTATCCCTGATTCAATACTGTCCAATTGCTTTGGAAAGTAAACCTCAAAGTGCTTTACTGGCACATGCTCAATATTTTTTTAAAACAGGCTTCTTTCTGAGAAAAGTCTGAAGATGTGTCTGCTTTATCCCCCTCCTTTCTGACATGCAGTTGAGCAAATGTGGCTCTGCAAAACATCTTGTGCAGGGATACTTTGATCCTCCCTCCGATGGGTAAAGGTGAAGGACCACAGCACCTGTCAACCTGCTGAATTTTGAAGATAGCAGATGGCTTTCCTATACTTGTTAATTGCAACAACAGTGAAGAGCTGGAGCAGCTTGTCCTTGAAGGCTGCACAGGTCAGATAAACACCTGGCTGCTATGATCTACATATGAGGAATATAATCTTACTACAAGAGAGTTCACCTGCTTGAGGATCTTTAGCAGCATTGATCTGAGATTTGAATGTATTGCAGTGAACACTTGACTGTTTTAAACCTCATCTACACTGCCATATAAAATCCAGATTATCTGCTTTGGACTGGATTATATGGTAGTGTAGACTCAAATAATACAGTTCAAAGCAGATAATGTGGATTATCTGATTTGATAATCTGAATTATATGGCAGTGTAGAAGGAGCCTCAGAGGCATCTAGTGAACTAACCTCAAATACACTAGTTCATGTTAGTAGTCATTTACATCTGATTATTAGCATTCACATCTGTATGTCTAAAAGAGGAGGAAGTGGACATAAAGGCTAATAAGCATGTCTAAAGTACAATACAAACATTGAAAAAACCAAATTAATTAGAACAATAATCCCAAATCCCTAAAAAATTATTTGCTACCATTATAATGGCAATGTTTGAAATTACTTTCCTGTTTCAAAAATACCTAACATTGTTAATTTTATTTGGATTAATAAAATAATCTGAGTTCAAAAGTAAAACCTAATATTTTAGTCATATGATATTTTTTCCCTGGATTTAGTGAAGCCAGCTCCCATAGTTATGAGTAACTAAAAATTTCCAGCTATAGTGAAAAAAGCAATGTTCTCCCTCTTTCATGACAGGAAAACAGGTTAGAGGTTGATCCACTTATACCAGTGTATTGTTGAGGTACATGTTCCTGGTTCAGCCCTGCTAGACAGTCATTCTGGTTTCGTTGGTCCTCACCTAGCCTGAAAGAACCCCTGGACTTCCAGGTGTGTCATTGCTAACATTGCTACCATTGCAACCCCATTCTCTCTTTGAGTCACATGAGCACCCTTGTTAATATTGGCAATGGTACCCCAAGATGGCCAGGAATTCTTTGGAGCTCTGTAGCTACAGTATAAGGTGTTGTAGGTAGTTATGCGCGGTTGGTAGATATATGTATTTTTATCCATATTTATCTGTATCAGAATTTGCTGTGAGTCGCTCCGAGCTGCATGGGAGTGGTGACAGACAAGTCGAAACAAACAAACAAACAAATAAAAATAGGATGACCAAAGTAGGTGCCATCCTTCTGACCCCATGTCACGTTTTTATTTGTATGTAATTATTGTATTTTATTATGTGTATATTGGGGCATTGAATTGTTGCCATCTGTAAGCCACCCTGAGTCCGCCCCCCCCCCCGGGTGGGGTGGGGGGTTTAGAAGGGCGGGGTACAAATATTTGAAATAAATAAATAATAACAGTGTAGTGCAATAGATCTGAAACTGAAACCATCAGTTTGTGTGTTATTAATGTGTTATTAATTGTGCATGAAATGGCCCCAAGAGAAACTACATTCTTTAAAACATCAGGCATTTCCCTGGGACCTGACAACCTTGTGAACTAATGCTTGTGGTCCGTGGTCTAAACCTTTCAAGGCATTAATCAATAGTGTTCCTGTGAAATCCAGTGAGATTGAATGCTAGGGCTTAGCCTTTGGAAAAGTGAGGTAATAATAGAGAACAAAGTGCTTCTAATGTGTGTGTGTGTGTGTGTGTGTGTGAGAGAGAGAGAGAGAGAGAGAGAGTAGCTGTTGTTCATTGTCAAGTAACAACAGATGAGGAGCAGGCAATGATGACAAATGTCCAGTCATTACTTCAATATCGAGTAATTCCTTTGGAAACAAAAAAACACTATGGAAATTCTTCTGCCTTTCAGATTGTATGAAAATAGGGCTTTGTCAGGAGACAATAGAATGTGGTTTCAATTTTGGATCCAGCTACTCTCCAATCTGTCATCTTTGGAAGTTACTAGCAGAACATAGCTAAAGATTTGGCACCAAGACCTTAGTATTTGCTGCATGGAGTCAATCCTGTTTGTTACTTCCCATATATCAGCTTGGGCTATATGATGGTAGACTTGGTAATGCAGTCACAGCTTGATAAACCGCTAATTTGTTTCAGATGAGAAGCAACAGTAATGCAAAATCAGAATCAATTATCTAGGAAAGAGAAGATGTACATCCCAGAGATTG
Source organism: Anolis apletophallus (assembly GCA_030556195.1). Lineage (NCBI taxonomy): Eukaryota > Metazoa > Chordata > Lepidosauria > Squamata > Anolidae > Anolis > Anolis apletophallus. The sequence continues at coordinate 126,589,459 of JARBWK010000002.1, forward strand.
GGTGACTCAGGAGATAGATAATATGTTTCAAAATGAGCAATTTTCTACACTGTTGTTCTTGATCTAAAGTGCCACAGAGGCACATTTTTGTAGTATCAGTGCTGGCACCCAATAAGCCATTTGAGATTACAATCTTAAATTTGTTTTATCCTCATTAAGGAGTTTGGCACCGGAAAGGATGTGCACTTCGCCTTTTCTGTTCTCATTACCATTTGAAATGTGTTGCTGGCCTTATTACTTTTGTTTCACGTACAATTTCTTTGTAATGTTGTTAAATAAATAAATAAATAAACAACAAGAAAAAAGGGTTAACACCTGAATTCAGAGAGCCAGTGCCTGAATCAAATCTTTTTTTTAAAGGCCAAGCACTAAAAGAGACAGATAGAATTTATCGTGATCCTTTTTGCTGGGTATGCTCTGGGTATGAAGATTCTCTATCTGAAAACCAAAGGCAGGGTGTATATGTGTGTGTTTGTGTGCTTTCTGGAAACACATAAAAAAACTTTGTTCACCTTTTGGTCCTGAAGACACACTATTATTTTATTGTTTGTCAGATTTTTTAAAAACCCACACTTTATAAAACAACTTCCGTGCAATTCTGTTGGGGCCAGCTCTATCTTTATACAGGCTGTCATTGTTGGGTGTCATAAAAGGAGAGCAAATATTTGGGTATTTGTTTGTTTGCTAATTTGTTATTGTGAAATATACTGCTGTATATTACAGTTAGTCGAGGGGGAGGTCCTTCTGATATTTCTGTCTCAAGGACCAAAATAACTTGACTGTTTTAGGGCAATGCTCCCCCTCCCCTTCCCAAGCAGCCCACATGAATTAATAGAGGATGTAAAATTATTCTGTACAGTGATACCTTGACATAAGAGTTTAACTTGTTCTGTGAATGAGCTCTTAACTCAAAACACTCTTATCTCAAAGAGAACTTCCCATTTAAATGTTATTAATTGTTCCGGTCTCCTGACACCCCCCTCTCATTTTTACATGTTTTAAAATAAGAAAATGTATTTTATAAATAACAAATAATATAATAAATGTACATTCACATGGAACAATAAAAAAAGTTCAACTTTAAAATGGTAGGAGTACAAAGATGTGGCACAATGATAGAAGCACAAAGTGAAGAGGCAGAGGCATCATATTTTCATACTGTACTCATTCCAGCCTCCCTCCATCTCTTGCTCCCTCTCCCTCTCTCTCTCTTTATGAAGCCAAACATATCAGGAATAAAAACCACACAAAATCAACTAACCCAACATTCCTCAAAGCAGACAAGAGCAAAGTGGATAACAATCTCCCAAAGCAGATAAGATAAAAGCAGGCAGCAATCTCCCAAAGTGAACAAGGGCACAGGACACACAGGCACAAGGCACAGAGGCTGCTCTCTTGAAACCGTAAAGCCCTGTACTCTTGTGCTAATGCTCCCGCTGATGCTAGCTCTTAACTCAAAATGCTGCTTGTATGTCAAAGCAAAAGCCAGGACAAGCAATGGCTTTTAACTCAAAATGCTCTTAAGTTGGGATGCTCTTAAGTTGCAGTTCTACTGTATATACTGTATAACATGGTTCCTCTATAAACAAGCAGTTCATGAGAGGGTGTTTGAAAATGTCTGAAATATTTATTATTTATTTATTTACTACATTTCTATACCACCATTCTCAGCCCGAGGGCAACTCATGGCAGTTTACAACGTGGCACAATTCGACGCCCAACAATATAAAAACAGATAAAACAATTAAACATAGTTAAAAATTTCAATACATATAAAACATAATAAAACCATAAATCCTCCACAATTCATTAACAAATCATTGTCCAGTCGCGTTGTCCAGCCATTCCGAGATCAGAGTTATCAGCTACACTTCAGGAAAAGCCTGTTCAAATAACCAGGTCTTAATTTTTTATGAAATGTTAAGAGGGTGGGGGCCAATCTAATATCCCTGGGGAGGGCATTCCACAGCCAAAGGGGCCACCACTGAGAAGGCCCTATCTCTTGTTCCCGCCAGTCGCATCTGTGAGGATGGCAGGACCAAGAGCAGGGCCTCCCCAGAAGATATTAAATTTCTAGATGGTTCATAAGGAGAGATACGTTCAGACAGATAGGTAGGACCAGAACCATTTAGGGCTTTATAGGCTAAAGCCAGCACTTTGAATTGTGCTCGGTAGCAGACTGGCAGCCAATGGCGCTGACGCAACAGAGGAGTGGTATGCTCCCTGAGCGCTGCTCCATTTAGCAACCTGCTTGCCGCCCGCTGTATCATTTGGAGCTTCTGAACAGTCTTCAAAGGCAACCCCATGTAGAGAGCGTTGCAGTAGTCTATGCGGGATGTAACCAGAGCATGTACTACCATGGCCAAATCAGACTTTCCAAGGTATGGGCACAGTTGGCGCACAAGTTTTAATTGTGCAAATGCTCTCCCAGTCATTGACAAAACCTGGGGTTCCAGGCTCAGCGATAAGTCTAGGATCACACCCAAGCTGCGAACCTGTGTCTTCAGGGGGAGTGTAACCCCGTGCAACACAGGTTGTAGCCCTATGCCCTTTTCGGCCTTTTGACTGACCAGGAGTACCTCTGTCTTGTCTGGATTCAATTTCAATTTGTTCACCCTCATCCAGACCATCACAACAGCCAAGCACCAGTTCAGGACCTGAACAGCCTTCTTAGTAGCAGGTGGGAAGGAATGACAGAGTTGGACATCATCTGCATACAGATGACACCACACCCCGAAACTCCGGATGATCTCCGCCAATGGCTTCATGTAGATATTAAACAACATGGGGGACAGTATTGAACCCTGCGGACAGTTCAAATGTTTTTGGCTCTTGCTCCCTATCTCTTGTTTAAAGTGAGACCTTTTCATCTCAGTGGTTCTGTTGAAATCTCTCTGGGCTTAAAAGGTCTGTATATTTTGCTTTTGTCTTACAAGCTGGGCTCAGGTGTGTTTTGGGCAGATATAGGGAGTAATTTCATGTTACAAATGACAAAAAAGGAACCTATTTCTATGAGAATTTTTGTAACGACATGATCTCCTGCTGGCTATTGATGCAGAGGGATTTCAGGATATTGGTTTACAGACAGTGGAATCACTAAATGTAATAAGTCTCTCCTGTAGTTAATCAAAGTAATTAACACAAGGGCATAGAGGGCAAAATGAAGCAACTGAGTTTGTCAGTGGGAAAGCTGGCAGGAAGAGAACTGATCAACTCATGATAAACTACTTAATCATAGAAGGGAGAATTTAAAATCTGTAATTATTTATTTACACTTATATTCTGGCTCTCCAAGGTAAAACACATAAAATAAATATATTGGCCTAAGGATAGGGATAAAATACAGTATATTAATCATTTTTAAGTGTTGTGTGGTTCTACCTTAGGCCTTTCTAATAATGGGAAAAGTGGGGTTACTTTTTAAGTATGCTTGATATTTAAAGTCCTTTCCTCACTAGAATATTATGTGGTCTTGAAAAACACTTTACAATGAAAAGAAGCACATACAACAACACAAGATCATTAAATGTGTAATGAAAGTCAGTGATCATCACGACTGTATTATGGATATGTGGGAGAGCTGTATCCAACTGTATTCATCCATTGGTGAAATGTGGAGACTGTTTGCAGAACTGATTTTTCCTTCTTCTGCAGAAATGACATGGCTTCCAAATCTATTTTGTAGCTTGGAATACTTTCTAGAGCAGTTACTTTTTATGGGGGTGTGAGATGTACAGAAAAATCATAATGTACAATTGGAAGTATCTGTCTATGGCACTGAATGTAGTTCTGACTTAGGACTTCATCAGATAGGTGTAGGGCTCTGTTTCCATGTGCTATGGAAGGCCATCATATGACATAAGGTACTTCTGGTGGGACTCCGTTTGGCTTCATTTTCTCAAAACATGGAAATAGAGCTCTACACCCATCTTCAGAACTTGGGTGTTACCCAACTCCAACAGCCTTAAGATGGGAGAAAGTGGGGGCTGAACTTCCCCTCAAGACAGGGAAAGATGGGAGGGAAAAGGGTATGATGATTCCCTCCACTTTCCAACCTGTTGCGTCTGATGAAGTCCTTAAACAGATTGAGGAAAAGCACTATTCACATCTTGGATTTATTTATTTACTTACTTCATTTATATACTGCTTCTCTCAGCCCTGGAGGGACTCAAAGCAGTTTCCAACATATTGACAGCAAAATTCAATGTCTAATATACATCCGAAAAACCTAACATGAAAAACAATGATTATAAATTAAATCATAAAATGTAATATCATTTACACATTAAAACACGAGGTTAAAAACATATTAATATAAACATTAAAATCACATAATCCAGAAATCATAGTCCAAGGCCATTCCGATACCAAATATTAATTGCACATATCCCTATTCATTCCTTGTATTGCTTATTACCCAAAGGCTTGGTCCCACAGTCATGTTTTTATTTTCCCCCCTGAAGGCCAAGAGGGAGGGTGCTTATTTAAAAACATTTCCCTCCTCCCTTTCCCCCTCAACAACCATTCTCAAAACTGAATTAGTCACCTCATCACCAAAACCACGAGATTGGTATTTCTGTGACTATTCACATATACAGTTTGCATATAAAGGTCTATGGTACTTCACTCCATGCTTCTGAGGAAGTAGTTTGAGGACCTCATTGCATGGAGGTCATTAAGCTAGAGGATAGGAGGGGAATCCTTTGGGCAGTAGGGCAAATTCATAGGACACTGGGGAAAACAGTTAGGCAGTGCCCCATAATGCCTCCTTACCATCCCATGTGGTTTCCTGTCTGTCCCCAGCCTTATCCCACTCTGTCCCCAGCTTAATCAATGAGAACATGGATAGCCTCTTGTGTACTCAGGGTTGCCTCTTAGCACATTGCCAAGATGCAGCATGCATGGAGCCACCACCAGAAGTAGCTCTACATCATTTGATGGGTTCTGGTGGGCTACGTCCTGGCTGCATCTCGGTAGCATCCTAGGATGGGCAAAAAAACCCTTGTGATAAGGTGGTGCGTGCTACAAGATCCCTGTCCATAACAGAAGCACATTAGTTCATGAAACATGGAAGAAATAGCAGTTGTGGCTTATCCCAGAACAGAAATGACATAGACAAAGAGTTCAAATCTAAGGCCACAGCTTTGTACTCTCTCTTGCTCTTTTATGCACCTGCATTCACAAGGAGGCCTAATTACTGTTCTTAGTCATTCATTTTCATTGGCAATCAAAGCTCATGTAATGTGTAGAGTTGGATAGATTCGGTTCAGAAGAGCCTAAAAGTCATAAAAAACCTACTGACTTTGGGCTTCCAAAGCAGTTTTGAACCATGCAGGAAAGGTGAGAGGGACAAATCCGAATTTGAACCACTTACCTCCCCCCACCCCCAATAAATATTCCATAATGTTCAGATGTCTCCCAAGGTTATTTTAATTTCACAACCATTAAGCAACTTTGATAAAGCCTGCATTCCCTTCCCCAGCAATGCAAAGAGGGATGAGGTGGGCGTGGCTAAGCACAGCCATTCTTGAAAGCCAGGCCCCCAATGGTAGAAACTGTAAAAGGCCCTGCTGTCAAATTATATTTCACACACTGCCTTCAGCAAAACATGTGTCTTGGCTCCTCATGTGGAAAACCGTGTTCCTGATCCCAAAGAAGGGGGTCAGTCTAGATGTCCCTTGATGAAGTCTGTATATGATTTCTGTTCTCCCCAGTTTAACACAGTTTGTGCCACACAAGGTTTCTGGAGTAAAACAACCGCTTTCAAAGTAAAGACCATCCAAAGAAACAGGAAATAACACTTTCAAAATTCAAACCAGGAACAGATTTTCATTATTATTATTATTATTATTATTATTTTAAAATGCTTTTTTAAAAAATTGAATTTTTTTGCCTGGCAGGGGGCTCAAACTCATGACCTTCTAGTTCTGGGGGTAGTGCACTCTCCCTGAGCCACAACTGTCTTATAGCTATTTTATTATTATTATTATTATTATTATTATTAAACTTTATTTATACCCCACCAACCATTTCCCAGAAGGGACTCGGGGCGGCTTACATGAGACCAAGCCTAACAACACATCAATAAAAACAACACAGCAGCAAATAAAAACAATACAATCAATAAAACACATATAAACAGTAAGTATAAAAAGTTTAAAACCATAGTGGCCAGGCCACGGTGATCCAAGCCACGGTCATCTCGAGGCTTGATTACTGTAATGCGCTGTACATTGGCCTACCCTTGTCGGCGATCCGGAAACTTAAGCTGGTGCAGAACGCAGCAGCGCGCCTGCTGTCGGGAGCCCCAAGATCTGCGCATGTGACCCCACTCCTGCGTGCACTGCACTGGCTTCCCATCGAATTCCGGGTCTCCTTCAAGGTGTTAGTTCTAACTTTCGAGGCCTTATATGGTTTGGGGCCAGTGTACTTGAGGGAGCGTCTTACCCCATACAAACCCAGAAGATCCCTGCGCTCAGAGGGGCTTAATCTACTAGAGGTCCCTAGTATGAAGATCTGTAGGCTGTCGAGCACCCAGCAGAGAGCATTTACAGTGGCCGCTCCGACCCTCTGGAATTCTCTGCCGGAGGAGATACGAGCACTACGGGGTTTGTTGGCCTTCCGCAAGTCTGTGAAGACTTGGCTATATAGGCAGGCATTTGGTCCCAACTGATGCCTCCTTAGTTGCCAGCTGCCGACATACCGTCCTGCCATGTATTGCCTCTGTGTATTATTGCTTGCCGGGATCATTTGTGGGGAGGGGGGCTTTTGGGTATACGTCTTTTATCTGTTTATTGATGTTTTATTGATTTTATGCTGTAAACCGCTCTGGGCTCCAGAGAGAGCGGTCTACCAAATCGAATTTATAAATAAATAAATAAATAAATATATTAAGATTTTTAAAATAAATAAACATTGGACGTGGACGGAGATAAGATGTATCTAGCAGAAGGGTTTTTTGTGTAATGTGGAGAGATCAACCCAACAGATAGTTAAAGTGCATCTGAGGACATTTGCAGGGGATTGGTCAAAGCAGGACATTGTTCCCTTTATTTAGGGAAGGCACATTGGAATAGCCATGCTTTCAGGCTCCTCCTAAAAACTACCGAAGAAGGGGCTTGTCTAATCTCTGGAGCAAGTTCCAGAGTCAGGGGGCCACCACAGAGAAGGCCCTCTCTCTCGTCCCCACCAGTCACACCTGCAAAGGGGGCGAGAGCGAGAGCAGGGCCTCTCCAGATGATCGGAGAGATCATCTAGGTTTGTAGACAGAAATGTGGTCATGTAGGTAAGCGGGTCCCAAACCGTTCAGGGCTTTGTAGGTAAGAAGGACAAGCGATAAGGGTTGTAAAAGATCACAAAATGCTGGATAGTATCAAAATATAAAACTCATTCATTCATTTGTAGGTAAGAACCTGCACCTTGAATTGGGACTAGAAGCTGAACGGCAGCCAACGGAGCTCCTTAAACAAGGGGGTTGACCGCTCCCTGTAGCACGCTCCAGTTAGTAATCTGGCTGCTGCCCGCTGGACCAATTGAAACTTCTGGGCCATCTTCAAAGGCAGCGCCATGTAGAGTGCATTACAGTAGTCCAATCTGGAGGTGACTAAGGCGTGGACCACCGTGGCCAGAACCAACTTCACAAGGTATGGTCGCAGCTGGCGCATGAGTTTTAATTGTGCAAAGGCCCTCCCAGCCACCGCCGACGCCTGAGCTGCAAATGTTAGTGATGAATCTAGGAGGACACCCAAGCTGCAGACCTTTGACTTCAGAGGGAGTGCAACCCCATCAAGCACAGGTTGCCACCCTATACCCTGACCCGGCTTACAATCAATCAGGAGGACCTCTGTCTTGTCAGGTTATTCATCCTCACAAGACAGCTTATTCATCCTCATCCAGACCGTTACAGCGGCCAGGCACTCGTCCAGCATTCAAGGAGCTTCCTTGGAATTAGGTGGAAAAGAGTAGTAGAGTTGGGTGTCCTCTGCATAGAGATGGCACCCAACTCCAAAACCCCAGATGACCTCTCCCAGCGGTTTCATGTAAATGTTAAAAAGCATGGGGGGACAGAATGGAACTTTGTGGGACCCCATAGGTCAAAGGCCAGGGGTCCGAGCAGGTGTCCACCAGCTTCACCATCTGGGAATGACCCTCCAGGGAGGATCGGAGCCATGATAGGACCATGCCCCCAAGACCCATCCCGGAGAGCCATCCCAGAAGGATACCATGGTTGATGGTATCGAAAGCCGCTAAGATGTCCAAGAGAACCAGCATAGTCATACTCCCCCTGTCCAGCTCTTTGTGGAGATCATCCACCAAGGCAACCAAAGCCGTCTTGGTGTCATGACCAGGCCTAAAGCCAGACTGTGCCTTATCCAGGTAATTGATATCCTCTAGGAAGCCCTGGAGCTGGGAGCCGACCGCCCACTTCAGCACCTTGCCCAAAAAAGGGAGGTTGGAGACGGGCTTGTAATTGTTCAAAACCATGGAGTCAAGGGAGGCCTTTTTCAGGAGTGGTCTAACCACCACCTGTTTCAACCCTGATGGAAATGTCCCTTGCTCCAAGGAAGCATTAATGATCAACACAAACCAATCAATCAACCCACCCCTGGCCGATTTTATCAGCCAAGAAGGGCAAGGGTCCAGAGCCGACATAGTCGCCTTCAAAGCCCCAAGAACCACCTCCATGTCTTCAGGATGAACAAGCCAGAAAGTATCCCACAAAACCGGACAGGCAGATGCCTCAGTCACCTCCCCTGGCACTGCATTTAAGCTGGTATCTAGTTCTAATTTTCCCATTTGGAACTACATACTTCACTTACCAGTGGGAAGCTGGGTCAGTCTATAAAGACGTTTAATAAAAACTTTGAAAATTTGCCAAAAATTCATGGATAAGTCAAAAGTTATGAAATTTGGTGAGCTAACAGTGGTCCATGTTTTCTACCATGGTAGCAAGTTTCATCAGGATTGGTCTAAAAATGAGGGAGAGTCCCTTGAAGTTTCCTGTGCCAGTGCTTTTGTTCCTACTGTGCATGCACATCTGCCATTAATGAATCGAAAGTTTCAGAAATTTCAGAAAGTTTTGCGTTTTTAAAAGAAATCCAGAAGTGACTTTAGAATTGAATCATCAGCACCCCCTACATCTGAAATGAGTTTTGAACCATTTTTTAATCAACCAAACCTAGTAATTTGAAAGGCAAGCATTTTTTTTTAAAAAAGTTAGACGTGTTATAGAAGAGACATGTATATGGGCTAAATAAGAATTAAACAAACAAAAACAGGATCCAAATGTAACTTTTTAAAACAAAAATAATTCTTTTATATACAGATTTTCCCCAAAATGAGACTCAAGTCAGCTCATAAATAAATTTAGTCAAAAACAATATAATCGGATACAAAACAAATTTATGTCGGTCTCTATGTACAATATGTCTGCATATCTTTGGGAAAATACATTCCTGAACTTTTTTATTGTACAAATAGGAAACCATAAATGACAGTGAACACAAAGGAAATGAAAGTCTTCCACTGGAAATTATCAAAGAGTTACTCTAGAAGATCTAGAAAATATCCTAGAGAGGTATTTAGTGTGACTCTATGGTAATTCCACACACATAAACGAGTCTCGAAGAGAAATGACAATGCAGAAAGAATTGCAACTTAGAAACAACTTTACCCAAGACTTTCTGCTGTGCTTTCTGCAACCGGACTTGCCTATCTCGGATTGGCCTTTTTAGTCATCAATGCGCTTGTAGAAAGCATGGGATGAGTCCCTCCTAAATCTTCGTTCATGAAGAAAAGCGAAGAGATGGTAATTCCATTGGGAGAATACCTGAGAATCGCCTGGAGGACCTAGCAAAATCTTCAGAGTTTTTTTATCTGAAGCTTACCTTAATGTGACCACTCTAGACTGGATCAAAGAAAGCACTAGTGAACAAACTTCCCTTGAATGGGGAGAAGTGGAGGACAAATTTGGAGACCCGCAAAAGATGCATACTTGTCTAGGCTATTTGGTTATGTATGAAACAGTGTGGTGAGAGGTTGTGTGCCGCTCTATATAGTGAATCGTATTCCGAAGTGTAGTCCGAGTTCTTGTCTGTATAAAAGGAGTTAGCAACATTAATTTTTTTATTTAGATTTTTTATTTACATGTGTACATTTACATTTCCTTTCCCTGAGACAATGTCTGTCTCTGCTATTTCTTGCTGTAAGTGCCTGTATAACCCCCATTCATTTTGTTATATCTGTTGCTGTGGCAGTTTCACCATTCTCAGTCAAAGGACAAACACTAGCGCATTTGTCAGAGTAGCCTATTTTGCATATTTTAAGGTAAAGCTTGGTGCTCAACATAAGGTGTGCAAGCAGTGTGTCAAGGGTTTAGGGATGTGGGCAAAGGGAACACATGATATACCATTTGTTATACCTATGGTTTGGTGAGAGCCCAGAAATCATTCAAGTGACTGTTGCTTTTGTATAGTGAAATGTTAGGATATAATAAGAAAAATAAACAGAATATTCTAGTCTACCATCAGCTATATGCCCACTGCCTCATTCAGATGAAAGCCCAGTGTCCGTTTTCATTGAACTTCTGAAAAACAGGAGAATGGTGAAGAATTAAGTGACAGCAACAACGATTTTCAAATGGAAAATGACTCAGTTCATAAGGGAGTTGAATATTTTGGCACAAGATTTGGGACTATCCAAAAAGGCGAGATTGTCAATAGATGAAACATTCCATGAAAAGTTATAAATGTAAAATTTTACCGTAATATGCATGTTTCTTTGCAGAACTTTACTATTTGTTCACAATTTGAATGAAATAACTCTGAATAAATAATATATTCTGGTAATGTTTTCTTTATTTTCCTTTGTATGTATATTTTGTATGACTTTTGGAACAAAGGGAAGGTATCCTTTAACTTAAAAAGTTGATTTGATTAAAAAAAACTAGAGTTATTTTTGGACTGAAATGTCAAAAGTTAGTCAAATACAACTGTCTGATCTAACTCTATGAAAACGGTGCTTCCCAGTGATAAGTCAGGAATCATAGAGAAGTGGGAAGATTTCTTTAGAGTGAATGCATGCAGTGGATAAGTACTATGATTAAGGAATGTTGACACCAGTGACTATAGGGAATAAAGCAAACTTTTATAGGAAATTATTTTTGCAGCAGTGAAAGTGCAAAAAGAAGGCAGAGAGAAGAGAAGATATATTACCTAAGAGACTAGAATAAGTGGGTCAGATATTAGAAGATTTTTGGTCACTGAAACATATCACTGCTGCTTTCTCTAAAGCATTTTTCACACAAGGAAGCCAAATCACAGCTGCAGCAGGGCAATAGCGTCTGTGCCTTGGACTTATTGCATGACGTTGCTCCTTTTCCATTGCTTTTCAGGTGGGAAAATGCCTTGAAAGCATTTCTTTTATAAACACAAATAATGGTATTTTTTTGTAAAAACAAACAAACAAACAAAACAAAAACCCTTCCAATGGTCTCCCACTGAGTGGCAGAAAAAGTGTGATGTGATATGATCAGTCCCAAGACAAAGATGTGGTTACCCCGTTGTAACTGTGCTTTTCCTGCCTCGTGTTGTAAACTCCTTTGTTAGACTGAACTCTTGAAACATTGTGTATTGTTGCCTTTCAAACATTTCTGACTAGTCCACCTGCATCAGAAGTGGGATGTCTTCCACATTTGGTTGAAACAACTGTCCAATTCATCAAGAATCTGGCTTTCCCCCATGTCAGGTTCTCATAAATATGTGAATTACTGTCTCCATCTCTATCTAGTGAAAGCGTATTACAACTCCCTTGGGACATCTCCTCTGCAAGCAAGCGTAAGGATGTTTTGAAACCCAACTCAAACATATAAAACATACTAGCTAACTTACTTAAGTTTGTTTTGTTTTGGGGTTTTTTAAAACTGGATTTCTGTGTTTGTGGTTGTTATATTCCCTTTTTCTTCTTGCCCTCACATCCTTTTTAAAAATAATTTTGATACTTGGTTGCATTGTTTAAAAGGGAATTTCATCAAATCTTCTCTATGCTCTAAAAAGCCCTACTGTTGTTTCATGTACCAGGTCTTGTTAAGGTCTGTGTCTCCTGGGTTTTGCAAAAGCAAATTCAAAACACCTGAAGAGAAATGGACCTGACAACAATATTTAGAAATTACCCAAGCAGCTGTACATTTTAGTGTTTTCAGGCAAAGATCAGCCTATGGTGACACTCAATAAGTAATTCTGTTTCTTCTTCATGTGGTCTGTGAAATCCACACATATGGGTTTTCCCTTGCGCTTGCGCAGATTCTCGGATACTCTAACTAGAAAGATCTAAAAACAAGCACCGCCCATCCTCCCATCAGCCCTATCACCCAAGGCGGGGCTTGCTCCTCAGTCCTTTTTTCCACGTGAAGCAGGACACATCTCGGATTGCTCTCTCTAGCTTTTTTCCTCCTACATCAGGACCTTCTCGACGACCCCCTTCGACCACGGACCATCTTAAGGCTTGTGATGTCTGCCCCTACTTTTAAAAAGTGCTCAGCTTGCGGGGGTAACCTACCCGAATCTGATAAGCACTCAAAATGCCTGTTGTGCCTGGGGGAGGCCCACCTAAAACAAGCCTGCAGTATTTGCAAGAACTTTACTGCAAGGGCCCAAAGGAGCCGGAATTCACGCCTTAAAGCGCTCCTTTATGACCAAGCTGTGGCGCCACAACAGCCCCACCAATCTGCCCAGCCTTCCCCTGAGCCTCAGCTGCCTCTCCCCCGGTGGCAGGAGACCACCCTCCCCTGCCTCATGGTGGGGATCCGCTGGAGGGACCCTCCCCTCTCCAAGAGGAGCCCCCCAAGAAGCAGGCTAAGCCTTCCAAAAAGGCGCCTCACAAGCCTAAACAAAAAGAAAAAGAAAAAGAGAAAGGCATCAAAAAAGGAGACACCTCACTGCCCAACCGGCCTTGAGCTCTCCTATGGCAGAACCGCCAGCAGCCTTCTTAGAGCTGCCTGAATTGGAGCAGGACACAGCATCCTTTCTTGAGCTCCAGGAGCCGCCTCTATTGCTCCCTATTGATGTGCTCACGTCCCAAGCGGACCCGAGCCTTGCCTTTTCTCCTCCCTCCCTCCAGCCTGCCCAGCTGGATCCAGCGCCTCAGCGACCTCCCTCCCTGTTGATTCTCCTCCTCCGCGGCGCCACTCGAGAAAAGCCTCACGGCGCCGCTCACCTTCTTCCTCATCCTCTTCCTCTTCCTCCCGGTCCCGCAGCCCCCCTCCCAAGCGCCGGCGCGGTCACGAGCACCGCGCCTGGCCCCAGGATTACCCTTTTCCCCCTTTTCCCTATCCACATTTCCCATTCTATCCCCCTTTCCATTACCAGGGAGGATATGGGAGCCCCGTGGAACCGCCTCCGTCCCGCCCTCAGGACCGCCCCATGCCCACGGCCACTGTTTCTTCTCCTCTGCCTGAACCTCCCACCACTCCCCAGCAGATGGCAGCACCTCCCTCCCTTTCCACTTCTATACAGGAGGAAAACCAGGAGGCTGATCCATATAATGATCCCACAGCCTCTGCCACAGTTCAGAATGACACTGAACCTGATCCTCTCCAGGCAGAGGAATACAAAGCCTTCGCAGCACTGCTTGTTCGCCTTTCAAGATCCATCAACCTGGCCACCCCTCCCCCACCCAATGCTGTTCAAGACCCTTGTTTTACCACCTCTGAACAGCAACCCCCTATGGTGGCTATTCTGCCTGCATTACCTTATTTACTTCAAACACTAAAAACCACAGGTGTGGCCCCAAGGCTGGTTCCAGCAACCTCTAAGAGGACTGAAAACCTTTACAAAATTCACTTAAAAGAGGCCACATGGCTTGCCAAACTTCCTAACGCCAATTCTTTGGTGACGGATGCTCAACCGAAACCGATACAACAAAATCAAATATCCCCCTCAGATAAGGAAGGAAAGAAACTTGACAATATGGCTAGGAAGTTTTATTCCTCGGCCTGCCTGTTCGCTCGCATGGCCCATTATGGAGTGTACTTCAGTGTCTATCACACATACATCTGGAGTAAAATTACTCCCTATTTGGAGTTGTTACCGCCGGGTGAACAAGCCATGGCCGGTGCTTTTGCCCAAGAGGCTTCCATTCTTTCTAAACTCCAGAAGGACCTCGCAAAGACCACAGCAGATAATGCTGCCAAATTGATTTCAGGCGCTGTTGCTTTAAGAAGGCATGCTTGGCTGAGAGCCTCTACATTGTCCCAGGACCAACGCAACCTGATTGAGGATCTTCCTTTAAATGAGACAGGTGTGTTCAACACTGAGACCAACTCCCTGTTGGAACAATCACACAAAAACAAACAAATTGTCAGCGGTTATGACCAACACCCTTACAATCAGCGCCAAAGGTGGAGGCCTTATAACAGATACCCCTACCCTCAGCGAGGGGGTTACTATTATCAAAATTATAGAGGCCGACAATGTCCTCAGACACCCCCAGGGGGCCCCCTCTGTCCTTTCGAGGGCAGTCGCGGGGATCCAGACCTGCTAACAACAACAGACGGCGTTTTTAACTCAACGCCCTCATTGTCCCCCCCTCCTCCACCCTCACAACTCAATAGTGACATTCCATACCTTACCTTCCTAGACAGACTCTCCCCCCTTTACACCAGCTTGGCGAGCCATCACCACAAATAAGTGGGTCCTTAGCATAATACACAAAGGCTATGCAATTGAATTTGATTCATACCCCCCTGTGGGACAAATCCTACTCACCACTCCCTCACCTGCCCTGTGGGAAGAGGTTAATTCCTTGTTACACAAGGGATCCATCTCCCCTGTTCCACCAGACCGCAGCTACAGCTGGCTTTTTTCTCGCTATTTTTTGGTAGATAAGCGAGACGGTGGACAACGCCCCATTCTTGACCTTAGGGGAGTCAACAAGTATATTAAACCTCGCAGGTTCCGCATGGTCACCCTGTCAGTCATCCTTCCCTTCGTTAAACGAGGTGATTGGATGGCAACTGTTGATTTGAAGGACGCCTATTTTCACATTTCTATTGACCATTATCACCATAGATACCTTTGTTTTGCCATAGAGGGACAAATCTTCAGTTTCAATTCTCTTCCTTTTGGCCTCTGCACAGCCCCCCGCGTGTTCACCAAAAGTCTCGGTTGTGGTTGTGGCGGCTCACTTGCGGAAACGTGGAATCTCCGTATTTCCGTATATAGATGACTGGATTTTGATTTCTCACACACGTAGCCAACTCCTTTCTGACATATCCTATACCTTGTCTCTTTTACAGGACCTTGGGCTCATTGTCAACCTCGAAAAGTCTCAGCTGATACCAACACAACATATCCTTTTCATAGGGGCCATGATAGACTCCAGGTCTCAGAGGGCATATCTCCCGAAGGACAGATTCCTCAATCTCAATCGGGCCATCTCCAGCCTCCTCTCCCAGGGACACTCCTCCGCGTGGACCATACAGTCCATTCTGGGCACATGGCATCCACCACAAGTGTCACCCCGTTCGCCAGACTTTGGCTTCGCCCTCTTCAGGCCTGGTTCCTTGCTGCCTTCAATCCCCTTGTAGACAGTCAGTCGCTCACCCTTCATCCCCCCTCTCACGTCCTCAGGTCACTCATCTGGTGGACAAGGGCGTCCAATGTATGCTCGGGCATGCCCTTCCTTCCCCCCCACCCATCCCTATCTCTGACCACGGATGCCTCCAAGGGAGGCTGGGGAGCCCACATGCTGGACTTCGAGATCAGCGGCCGCTGGTCTCCGTCAGAGAAGCAGCTCCACATAAACTCACTCAAGTTGCTAGCAGTAGAGAAAGCCCTACGAGCATTCTCAAACCTAGTGCACACCCGCACTGTCCAAATAATCACGGACAATACTTCTGTCCAGTTCTACCTCAACAAACAAGGGGGAACTCACTCACACAACCTCCTGGCCCTGTCAATTCACATTTGGAACTGGTGCATCCAGAGGAACATTTTCCTCGTTGCAGTTCACCTTCCAGGCAAAGACAACATTCTAGCGGACTCCCTCAGTCGGACGTCCATGACTACACACGAGTGGCACCTTCACCCCAGGGAGTTCAAATTCATATCTCGCCGATGGGGTCACCCACAGGTGGACCTGTTCGCATCCCCAGACAACTCCAATTGCCCCCAATTCTGCTCACGGCTAGACCCTCGCGCATCCCCAGGTTGCTTAGGAGACGCATTCCTCTTCCAGTGGTCCCTAGGTTTCCTTTACATCTTCCCGCCCCTTCCACTACTGTCGAGAGTGGTGGCGAAGATTATCTCAGACAAGGCCAACTGCATTCTCATAGCACCATGGTGGCCAAGACAACCGTGGTTTGCCCCCCTTCTTCATGCAGCAAGGGGCAACTTCCTGCGTCTACGATCCAGCCCGGATCTGTTGACACTGCAAAACGGCCTACTCCAACACCCAGACCTCCTAACCCTACGCCTGACAGCTTGGAGGATAACCTCCTAGACCACGTCTCTGAGGCCGCACGCCTCATTATGCTGGCGGCCCAAAAAGCCTCAACTAAAAAATCATATAGTTACAAATGGAAAAAGTTTGCGGTTTTTTTCTGAATCTCAAGGCCACCCTCCCCTCTCGGCCCCTATCCCGGTAGTGATAGATTTCTTGGTCCATCTATCCTCCCTTAATTTTTCCTTCTCCTCGATAAAGTGCTACCTAGCCGCCCTGTCATGGTACATGAGGAGAGCTGGACGTCCGTCCCTTTTTCAAGACCTCTCGGTCCACACCTTCCTCAAGGGTTACAAACATATCCACCCTCCGGTTTCCCCCCCTCCTCCAGCGTGGAGTCTGGAACTTGTTCTTTCCCAGTTGTCAAAACCTCCTTTTGAGCCTATGGCCTGTGCCGATATCTCCCATCTCTCCTGGAAAACAGCCTTTTTAGTTGCTGTTACCTCAGCCAGGAGAGCTAGCGAAATTACAGCCCTCAGGGCAGATCCCCCGTTTATAAGGTTCCATGAAGATAAAGTTGTTCTTCGAACCGATGTTACTTTTCTCCCTAAGGTGGTGTCACATTTTCATATGTCCCAAGATATCACTCTCCCTGCCTTGTTTCCCAAGCCATCCTCACCGTTGGAGGTGGCGTTACATTCCTTAGATGTTAAGAGGGCACTCTCCTTCTATATTGATAGGACTGCCCCCTATAGAAAGTCACCTAGACTCTTTCTTAAGTACAGAAAGGATGCCCTTGGCGCCCCAGTCTCCTCACAGCGTCTGGCTTCATGGATAATTTCTGCAATTCGGTTAGCCTACCAGCTGGCAGGCAGGGATCCTCCCCCGACACTACAGGCACACTCCACGAGGTCAGTTTCTACCTCTCAAGCCTTTTTGCGGGGTGTTCCAGTCCATGACATCTGTAAAGCAGCAACATGGTCAACTCCGTCTACCTTTGCATCTCACTACAAGTTGGACATCCTCGCCAAGAGGGATGCAGCCTTTGGCAGAGCCGTTCTCTTCTCCTGTGTGGCATGACCCACCTCCAGGGCAGTAGCTTGTTACTCACCCATATGTGTGGATTTCACAGACTACATGAAGAAGAAGTATGGGTTGCTTACCTGTAACCATATTTCTTCGAATGTCATGTCTGTGAAATCCACACGAACCCGCCCATCCTCCCCTCTGTCATGCCTCTTTTCGTACTGCGTTTTCGCGGAAACGGACTGAGGAGCAAGCCCCGCCTTGGGTGATAAGGCTGATGGGAGGATGGGGGTGCTTGTTTTTAGATCTTTCTAGTTAGAGTATACGAGAATCTGTGCATGCGCAAGGGAAAACCCATATGTGTGGATTTCAGAGACCTGACATTCGAAGAAATATGGTTGCAGGTAAGCAATCCATACATTTTTGTGATAGTGGTGAGGATAATTTATAAAAAAAATAAGGGGTCTGTCATATTCAATCTATCACAGTTACCTTAAGATAATACCTGGTTAGGCAACTAGAATTCTTACAATCATTTCCTTCTAAAAAAGCATCTTGGCTACATAGACATCTTTAAGCACTAAAATTATTCTGCACTGAGGATTCATTCCCCTCTTCTGATATCAGCATCAACTTCACCTCATATTTTTCCAGTTTGGGACTTAAGGCAACTTACAACAGTTAAAACTGTAAAACAACATCCAAAATCCAAAAGCAATCAAACCATCATAACATTAAAATCTGATTTATTTATTCATTTATTATTTATAGCAATTTTATCCCACTCTTTTCAGCCCAAAGGCGACTCAGGACGGCACAAAGATTGGCAACAATTAGATGCCATAAATATATATACATATCAATTAAAAACATTTAATATCATGTAAGAAAAATCCATATAAAAACCAATTAAAACTATAATAGTTAATGTCTACCAGTTCGACTCCTTATCCATTTGCATCGTCCAAGCCATTCCGTGTTAGTTATTTCATCATACTGTATTCCTCCAATAACGCCATGTTACCAAAAGCTTGTTCAAAGAGCCAGGTTTTTACTCTTTTCCGAAAGCTCAGGAGGGAGGGGGGGGGTGATCTAATATCCCTGGGAAGGGAGTTCCACAGCTGAGGGGCCACCACTGAGAAGGCCCTGTCTCTCGTCCCCACCAAGCACACCTGTGAGGAAGGTGGGATCAAAAGCAGGGCCTCACCAGACGATCTTAAATTCCTGGGTGGTTCATAAGGAGATATACGTTTGGACAGGTAAGCTGGGCCTGAACCATTTAGGGCTTTATAGGCTAAAAACAGCACTTTGAATTCTGCTCAGTAGCAAATTGGCAGCCAGTGGTGCAGGTGCAAAAAAAGAGTTGTATGCTCCCCGAATGCTGCTCCTGTTAGCAACCTGGCTGTCGCCCACTGGACCATTTGAAGCTTCCAAACAGTCTTCAAAGGCAACCCTACATAGAGCGCATTGCAGTAGTCTATACAGGATGTAACCAGAGCAGAAACGGTTAAACAACAGTAAATAGAAAAGTCTGGCACATTACACAAGGTGAGTCTCTCCTTTTTTAAAAAAGTAATTCTCAAAGGCCTGCCAGAATAATAAAAAAAGATTTTCCTGTTTGTGGCAAGGTAGTAAGCAGAGTGCCAATCTAATCTCTCTGGGAAGATTCTGGTGAGGGGCCTCTGAGAAGATCCTGTCTTCTGTTCCTACCAGATGCACCTGTGAGAGTAGTGGGATAGAGAAAGGGGCCTCCTCAGAAGATCTCAAGACACAGGCAAGTTTGTAGAGGACATTACAGTCCTTCAGATAACCTGTATAATTAAGGTATGTTACATAATTGAGTTTTAAGATAAAGAAGTATGTGTAAAAATCATTTGGAAGAGATATCCTGTATTTCCTTGCATAACAGTCGCCACTGCATAATAGGTATACCAATTGGTATTGTGTTCCTCACACAATAGTTGCATCCTTTATTCACTCACCCACATGGCTGCCCCCATGGAGCTATGGGGCTTCACTCGGCTGCAAAGGGGGCAGGCACATAGAAGGGTTAAGCCTGTCCCCCTGGCAGCCAAGTGAAGTCCAGTAGCTGGAAAAAAACTTATATTGTGTAATAGTCATAATAACCGGCACACACCCCTTTCCCCTGCCAAATGGGGGTGGGGGTGGGGTGGGTGGGTGCGGGAGTGCGACTGTTACATGGTGAAATACAGTAGATCAAGACACAGCACGCATGAATGGGTCTATCTGAATTTCCCTTGTGAAAGTTGCCCACCTCCTATAGAAATACCTCTGGTGTGTAAATGCTCCCTTTTCTATTCTATTTCTATCTTATTTGGATCTTGAATGGATTTGTTTGTTACCACTGGAAAAAAAAGATTACTTTTGTCCTGCCTACATATAAAATCTCCAAGTGGTTTGGATTTCACCTAGTACAGAATTTGGAAAAATACTTTTTGTACTGCAGCTCTCTAGTTGGCTCACTTGTGGAAATGGATTAGAATAGACAGTCAGGAGAATCCTGGAAGTATCAATCCAAAGGATAACTTTTTTCTAGTTCTATTAAAGTCCTTTATAATTTGACACAGTATAAATGAGACCTTTCTCAGGTGTATTTATCTATAGGAGGTAGGACTGGATCTCCTCCAACTCTATGATTCTATCCCCTACATCACTTCATTGCCAGAATTCTTAATTGACATTAATTAGAATACAAGAACAAAATGAAAAGGAGCAATGGGAAAGGTGTACATACTTGTTTTGATCATTTATCATCCAGCTTCTATTGGAGAAGCTTCTATGAAGTCTTCTTCCTTCCCCCTCCAAATGTAGCTTGGGGTATACTGGAAGCTGTGAGTAACTAATTCCTCTTGTAGCATGCTGAAAAATACACACCAAAGTGATACTCGTCACTAATTACATACTGTGCTGACCACGTGAGATGCTGGTTATCCTGTGGTAGAATGGTAGAATTCCTACTGCTTTCCTGCTTAATTGAAAGGGAAAATGGAAACGCTTATGCTTTCAGTATTGTAGGTTCACAGGAAGTTCCCCATAGGCAATGCAGTAATTCTTGGTGAATGACAGGGCTGTGTAATTGGTTCAACTGCTTCTTGTGTTGCTTTTGTAATGAGTGTCAAGTTTCTATAAGCTAATTGTGCCAATGAGCCATGTTATTACTTTATTGGTATTATTATTTTAATTTCCATTGTTTCTCCAGTGTATATGTTTGGTACAGTGTCTCCAGGAGACAATTGGTTGTCAGAAGGATAAAATGATGCCCCCTCTCCTATTTCATTCCTAGAGCGAATGAGTGATTGCTGAACTGAATGGACAGTGTTGTCCTCCACTAATGAGGACATGCTCAGGTTCAGGTTAGCCTATGCATTGCATACAGCCCTGTCTTCTAGCATCTTACTATTGTTCCTTCTGCTTCACTGGAGGTGGCTACTTCAATCTGCTAAACAGTAGGTCTGGTTCTGAGAATCATGGTTTCCAGAGAAGAGAAGTTTCGATCTTAGCTGCAATGAAAAATATGACACTCTACTGAATCCTAAAGCAGCAAGATCCATAGAACTAGAGCATTGATCCCTCTCACACTGTCTCTTTTTTTCTTCAGGATGGATGGGAAATTATAAAGCAAACCATGACTTCTGGCTTTTTGCCTACTCAGACTCATCTGACTACATGTTATGACTCTGTATCTTTTAACTCTGACCTACATTGGTCAGTATGAAACTTGAGCGGCAGCCCATCACAAAGCTAAGTAAATAGATCCCAGATCTTACAAGAGAGTGTAGTTACAGGAGGAGAGTAACTTCAACTTTTCATTCCAATTTATGTGACTTATAAGGTGTCATTGTACTCTGAAAATAGGAAAGTATATTTATTTAGAAGATATGTATTGAAGATAAAGAATATTATCAAGTTGTGATGGAATGGGGATTGGCAGTGATATTTCTCCAGAAGTTGTTGAACTGTCGATGTGATAGCCAGTGTTGAAGGGGAACTGCAGAGTATCAATTTTTTCAGGAACTCAATTGCTCATCCCTATAAACAAATGTCTAACTCATTTATGGAGTACCTGGAATTCTTGGTTTGTATTATAGCAGGGCTGTCCAACTGGCGGCCTGGGGGCCGTATACGGCCCCCAGCCCCTTCCCTCCACCCCCCTAAGCTTTTAAATAAAAAATAAAAATTGAAAAATAAAATAATATTTTTTTTAAAAAAATACCTACTTCCGGGTTTGGAGTAAGTATTGCGAGAATACGCAATCCACACGGGATTTCGCTGTCAACGCAAGATCACGCCGGCGTTGACAGCGAAATCCCGTGTGGATTGCGTATTTTCGCGATACTCTTTGGCTACTCTACTACTGGATCGCTGAGGCCCACAGATGCGATTAGGACCTTCTTCGACTCAGTCGGTCGTTGCCTCTCTCGTCGTCCGGGTACTCCTGGATCCTGCGCGTTTGGAAAATGTAGGCCGAAGCAGGGGGCTCCTCAGGGGGCTCCTCATTCCCTCCCCCCATCTCCTCTCATGTATTAAATATAAAATTAAATATATTTAAAGATGAAATAAGGGGAGATGGGATACATTAAAATAAGGGGAGAGGGGAGGATGGAATTAAATATATTTAATATTAAATTAAAATAAGGGGAGAGGGCGCTGCGGAGAGGGCGGAGCCGGGGGCAGGGAGGGGGCGGAGCTGGGGGAGAGGGCGGAGCCAGGGGTGGGGGCAGACCCTACGGCCCCCCAGGTCGTCAGTGACCGGAATTCAGGCCCCTGGGCCGGTAGAAGTTGGACAGCCCTGTATTATAGCATCAATCTGGTTAGTAATTCCAAACACCTGTTCATTTAGAAGTTATGGGCATGCATCACCCTCCATGCAAACTATGCATGCTGCATAACTACTTTGGGAACTTTGCATGTGCCTTGAAATGCTGCAAGACATCACAGCTAGGCACTATAATTCCCATCTCATGTCTCATAGATCTAATTGTCAGATTTCATCTGTAGCAGTTAGCACATTGTGTGATTAAACTAATGGAAGACTGAGCAAGGAGATTCATTAGTTCCAGCCTCCCTTGGTAAATTGCTCATTCTAAGGTACTAGTCACATTTTCAGAGTTTTAGTTGTTCTTTGGTTCTCTTAAAATTACCTTTTACATTGATATGAAAAGAGAGACATAGAATACAATTGGATTTGATGAAGAAAGATGAAACAGATGGAATTTGCACATACATAAACACACACACACACACACACATAATATGTCTTAGTCAAGGATCACATTCCCAAATTGAAAACATGGAAAGGTTTTATGTCTTACATTCTTTGCTTGAGCACTTTTGAGTCTTTTTGACCCCCCCCCCCGGTTTTTACTATGTATTATGCATTGAATGTTACCCTGTTTATGAATGCAAGTAATTATAAAATGAGTGACACTTTAAGTGCTGCAATAGTTCCAACACAAAGAAAGAAATGCAGCATTGTTTGACATGAACAAAGTCTTGTGATTATAATTTTATGCTCCTCTAATCGCCATTTATTTTCTCTCTGTTTGATACATATTTCCATTTTCATTTTTTAAACAAAAGGTTTTGATCTACCTTGAAACACATTGGAAGATTTGTTTAAAAGGCAGTAGCTAAATTCTGGCAATTGTATGTGAATAAACTGAAAAGAGTGCTATTCCTTTGGGGAAAACTGGCAACAGCTTCAAGCTTTCATCTGTTCCCTCAGTCTGGAATAAATTGGAATGAAGCCACAGGGATTAAATAATAATATTTATCATATATTATCTTTAGAATATAATAATACACATTATTTCATGATTCTCTAATTCCAAGTTAACATAAATAACATAAAAATAAATATCAGCCATGTTATACTCCAGATAGAATCCGGTTGGTGACATAATGCAAGTCTAACCAGAAGTATGGTACTGTTTGGACATTACAGAAGATTCTGTCACATCCCCTTCTGCCAGTGTGAGGCAGCTTCTTGAAGTTAATGCATGAACCCATTTCCCAGAGCCATTTAGTGGCTCTGGGAAAAGTGAAAGCACTTTGGCCATATCCAGTCACAGTTTGCAGCTGGGGAAAAAGAAAAGACATTTCTGAGAGATCATAATGTGGTTCAGACGGTGGCATCTAATCCTTTCTCTTGGATGTAGGACAGCAAGTGCTGCCTTACCTTTGCGCTCAGTTGGACATGCACTGAGAAGAGAAGAACAGAGAAGAAACTCCTGCCTTGATATTCTTGGTTATATGGCTGTGTGGAAGGGCCTTAAGATGATACATTTTGATGAAGTGGAGGTCACAGAAGGAACTAATTTCTGGAGAGACCTTCCTTATAAAGTGAGTGAGATCATTGCCAGAAAAGCAGCTAAACTCATATATTAAAGTTCTAATTTGGTAAAGATGCGGAAAAAATATAGTATGCATAATATCCAAATGTTTGCTTTGGTGTGAATGCAAAAAGATCTTTCATGAACTTCCATTTCTATTTTTCTGCATACTTGCCTTTGGTTATCACTAGTTTTTAACCTTCCTTCAGACTAAAATGGATCTCCCGGTGGCATAGTGGGTTAAAATGCTGAGCTGCTGAACTTGCTAATTGAAAGGTCTCAGGTTCTAATCCAGGGAGTGGCATGAGCTCCCACTGTTAGCTCCAGCTTCTGACAACCTAGCTGTTCAAAAACATGCAAATGTGAGTAGATCAATAGGTACCAATCCGGCAGGAATGTAACAGTGCTTCATGCAGTCATACCAGCAACATGGCCAACTCTTCGGCTTAGAGAGGGAGATGAGCACCAACCTCCAGAGTCAGACACGACTGGACTTAATGTCAGGAGTTACCTCTACCCTCAGAATAAAAATAAAAAGAAGAAAATACTTTCCGTACCATGGGCAAGAAAACTTCAAGTTAAGTCAAAGAGGAGCACAAACATATCATTGTACAAACACATTTTTCGGATGTGATGTTGTGTGGGTATCTGAATGTATGAGTAGTTAACTGCATTAATGAAGGAGTTACTTCCTTCCTTTTGTAGAGTCATAAATAATTCTGGAATGAAGGTACAATGCATGGGAGAGAAAACAGGTAACAATACATGCTGGCTGAGTCACTATAACTGTGTCTGCAGAACAAAGAACATATACAGAGCAGAGAGAATAGGAAGCCTGAGAATGTTATGAGAATAATTAGGGAATTGCTAAAAGCGGCCTCTCTATTTGATTTCTCTTTTCCTTGTGTTAAATAACTGAGCAAATAAAAGCATTTCTATTCTGTGTTTTAGCCCTGGCAACACCTCTAAGTGGTTTGCAAAACAAAATACCACAAATAAAATAACACAATTAAGGCAAAGTACTACAACCAAGAAGAGCAGAGATAAAACACTTAATCACCAACAAATACTATTAAAAGCCAAGTGCAATAAATATGCTTTTTACTGCCCACCCAAAGTCATCTAAAATGGTGATTTATGCTCATTGTTACAAGTTTAACAGGCAGTGCCATTTCTTTTCATCCCACTGCTGCCATAATTGGATACTCTTGCATGGCAGAGGGTCAAACACCTTGTGACCTATTTCACCTGTACGATTCTGTGATCTGGGGCTATCTATACATTTCTGGCAGCATGAAATAGTGAATAAAGGAGACATAGAAGAAGGACAGCAATGCTATTGTCTAGAGCTACAGAAAGTTAGTGTCTAGCACTAACCCTAAGAGTCTCAAATCATGCTGATCTGCCTTACGCATATTAACATGGCAGGTAGGGGCAGCTGAGATGGGATCTCACTGTCTCCCATTTCAATAGACAGCATACCATCTGTGATCTCAGGGATGGAACGACAGATGTGTCAAGCAATTTAGCAGTTATTTGTGATGGAGCTTTACAGGTGAATAGTAAAAGGCTCTGAAATAGCTTCTTGATTCAGATCATAGAAAAAAACTAGGACGGACAAACATGTGTTGCTTTTTATCCGTGTCTCCTTAACCCCTCTTCAGGTTATTTTGACTCATTTCTGCATTTGTTCACTTTTTAAAAATCCACTTGATTATCAAAAGCTTTCACATTTAATATATGTCATTTTGTATGCAATTTCTTCTAGGGTTTTTTTTAAGCAAGGCATTTCCCCTAACATAATGTATGTTGCATGTTACCTTTACAAATATACAATTTTTCATGTGCACTTTCCCCAATATATGCATTTGTTTAAAAGCCGACAACCTATATTCATTGAAATGTGAATTTCTTTTGTTTTGCCTATTAGTTTGAAAAGTGTGAATCAAATGATTGCACCTTCTCAGACATATTATAAGAAGGAGGCTGCTAATGTTATACATTGAGTTAATGTCTTTGCAGAATTTTACCACAGTATAGCATCAATCCGGTCTAGAAAACCATTTCTGATTTTAGAAGATGAGTCAATGTGACTGCTAGATAGTTGAACCCAGCAACTTAGAAGGTGGTGTTTCTTTTTCTCCCTCATTGGAAAATCAATAATTATATTTAAATAGTGGGTTATTTTGTAGCTGTGACTGGGACCACTAACCTCTGGTTTACAATGGTTTACAATTGTTTGATTTACATCAAAAATAGCACGCTGAAGACGCAAAGTTTCTTTCATTTAGTCTGTAACAGTTCTCAGCTGGGTATCTAGTTTAAACAGAGAATGGGAAAGAGAAAATAAGAGACCTGTTAACATGATTTTTTAACATCTCTTTGACAAGAGTATATTACACCCTACAGCATATTAGCATTACTTCTGGTTAATATTTATGCCCTGATAGCTTTGTCCAGTTTTAAAGTTGTTTGCACAGCAACAAAGGAACTCCGCAAGAGGCCATTTGCAACATGAAATAATAATGAAAAATAATTAATTTTAACACACAGGGTGTTGATTGCCATCTTTTTCATAATAATAAGGTTTAGACAAAACATGTAATGATTTGGCTTATGGTATACTGAGAAGTTCAAAAGTCCCAACAGCGGAGGCACAATATAAAATCATTCCCCACATGCTATAATAACTTACTCTGAGCTTTGAAGACCAAAATGTAGTGAAATTGTCCATAATCAAAGTCCAATTCTTTTTTCTATGTAGTATACAATTATGTGGAGCCCCTGATGGCACAGTGGATTAAACCACTGAGCTGCTAAATTTGTTGACCGAAAGGTTGCAGGTTCGAATGTGGGGAGTGGCTTGAGCTCCTGCTGTCAGTTCCAGCTTCTGCCAACCTAGCAGTTAGAAAACATGCAAATGTAAGTAGATCAATAGGTACCACTCCGGCAGGAAGGTAACGGCGCCCCATGCAGTCATGCTGGCTACATGACCTTGGAGGTGTCTACGGACAACCTTGGCTGGCTCTTTGGCTTAGAAATGGAGATGGGCACCAACCCCCAGAGTTGGACACAACTGGACTTAATGTCAGGGAAAACCTTTACCTTTACTATACAATTATGGTAAAAGGACGGCAGTAAGAGCCATGTCTGTCTGTTGCCAGAACAAGCTACCCTACTGGCTCTGGGCAGCTTGGGTGTCCTTGCACTCTTTTTTGTTTAAGTGTCCATAATGGATTTGTAAAAATATTGTACATTTCTAGGATCTTATGACAAAGGATACCTAGAGTGGTTATTGAAAGATGAATTTAGAAATGCATATTACATTACTATGACCATGAGAATAATGAGTTTGGCCTCATTCAACTAGATCATGGTCATCATAAGCAACCTATTCTGTTTGAGTGTCCTTGCAGGATATTTGTGATGCTTCAGTGTTTGTGAGAGACTATCAGTTGTCTGTGGGCATTCTGCTCCTGTTGTTAAGAACATAAGAACATAAGAAGAGCCATGCTGAATCGGACCTCAGCCCATCTAGTCCAGCATTCTGTATCACACAGTGGCCCACCAGTTGTACACGGGGATCTCGAGCAGAAGGGAGGGCAAAACCCTGACCTGCTCCCGACCCCCCACAACCAGTACCCAGGGAAATCGTGCCTACCTCAACCAACTCCGAGGTGGCACTTGAATGTCCTTTTCAGTAACTACCGATACACTTGGTATCCATGAATCTGTCTAATCCTGCCTTGAAGTTGTTCAGGCTGACAGCTGTCACAACCTCTTCTGGAAGTGAGTTCCATAACCCAATGACCCTCTGGGTGAAGAAATATTTTCCTTTATTAGTCCTAATTTTCCTACCTTGGAGCTTCAGGGAGTGCCCTCTAGTCCTAGTGTTTTGTGACAAAGAAAATAATTTTTCTTTATTCACCTTTTCTATCCCATGCATGATTTTATACACTTCGATCAAATCACCTCTTAAACGCCGTCTTTCAAGGCGGAAAAGACCAAGGCATTGCAACCTGATTTCATAAGGGAGCCGCTCCATCCCTTGGATCATTCTTGTTGCCCTTTTCTGTACCTTTTCCAGTTCCGTTATATCCTTCTTAAGGTGCGGAGACCAGAATTGTACACAGTACTCCAAATGTGGCCTTACCATAGATTTGTAGAGAGGTAATACAACATTTGCTGATCTATTTTCGATTGCCTTTCTGATCATGCCTAGCATAAAATTTGCTTTGTTCACTGCTGCTGCGCACTGGGTTGACATCTTCATTGAGCTGTCCACCAAGACCCCAAGATCCCTTTCCTGGTTTGTCTCGGAAAGCTTTGACCCCATCAATTGGTAGCTGTAGTTGGGGTTCTTTGCCCCGATGTGCATGACTTTACACTTGTTTAGGTTAAAATGCATTTATTTATTTATTTTATTTATTTCGGGATTTTACCCCGCTCTTCTCAACCCCCAAGGGGGGACTCAGAGCGGCTTACAGTATGGCACAATTCGATGCCCACATAATAACAATATAAACCCCAAAACACTTCAACAATTAAAATACATGAAAAATACATTAAAATACAACTACATTAGCACCATACACATTCACTCTGGATTAAAACAATGTTCAGTCCATAAAAACATTGGCCATAGCCACCCACTTTCATTAAAAACCAATCTAAAATGCTGCCTTGTGCTGGTGTACGAATGCCTGGTCCCACAGCCAGGATTTCACTTTTTTCCTGAAGGCCAGGAGGGATGTGGTGGATCGTACATCAATAGGAAGCGCATTCCACAGGTGGGGAGCCACCACCGAGAAGGCCCTATCCCTCGTCCCCACCAGCCTCATCTGAGATGTAGGCGGGAGCGAGAGCAGGGCCTCCCCGGATGATCTTAGATTACGAGGTGGGACATAGCGGCTGATGCGTTCGGACAAGTAAGCTTGGCCAGAACCGTATAGAGCTTTAAAGGTCAAAACCAGCACTTTGAATTGAGCCCGGAATTGGACAGGCAGCCAGTGGAGCTGACACAACAGGGGGGTGGTATGCTCCCTGTATGTAGCTCCCGTTAGCAATCTGGCTGCCGCCCGCTGGACTAATTGCAATTTCCGAACTGTCTTCAAAGGCAGCCCCACGTAGAGTGCGTTGCAGTAATCTATTCGGGATGTGACCAGAGCGTGGACGACTGTAGCCAGATCAGAATTCCCAAGGTACGGGCGCAGCTGGCGCACGAGTCTTAACTGTGCAAAAGCTCCCCCGGCCACCTCTGAGACCTGGGGTTCCAGGCTCAGCGATGAGTCCAGGATCACTCCCAAGCTGCGAACCTGCGTCTTCAGGGGGAGTGTAACCCCATCCAACACAGGCTGTAACCCTATGCCCTGTTCGGCCTTGCGACTGACCAGGAGGACCTCTGTCTTGTCTGGATTTAGTTTCAATTTGCTAGCCCTCATCCAGTCCGACACAGCGGCCAGGCATCGGTTCAAGGTCTGGACAGCCTCCTTGGTGACAGGTGGGAAGGAGTGACAGATCTGGACGTCATCTGCGTACAGATAACACCTTACTCCGAAACTCCGAATGATCTCTCCCAGCGGTTTCATGTAGATGTTGAATAACATCGGGGACAGAACTGAACCCTGAGGGACTCCACAGGACAAGGGCTGTGGAGCCGAACAGGTGTCACCCAATGACACCTTCTGGGTACGACCTTCCAGGAAGGATTGGAGCCACTGCAGAGCAGTACCCCCAAGCCCCATGTCTGCAAGGCGACCCAGAAGGATACCGTGGTCAACGGTATCGAAAGCCGCTGAGAGGTCCAGCAGAACCAACATTTGCCACTTTGTTGCCCATTCACTCAATTTCGAGAGA
Organism: Anolis apletophallus; assembly: GCA_030556195.1. Lineage (NCBI taxonomy): Eukaryota > Metazoa > Chordata > Lepidosauria > Squamata > Anolidae > Anolis > Anolis apletophallus. The sequence goes on from JARBWK010000002.1 coordinate 126,619,131, forward strand.
TCTTTCTGGAGCTCTTTACAATCAGTTTCATTTTTAACTACCCTGAACAATTTAGTGTCGTCTGCAAACTTTGCTACCTCAGAATTCACTCCTACATCCAGATCATTAATGAATAAATTAAAAAGTAACTGACCCAAAACTGAACCTTGGGGTACGCCACTTCTCACCTCTTTCCACCCAGAGAAATGTCCGTTTATTACCACCCCTTGTTTCCTACAGTTTAGCCAGGTTCCAATCCAGGACAAGACCTGTCCTCTGATTCCATGGCTGAAGAGCTTATTTAGGAGCCTTTGGTGAGGGACTTTGTCAAAAGCCTTTTGAAAGTCAAGGTAAACAATATCAATTGGGTCCCCTTTATCTATGTGTTTATTTACACCCTCAAAGAATTCTAACAAGTTAGTAAGACATGATTTGCCTTTGCAGAAACCATGTTGATTTTCTTTCAGCAATGCCTGTTCTTCTATGTGCCTAGTAATATTTTCTTTAATAATGGTTTCCATCACTTTGCCTGGAACTGAGGTTAAACTGACTGGTCTATAATTTCCTGGATCACCTCTGGATCCTTTCTTGAAGATCGGTGTTACATTTGCCTCCCTCCAGTCCTCGGGTACAGTGCCTGATCTTAGAGAAAGGTTATATATCTTAGCTAGAAGTTCAGCAATTTCACACTTGAGTTCCTTAAGAACTCTGGGGTGGATGCCGTCTGGACCTGGTGATTTGTTGACATTTAGTTTAGTAAGGCATATGAGAACATCCTCCTTGTTTATCTCTATCTGTTTTAATTCTTTTAATTCCCTCCCTGAAAAAACTGACTCAGCTGCAGGCATATGTTGTCTGTCCTCCTTATAGAAATTCTACCAACTGTGCCATAACTTGGAAATCCTTGCATGTAAGGGCAAATAATGATGGTGGTTTTTTCTATCTAAAGATTACAAATATCTTTCTGCAGTACTCTTCCTTGCCAGTAGCAGACCAAAATGGGTGCAGGTTGTGCGCTTTGCCCTGGGTACAAAGCATAAACGGTGCAATGGTGGCTTTTCACTCCCCCCTCTCTCATTGAGATGCTGAAAAAAAGCACAAATGCAAGGAAGAGCAGATTGACTAAAATGTCAAGGGAAACAATTCCTTTCTTCTTTCCCTTGGAATTATTGCACCATAATTTATTAGCATCTATTAGTACCACGATCCCATTCTGTGAGAAAATAAGAACACACCAGCATTTCTCTTCGTCCTTTTGCATGGATCCTGTAATAACACTGTATTAACATACTTTGTGCCATCTGCTTAATGCACCATCTTGTAGATTGGTTCTAACTACCTGTATTTTGCCCTTCCTAGAGCATGGGCCTTTAAAAACATAGTTTTAACCAGAAAAAAATGAGCAATTTCAAGATTTGCCCATTATTGCTAGAATCTGACGTTTTGTATCTTAAGCCTTTGCAGCAATGTTGTTTTAATTTGACCTAGCTGCTGTTCACATTTGAAGAAAACTCCCTTTTCTGGCTTCCTCTTATTGAAAGACTTTTTAAAAAAGGAGTAGCTTCTGAATGGGCTTTAACTGCCATGTCTTTTTTGTTGTTAAGCTTCCTCTTCTTGTTCCCCTGCCCTCTCTTGCCTCAATAACTAGCCCCAATTAGAAGCCAGGATGTCTATGCCTTAAACCTTTGGATCAGGAGTGAGGTACATGTGGCCCTCCAGATGATGTTACATAGATTGCAGTTCCCATCAGTCCTTGTTAGCACAGCCACAAGGTTGATGAGAGTTGTTGGCTTTATCAACAATTACAACACTATTTAGTGTCCATCACCTCTGAGTGCTTCTGTGTTAGAAGCGCAATCTTCAGAAAAATGGAGGCAAACAGGTGTTGCTTATAAATATTTGTTGGAAAGCACTAAATTTGATGTTAATGAAATTTGAATTAAGAGTTAGATGGTTCTGTCCAACTTGACCAATGGGAATTTGTCCTAGTCTGAATATCTAAAATTTCTCTTCATCTGGCTCACTAAAAACTGATGTTGATTAGGTCTCTATTGGATATAACTATGTTTTTGAAGAGAAATGGGAAGTTCAGCTAAAAGTTGCACGTGTAATATTGGTATTACTTTTTTCGTGGAATATGATGTGGGTTTGCCCAATACTTACTCTTTTTTGACTGCATATATGGCAAAGCATTAATTTCATTTGGTATTTGTAGATTTACTTTATATTAATGTAGTCTGTTCCTATTCCATATTTTTTCAGTACAGATCCAGTTGATCCATATGTACTTTTACATTATGCTCTTTTGATTTAGATCTCACATAATGGCCAGTGTGCTTGGATTCTGCATTTTCTTTCTGTAGCTAAAAGATGCATGCACCAGTACTTGAAAAGCAAGTATACACCAATTATCCATTGTTCAGTGAGCAGAGTATCTTAATGCTTTGGCCACACATGTATACATATTCTTCGGGCATCAATTCTAAGGGTTTCCCCCCACATATGTCAAGTTCATATTCATGTGTATGCTTAACTCACAATCATTTTATATATTCCTCATTCATTGCTCATTTCCCCCTCTTTTTCCTTTGCACCTATATTGTTAACATTCCATTTTTTTCTTAATATGCTTTAAAAATCAACATAACAATGAATACAATTGAAGATCCATCATGTACATGCTGCATCCAGGGCCATTGTTCAGGTGGCCTGGGACTGCTTCTGGTCTGTTGAGCTGTCACCTTCTTCATGTTGCTGCTGGTATAACTTCTAGCTGCCTGAGTTAGAAGAGCAGGCAGAGGTAACTGCTGGGTCACCACTCCTAATGTCAGAATTGGATGCCCATTCAACCACCAAGAAAGAGAAGGTCGATCTCCCCTCCTTTCTGCTGGTTGTGCAGATACCCTCTTCAGATGTCACGTGTTGCAGGTGATGGCCAGGTGCAACGTGTTCAGATAAGGGTGAACAGGTTATTAAAAGTGTGGGATGAGGTGCTTCATCTCTGCTTAGACTGTGAGACATCATTAGTCCCTATTATTTATTTATTTATTGTTCAATTTTATATTCCGCTCCTTCCAGCAGGCTCGGGGCGGGTGACAGTAAATATAGGTGGGCAACATGTCACAACATGTCGACATGTGGCCCTACAATAAAAGCATAAAAAGCATAAAAACACATTAAAACACAATACATCACAGACACAGGGCATGGGATGATATATTAGTTGGGAGATAGAAGCATCCTCTCTTGGTAGTAAAGGTTTGAGTAGGTGAACAATAGAAACAATGAAATCCTGAAGAACACAACTGGTTGTGCTCTCTTGGCTGCTTTGAATTTTTTTCTAGCCTGCTGCCATTAGATGCAGAGGAAAATGTTGTACCATTAATGTTCAAGCTTCATTGACTATCTATCAGTTTCTGGGTACAGTTCAAAGTGCTGGTGATGACCAACATAGCTCTGAAACACTGTATCTAGGTGGTCTCAAGGACCATATCACTCTATATGAACCTGTCTAGATTAGCCAATATTTGGGGTAGGGCTTTCTCTTGTTTCCACCATTGTCATGAGGGCACAAGAGTGGACTTTTCTCATGGTTTGTCTCAGACTAACACATTCCTCCTACGGGAGCCTTCTCTATTCTCCCTGGCAGGCAAAGACTTTATTGTTTAGACATGCCTTCTATTGATAAATAGTCATTGCTGTATGTTTTAAAATGTTATTTACATTGTTTTAGCTCACTTTTGTCTTAGCCATTCATTGGGTCTCACATTGGTAGAATGATGGGATATAAAATAGCTAGCTAGCTAAATCCAGGTTCAGCTGTGTTGTGTTGGCTTTTGTATATGGAATGGGAAAGCTTTGCCATGTCCATCTTAGATAGCAACTTCTCTCAAACTGTCCCTGCTCATATCGATTTACTTTACAGTAAAAATAGCTCAATTTTCCCAGTCTTTGTTCTTACTCTTCTTTTGGTGTATATCCAAGAGCTGAACATTTTCTTTCCCCATTGGATCTTAGCTTTTGTGTATTTTTCCTGATTGGAACTGGCAACAAGAAGCTATTTAAACGCAGCTCCATCTGTCAGAGTCAGGTCCTATAGGTATAGTGTCATGTTTGATTTTCATGTTATCATTTGTTAGGTACTCAGTGAGGGTTTTATAAATGATCTGCATTCAGGCAGTGATTTTTTTTATAATGGCCTTTGTAAGGACTCTGATTGTACACCTTTCCCATGAAAAATTAGCCTTTATGAACTAGGGAATACCATCTGCCCGTGACATCAAGAAATAGAAATGCCTGAACAGATAGCTTTAATAGCCTGCTAATCTATCTATCTACCTAGGAATCATCTATTCAAAAGTATATCACCTTTCATTCACATTAACAGGATAGTTTAAGAATCAGATATCAAAGACACAATAACAAAGCTAATAAAAAAATGAGCCACAAACATAAAACTTATACAAGCAGCATAGTGTGATATCAACCAGAATGAAATTGGTCAGTCAGAGCTAAACACTGGAAACTTTTTATTTAAAAAAATCCTAGCCCAGCATTAGAAATATATAAAAATGAAAAATCTGGTTTCAGTGAATTTCAAAATCACCCTGTGACCCTACAGAACACAAACAATTCAGAACAACAATTTACAATGTTTTTGGAAGAAGTTCATTTGTGTTTGTTTGTCTCCATAAGTCAGCTTGCTTTTGAGTGCAAGCATACCTTCCGTGGAGGTACAGCCAAACATGCTTCATTACATGATCTCCTCAGCCTATCAGGATTGAGGGAGGCTGGGTCTATGCTGCCCTGTATATCTGGATTTGATCCCAGATTATCAGTTTTGAACTGGATTATATGGGTCTACACTGCAAAATAATCTGGGATGAGATCCTGTGATATAGGGCTGTGTAGATTCAGCTGGAGAGGAAAAGAGAGGAGTTTCTCTGTCAGAGCAGCAGCCAGCCATGCTGCCTTCTCTTGTCCTTCTGAGAGGAAGATGGCTGTGTAAGATGGGGCCTTGGGTTCTTGTTCTGCAGGTGGAGAGAGACCACGGCCCCTACAAGGTCTTCCTGCTGAAGGTACTTTTCCTCATGGAAAAAATTCTGGGGGTCCTCCTCCTATTATTATTGTCACTGTCATGGTTATTATTGGAAAGGCTAGATTGATGGCCATCTGTTGGGAGTGCTTTGATTGTGCTTTTCTTGCATGGCTGAGTGAAGCAGGACTGGATGGCCTCTGGGTTCCTCCTCCTCCTGTTGTTGTTGTTGTTGTTGCAAAGGCTTGATGGATGACCATATCTTTGGGGTGTTTTGATTGCTTTTCCTGCATGGCAGAATGAGGTAGGACTGGATGGCCTCTGGGGTTGCTCCAATTCTGGTAGTGTTCCCATTGGCGCAAATGGGCAGGTTAACTTAACAATATAGTAACAAATTCTGAATTTTCTAAATAGAAATGAACCAGATGCCTTATGATGTTTTATAAACACTTTAGAAATGATTCACCAATTCCTGCCCCTAATTTAGCAATTAGTATTGAAACATTTTTTCATTGATCACACAAGCCTAAATTAATTATGCTAAAATCTGAGTCCAACCTCTGATTAAGAGATATAAATATATTATTTTTGGAAGACTTTCCTAAAGCCCCACCAAACAACTACATTTACTTGATCTATATACGAACTATTACTTCATAGTGTGGTCCAGGGGCCTTGCTAGTTGAGAGCTGTGGTTCCAGGAACTAACTTTCCCAAACTCTGACTGCAGCCATATAGCTGAGGCTTTGTTCCTCTTTGTGTTTCACTGTTTTTTTGTTAAACCAACAGAACCTAACAGTGCCTGACTCTGTTTAGGTCCTATGGTGTGCAACCAATCACTTTATCATTGTTTGAGTGCAAAATTTTGGGGTTTTGTTTTTTTTACTTTTTAAATAGTTGATGCGGTTAAATAGAATAGAGCTTTTGTTCTAGGAGTGTGAAACTTTTTAGAATAAATAAGTAGAAAAAAACATGTTTGCCTTTTACACTGACATGCAGAAGACACTGGTATAGAAGCAAAGATGAGGATGAAGCTGACACAGTTCCCAAAGATCCAGTTAATAGAAACCAAATGCACGATGTAACATATAATCTTCCTACCACATCTTCATCTTGTCAGGAGCTGACACAAAACCATCATTCTGATGCTGCAGTTTGTATCTGCTCATATATTACACTGGCATCTTATTAAGCTAGTCTTTTCCCCCCAGAAAAAATTACATCAATTCATTTTTGTTCCATGGCTTTCACCTCTCAAATCGTTCAATAGCCAAACGAATAAAAGACATTCCTTGGACAAAATGGGAGACATTACACTTTTTAAAATTGCCAGGAGATTATATGATATTTTTCTCCCTTTGAATGATAAAAAACTGGAATAGCTGAGGTGAAATTACTCCTCCCCACCTCCCCTTTCTGCTCTCGTCTCCTCCTACTACCTCCTCTCCATTTATTTCATTTTTGTGATACCTTTGATATAATATATAAAACCAGCAGCTCCCCAATTCCTTTACCAATGAAATCATGTTCCTTCTATAGAATAGCATTGTACAAGTTCGGTTACGACAGGCAAAGCACAGCTCCCACTTGCTTTAGTATGTTACTATGTTGGTATGTTATCAGGATTTGGCAGCCACCCTAATGGAACCTACTTCACAATACCAATATCTCTATTGAAAAGATCCAGGAAGCTAGACTATAATATTAATTCTCCTGGTAGCAAAAACCTGTGGCTCCATTGAGAGGCTGAATGTAGGAAGTGCTCTGATGGATTACAATGAAATGCCTGAGAGTAAATGGCATTCTGTTCCCACCTATTGACTCACCAGATGTCTATGGAAGGCTCACAAGGACATGAGTGCTGTTGGCAGATTTACAACTTTTGATACTGGAAATAGTTTCAACAGGGTGTTGTGATACCTTTAATTGTAATGAATTTTGGGTTGCTGTAAGTTTTTTGGGTTGTATGATCATGTTCCAAAAGAACATGGGATGTCGTCCAGGCAGCTTCCGCATACGTCAGCACGTACAACGGGACTCCGCCCTTCACGACCTCGCAGCCGCGTAGGACGTCCACGTCATCGTTGGGGGCCTTGTTTACCTCTGACGCCATCCCTAGGGAGCCGCGTGCAGGACGGATATCCGCCCACGCCTCTGGAGCTTTTCCTCACGGTCTCGCCCCGGTGCTCTCTAGCCCATAGAGTGCACATCCATTCCCTGCCCATCCGGAACGGCTGCCCCAACAGGGGGCCTCATTGGAGGACTTCCGAGGATCGTGCGGTTGTATTTGTTCATTGCCTATTTTGCTTATTGTTCCCTTGGGGCATACGCGGACACCGGGCCCCCCTTCCCCTTCGGGTGGGGCTTATTTGCGGGACATTCTCCTATAGCGAGGGTAGCCTGCTTCTCCCTAGGGGGTGGATTGGCTCTTCGGGATATTCTCCTTACGGACCTGCTGGGGTGACCTTCTGCGCCCTCCCCAAAAGAACATGGAACATGGCCTTACAGCCTGAAAAACTTACAGCAACCCAGTGATTCGGGTCGTGTCACACCCCAGCATGGTCCCCAACCTGTTTCCTTGGTCAAACCAGACCGAAGCCATGTTATTCAAGTCAGGCCTGCTAGGCCAAAAGACAAGCCGCGGCCAGGCAGCTTTTGCAAAGACTCCCAGTTCATTCATCGTTCAAGGCCAAGTGGAGCTCGGCTCCCTCTCTGCCCGATAAGCGGAGATGGGTTGACTCCTTTTTGCCCAGGTGCTCCTGCTAATTGGGAGCACATACCACTCCCATGTGAAAGGCCTGAAGAGGCCCAGCTGGAGAACTGTTATGAGAACCCGGTCCGACGCCTTGGAGGCGTCGTAACTTCAAAGTGTCTGAGACCTACTTAAGCCAGGTCTCAGAGATAGAAACATCTTTCGCCAACGTTCAGAACTCCAAGCCAAGTCTTTACGGAGCCTTGCCTGGCCATTGGGCCTGCCTAGAACTTTGTTGGCCAAGCCTTGGGTCAAATATTTACTTTTCCTGGATTTAGCCCGATTGGGGGCAAGAAGATTCTCTTTGCTTTATTCCTGTTTGCCAAAGGTCTATAATCTTGTATCCTCCTTCTTTGGACAATTGCTGCTATCTATCGATGCTCTACAACATCTTTAGACTATAATCCTAGCCTCTTTGCTATATCCATTTATTCTAAATGAAGCATTTAAACATGGCCAGTGTCAAGCGGATTACTGAGGGGTCCTCCAGGTCTTTGGGGCGCAACAGGTCATGAAAACCTTTGACAACACAACCTAACGATTTTTATCATGAGCTTTTGTGGATCTCACCACAGCGCCTTTGGCCCTATCTACTATATACTGATCATATAATGCAATTTCAACTGTATTGTATTGCAGTGTAGATGGGGCCTTTAATAGCCTTGCTCTCTACAAATTTATCTAATCTCATGCCAAAATATCCTCATTGGTAGCCATCAGTTTTACTATGAATGGTGTCTGACTATCCTACATTGCCCAGCCCACCATTTAGCTTCAGCATATGATGTCAGGCAGTGAGATTATGAAAGAAGAAGAGAGAGGTCTCTCTACTTGTTTTCTCTATGTCATGTTCCTTCCATGTTTCCTGCCATCCTGTTCTTGAGCCATCTATAGCTGTTTTCTCTGGAGGGAACAGCCTGCAACATGAGTTGTGTTATCAATAAGCTTATGACTGGTGGATGTCATGGTTGGGTAAAGCTGCTCACTCACTGTAGCTGCATCCCTCACAATGCTGAAGTCTAGTCTCTTGGGAAAAACTGTTTAGGGACTAAAATTCTGAGACTCTTCTGGCTAGCATGGCCACTGCACAGGGATTTGTGTTACTTGTACCTGCCAAAGTAATTTCCCCAAGCGGCATGCCTTCTTTGCCACCTTGCTGTATTGGCATTGGATTCCCTGATGCAGAATCACTCAACACCAGATGGCCTCCAGCAAACCATCTGGTCAAGTATTTTAATAAAACCCTTCAGATCCATTTAGAATTGGATTAAGGCCTATTTCAAATGTATATCAGCCACCCGCATAAACATGTTTTGCAGATTTCCCACTTGTGAAATTGCTAACTGAAAAGGTTGAATCAATTTAGCTCTCAGACTTCTAAAAAATCCAAAGAACTCTGTTTTGCAAAGGATTGAGAATAACTCTTCAAAACAGTCTTTTGAAGCTTTTTCATCACCTTGTGACAAATGCTTCAGCAAGAACACTGTGCTCCCAAAGGCATTTGGAAACACTGCATAGTCCCATGGTTGTCTCATCAAAATTTCAGCAGCAAAGGCAACAGATCAGCTGGCATTTTTCTTTTATGAAATGCAATCTATCTGGAGTGTTCCAAAATTAGGCACATCCATTTGATTTCTGTGGAGTGATCACATTCTAAAATAAGAGATAATCCTTAAAATAAAGAGCTGTCTAGTAAGCTTCCATGGCACCAAACCAAAAGATGCTCTGGTATGAAATTGCAATGTAAATCAACTCTATTTTAGAAGTCAACATGTATATATTGCAATTCTAGTTGGGTAAAAGTCCATTTAGTTGTCTTTTTAAAGGCTGGAAACCTACATGTAAATACTTGTCAGTAGTACAGTACATTGCTTGGAATTGTACTGCAAATTGGGTTTAAAATGTGTTTCAATATGGAGATTAATTGATGGCGACACACTTAAAGGATTTCAAATAGCAGGATATATTGAAAAACTGAGAACATCAAGAACAATTCATATAAAATGTTTCAATACAAGATGATCACCTTATAAAAGATATTTTATGAGACAATCTCCATTTCGCAAGCCAAAAATTCAAAAAGTCCATGCACTATGGTTGCAGTTTTTCTCTTTCATCAAAAAGGGGGAAAATCCACATCAGTTCATTTTTTAAAAAAAGGTAAATAAAATTAATATGCCTAGTCCCCTGCCAGATATTTTCTACAAAGGTTGCAATCAGTGTTTTTGAGCTGTGAAAAAATATGCTGCTATATATCATCTAGTCTTAAAGATGTCCCAAGTGTGCTTCCATCACTCCCTCCCTTCTTTTTATATTGAAGCAAACTAACACTGCTAGATCTCTGAGAACACTTAGCCAATAAAGCTATCAGAAAAAATCTCCAGAGAAAATCGGTTTTCTATAAAGCATTTGATTACAGCAAAATTTACTGGATTGTTTGGAAACATTGGAAGAATATTTGGCAGACATGACCTTCCAGTATGATACTTAGAAAATTTAGCCATAATATACAAAGCTAGCAATCACTTAGTAAACAATTGATGGGACCTAAAGAGTGCAGGTTCCCCATCTCAAAACATGGTTTGTCCCAGGAAAAAGACAAGTGAACATGTGTTGCACAAAAAAATCCTCCAGTTAAAACAAAGTTCAGTTTACTTAAGCCAATAAACACAGGTGATATCATGGAAGTCACAACAAACTATCCAATATGTCTATAGGGTAGATTCTTTCTTGGTCCCAAATTTGGAAGAAATCTCATATCAACAAAATTCAATTACATATTGAAAATTGGAGAGAGCTGTGCTTGTCAGTTACACCCACTTACCATTAAAGGGATATGAGCCTTCTCCAGTTTTCAGACAACTCCAATTACAATGATAATGGAAGCTTTCTTTCCAAAGTTCTTGTCTGTTTATGAAAAAATATTGCTAATTTGGTAAATCCTTATCTAAAGATGAACCAACTTTTTTTTGTTTATTGAGGGGCAATTGACTTAAAGAGATCTTGGTCCCAAATCAAATCAGTGTTTCATAGGTCAAAAACAGACCCTTGAACTGAACTTGAAAACAAATTGGAGTTGATTCAGGCCCAGAGATATATGGTCTCAAAAGTGCATACCAGACAACAGTTTGGTCACTGCATTTGGCCTTGGCTGTGGAGTTTGAACATGTTTCAAAGGTAATTCCACACAGATTACAACTGCTATGGTCTGAGAAGTAATCAAGGCATGGATTGCTCTGAAAACTGCATTCCCTGAGAAGAGGCAGAGCCAATGCATCATGGCAGCCAGTTTTGATGGGTTAATTTAGTTTCAGATTTTTAAAGCAGTTCAGTTTTACAATCATTATTATTTTAAACCTGCAGTCTTACCATGTTAAGCCTCTCTGGAGGTCTAGTCAAGGTAATTCTAGCAACTCCTGTGTTAAAGCAGTTTGAACATTAGAAGACAGCTGTGGAAAACTTCATGTACCCCCCTGCTAGAATCTTTTGGCTCTTACTTGTTTAATTAGGATCAATGTGCTATTTTCAGGGCAAAGGGCATAAAAGCCCCCTCCCAATCTTGGTAATCCCTATTGCTTTTAATAAGCTGCCTCTATTCATGCAGTAATTGACCAGTGTGACTAACTACATTGGCATGGGAAGGAGCAGTAGTGTGCCCAACATAGCATTGAGCCATAGCCATTAAAGTGGTGCCAAACTGCATTAATTCTACAATGTAGATGTGTTCTTAGTCTATGCAACTTTCTGCTACACCCTTTCTCTCAGTCTAAAGGTACTACAATATCGCTTTGCACAATGATAGCGATTCTGGACTTGTGCAGTCTTTGTGCATCATCTGAAAGAGAGGGATATCAGAGTATCATCAATGTAAATAATGAGAGCCAGCCTCAGAAATCTGAATGACTTCTCACAAAAGTGTCATGTATATGATAAAAAGCATAGAGGACAATCTTAAGCTTTTGCAAACTCTGTAAACCTAATGGTGATAAAGAGAAACAACTATCTTATAGGAATCTTAAGCCAAATAGGTCATCTAAAAGAGGATTTAGTTTATCAACTAAACAAACAAGGACAATGCTATGAATGATGGAAGTTTATTCAACTTGGTAGTCCAAATGGATCAACTCTCACTGTCCTTTTACCAGGTCATTTACACATCAGGCAAAAAAGAGATAGCAAGCAACCCTAATCCTGTCCGATTTGTCATCGATCCCTTCCTTTGGGCTTCACGCAAATCTTTCATTTGTCAAAATATATGATCCTGTGCTTTTCTTTTCCATTTCTTGCTGAACAGCTTAGCCATTGGTTCATCCCATCAAGTACAAAGTCTGTCCAAGGGGTGTTTGTGGTCTTTTGGTATCCTGTTAGTTAGCTGACATGTCCATTGGTTGCCTTTTGTTTGTGCCATGTATCCTGCCCATCTTCTTTTAGCCTCATAGATTTAATTGACCATGTCATGTACTCTGGTTCTTTGACACAGCTCTTTATTGCTGATCTCTTATTGTCGCACCACACATCCTTCTTTCCATTGCTCTCTGAGTCATCTCCAATTTTTCCTCTTCTAACTTTGTTGTGCCCTTGTTTCAGATGTGTATAACATTGCCGATAAGATTCTAGTGTTGAAGATATCTGCTCTGACCTTCATTGAATGAAGGTCAGCAACCCTAATATTGGTCTACAAATATGGCTGAAGAGACAGGAACCTGGACTCTGACATTGAAGACATAGGCACTAAAATTATAAGAATTGTCAGTTTTCCTTTCTCCTAACTTGGACTTTTATTTTAAAAATCCAAGTTCATTTCATCTGGTTTCCTATAATAATTTGAAAAAAGATAGTAAGGCTTTTTTTTGTAAAACAATGAAATGAATCACGTTATCTTGCCCCCCCCCCCCAACCCTAAGCAGAAGGCAGAGGAGCAGCAGTTGCAAATTCAACGAGTAAATTAAACCCCTTCCATCCTAGCTGATGCCTGCGTGGGAGTGGGTGGTGCATGCTCTAATGGGTTTTGCAAGCAATTGTTTCTCCCCTAAAAGAGAAAAGTTCAGGTGAGATGATTAACAGTAGCAAGAACAATGTTATGTCACTGTTATCAGAAGTGAGTTGCCAATTTTTTTTACAGAGTCTGGTTAATGTGACTATGAAAGAATCCTGGGGATGTTAAAGACAGGATGCAATGATTAATAGTATTTGGCAAACTAATTGGCTTGAAAAAGGCAGCAACCCAAATTTGAAATGAGTTACGAAGCTGAAGGGCAAAACAAACTCTGGCCATTTCTAATTCTTCTTAATAGTTCAGTTTGGATGGGTGGGCTCAGGGCTTTGATCTACTGCATATTTCCACTTTCTCCTCAAATGAGGCATCTTTTCCAATCAAATCCTTCACTTAGCAGTTCTTCCTCCCAGGCAGTCTATTTCATTCCAAGACTGCAGGACCTGGTATACTTCATAAAATATTCAGAAGGCTGAGGAAATCCATAAGGAACTATAAAAGCACAATTAGGTAGATAACGCTAGTATGCCACAATGTACGTCACCCCAGTGTCTACTGATGGAACAAATCATTGAACAGTCTCCCAATATCCTTATGATAAATGGTGTCCTAAAAACCAGCCAATTTAGTTCACTTGGAGCTATAGCATGGCATCTGGGTTGCTTTAGAATAAATAATGGTCCCACTTTGTCCAGTTGAATTTGTCCAATTGAATTTAAAGCAGCAGCCATGTGTGCCCCCTTACTGGTTCTATTCTCATTGATTCAGAGATAGCTTATTAATGTGCCACCCTATGCCTCAAAGTTGAAAAATCAAGTGGAGGATTTTTGGTTGATATCCAAAATCAGTGTGTAGCATAAATATTGTGTAACTGGATGCACAAACAAGTGCAAAACTGAATGGGCAATGGAATGTGCACTGAGATGGAGGAGAAAGTAGTACTACTGCCAATTTCAGCAGGGACAGGTGAGATACACTGGTGCAGAAAATGTTTTGACATGTGCAGGAGCACTTTATGCACAACTCTGCTTCTATATCTCTGATTGATCTAAATGTAGATATTGGGTACCCAAAAATGTCCAACTGTTTCTCTAGGAGAACATATGCATGCAACCAGCAACATTCTTGCCTGTGTCTTTTTGATTTACAGACACCTGATCCCACTCCACTGTTGCAACGAAACTAGTCTGAATCTGAAATTCAACAAAATATCACAGTCATCACTTAATAACACAAGACCACATTTGTAGATGATACAATGTAGGAATCCTTCTCTGAAGAAAGCAGAAGGAGTAACAAATTACAACTACTGCTTCATATTATAATTTTTTGAATTAAAAGTCAGATTTTAATTCAGTAGCATAAGGTTCTGTGGCTTAGACACTTTAAGGCTCTTGGCTGGTTTTACCACAACAGATGAATAGGGCAAACCTTTTAGACATGATTTGGATTCTCAATGTTTAGAGGCTAAAAGATCATTCTCAAAACTTTACACTGAATGTGTGAAGATATTTAGGTGCCCATCTGCTCAGGGACTCTGCAGCAGATGCTTGCATGCAACCCAACCCCCTCCATTATACATGTTCAACCCACCTAAATCCTTAAACAATTCTAGCACCCTACACACCATCGATCTTTATTGTAACTTATCTCGTGGTTTCTAACTACAGCATATATATTTATTTATATTTATACATATTTATTTATTTGTATACCACCCTTCTCAACCCCGAAGGGGAGTCAAGTCGGCGAGGGGACTCATAGAACCTGAAATCCAGATCAAAGTGACGGTGTGTTTTAAAACCTTGTGTAGGAGAGGCATGGCTTGCACTTAAGGGTATGAAGGAAATAAAGCCCACAAGAGACCATTTGCCTGTGAGCTCTGCAAGTCCTGGTCCCTGTCCTGCTCTTTGTCATGTTGTGAGTGTGGTTTAAACCTTTCAGCTTGGTTTGAGTAATCAGCGTTTCAAACAGAATATATCTTCAAACAGACAATTGTCCCTTGTAATACAGAACATACATTGAATCTTTGGAAGCCTACACACAGTTAGGCAAAACAACATTGGGCAAGACAGGCTCAATGCTGAGTGTGATTCAATAGATTATAAATAATGGGGTTGGTATAATGTTCCCTAGTTGGCTGTTTCTAAGTATCTGAGCCACATCATCTGTCCCATTTGGTCTGTCCAGTCCACCTATTCAGTGTCAGAATAGCCAGCAGTGCCTGGTAGCCGTGGAATCAGTGGCATAACAAATCTCTTCTGCATCGTCGCTTTAAGTTTTAAGGTGCTATCCAAGGTGCTGAATCTATTTGGGTTAGTGTTTAATATCTTGGATCAGGTCTGCACAACTTGGCAATAGTAAGGGGCCAAAATTAAATAGGCTAAACCTTTTCTAGCTGCAAATAGTTTTTAGCATCTAATTCTGACTGACTGACTGACTGACTGACTTTATTATTTCTGAGTCGCCCTCCACGTTAGTGCTCCGGGCGACTTACATATAGCAATTCAACAATTAAAAATATTAAAAATATTAAAAATTAGATTAAAATATTTAGGGGTTAAATGCAAGGGCCAGGCTCAGGTAGTTGAGTTCCTGGTTCTGCATTAGCCATGGGCTTTCCTAAATAGCCAGGTCTTTAGAGCGGTCAGGAACTGGGGCAGGTCGAGGGAGGCTCTCTGGTCCGGTGGCATCGAGTTCCAGAGAACGGGGGCCACAATGGAGAACGATCTCCATCTTGTGGCCTCCAGGTGGGCCTCTTTCACGCCCGGGACGCAAAGGAGGTTCTTGTTTGCCGGCCGCGGTGTCCTTGAGTAGGCAGGCATCAGCAAGCGGTCCTTTAAGTATGTTGGGCCCCGGCCCCGTAGGGCTTTGAAAGCTTTGAAATTCCAGGTTTATGAGAGGACACACCTCACTTAGAGCAAGTGGAAAAACAGATTAACCTCAATTTCCCTGCCTCCCCTCAGTATGGTGGAGAATGGCAGTTCTTTTCTGAGGGAAAGAAGAAGTGCCTCAGCTCTTGCCTCTGCTGCTCATCCTTTCTCTTTGCCTCTGGGTTGCCTCTGTTGTCTCCTTCTCCCACAGAGGGAAAACCGTCAGTTCTGTGCCATTCATTTCCCTCATTTGTGAGTGAGAAACTTAGCTTTGCTATGAAAATCCCACAACTTTATGGTGAAGCTACATTTCTCCCTCACAAGTGAGAGAAATGAATGGTGGGGAGTTGGTAGTTTTAATCATGGAACGAGGAGGAGCTGACAGAGACAAACCAGCAAAAAAAAGGAAGCACAACATAGTCAAGTTTTTCCCTCACAAGCAAATGGTGTCAAGTTGACAGTTTGCCACTGGATGAGAAGGAAACAACAGAGGTAAAGAGTGAAAAATAAAAGCAGCAAAGGCAAAAACTGAGACCCTTCTTTTGACTGCCCCCCCTCTCATAAATGTATGATCTAATGTCAAATTTTATCATAACCTGGAGCCCAAGATTCCAACTTCCCCGAAGAAATGTCCAATACCCCTAAACATTTCATCCTCACTCCCCACTACTCCAACATAAGTCCAACAACCTCCCCAGGCTGTATTTCCAAATGAGAGCAGCACTTTCAGCATCCTGATTGGATCTATTGGTGGAGCCCCCTTTGTCACAGATTAGTTTGGTAATTTTGGTTCATACGGAAAGGAAACATGTAGAGGTAAAAGATTTGGAAGGGAGAGTGGTGGGTTGCAATTGCTACTCTGCTATAGTGCTGCGTATGACCTCCCTTTCTAAGGCTTACACTCAGATCTTTTTCAGGCTGTGCCAAATCCTTGTGAGGGCCTCATCCACCCCTGCACTGCATGTTGTACAAGGCTGCCTTGGATGATTCTTTTGAAGTTCCAACTCCTTACTGACTTAGGAGCCATTAACCAGGGTTAGTATTTAATCACCAACATGGAAATGGGGGTAAATAACCTGGCAGTTGTGGAGATTGTCCTAGCAAGAAAGATCCCTGATATTAAGAGTGTTGTTTACTTGGAAGTACTTCTCCACTTTAGACTTTCCACAGGAGGAAAATGACAATGAAGAGCCCAAGACCTCTGTGATGAAGAAGATGTGATGAGTTGCTGGACTGAACATGACATGAGTTGAAGAATTTGGGTGTCTTCTGGTACAATGATTAATTCATCTTATGTGTCTGATATGTCAGAGTCTCTCCATTCTCTAAATATAAAAAAATGTAACCTCTATATTTCTCCTTACCAAGCTGTTCCCTATTCTGATGTATATGTATAATGCTTTCCAGTTTTCAGTCTCCTTTTTATTTTTATTTTTAAAAACACTGAGCAGACACATCTGCCACTGAATATAAATTCTGCATTCCTCCAGTTGTTATAATTTTGATCCTCTCTTCTTGTTCTGATTCATCCCTTTTGTGTCTGTGTCAAGCTTTCTGTTCTGATTCATTCTTTTTGTGTTTGTGTTCTACCATATCATGGAGAGCACGTTCCCTAACAAAAAGACAGGGTTCAGCTAGAGCAAGCTATATTAAGACTAACCGAGCACAGCACTAAGAAGCCCATATAAAAGAGAGAAAGCATCACCCTATTGTTTTTATAGAGATCAATGCAACATGCATTGCACAACCTCTTTTAACCTTCTGCTGCTCTGCTGCTCAACTTTGTTGATTCTGGCTGATTATTCTATTATTCTTTCCCTTATCAGAATTTAACCCCCATAGTTCCATTATGACTTGAATTGGGCAGCCTGCATATACAGGCAGTCTCCGAGTTACAAACATCCAACTTACAATGACTCATAGTTAAGAACAGAAGTGAGACAACAGGAAGTGAAAGAAATCTAACTCTAGGGAGGGAAATGATGATGGAAGCCCAGATTGCCTCCACTAGTAAAAGGGCCTTCTTTCACCTACACCAACAGAGGCACTGGCTACAGTAATCCATGCCATGGTTACGTCGAGGCTGGATTACTGCAATGCTTTGTATGTGGGCTTACCTGAGCAGCAATTCACAAGATCCAAATTGTGCAAAATGCAGCTGCTAGACTCCTCACAAAAACATCAATGAGGTGCCATATAACACCGTCTCTGCAGCGCTTGCATTGGCTGCCGGCTGAACACAGTCCTCTATAAGACCCTGGTCCTAGCATTCAAGGCCTTTCGAGGTCAGGGTCCTTCATATCTAAGAGACCGTTTTCTTCCGTTCCATATAAATTTGGAAATATCTCTATTCCACATGTCGAAGATGAGGAGTTATGTATTATCGGGAGTGTTGAGAACAGAAAATTTAATTTGGGTAAAACGTTCATTTTTATTGTGGCTGATCTGCCGAGAAATGATAGATTTAATTTCGACCATCTTTCTAGATCTTTTTTTATTTCTTTCCATTTTACTTGGTAATTATTTTTAAACAATTGCGAATTCCTTGTTGTTAATGATACCCCCAAGTATTTAATCCTATCCACTATCTTCATTCCTGTCCTGTTTTGTAAGTCTAGTTTGTCACTTTCCCTCATATTTTTTGTCATCATTTGGGTTTTCTCTTTCTTAATTTTGAACCCGGCCACTTCCCCAAAATTTTCGATTTTTTCAATCCACTTTATCAAGGTGTCCTTAGGGTCTTCCACCACTAGGGCTAAATCATCCGCATATGCTAATACTTTAATATTTTCATTTTTTATATTTAAACCTTTTAACTTTTTGTCTTGCCTAATATCTTCTAATAATATTTCTAAAATGAAAATAAACAGTAATGGGGAGAGCGGGCACCCTTGGCGTACCCCTTTTTGGATTCTTATGCTGTTCGTTTTCTTTTGGTTTATAATCACTTTCGCCTGCTGTTCTTTATATATGGCGCGGATTGCGTTAATTATTTGGTAGCCGGCATCCAATTCCCTGAGTAAGGCATCCAAAAAGTCCCAGTTGGTCTTGTCGAATGCCTTCTCAGCGTCTATAAATACTCCTCACAAAAACATCAATGAGGTGCCATATAACACCGTCTCTGCAGCGTTTGCATTGGCTGCTGGCTGAACACAGTCCTCTATAAGACCCTGGTCCTAGCATTCAAGGCCTTTCGAGGTCAGGGTCCTTCATATCTAAGAGACCGTTTAATGCCACTCCACCACCAGAGACTGCCACGGTCAGCTCATGAGAATCTTCTCTATGTCCCTGGCCCTAGAGAGGTTCATTTGGAGTCCACAAGACAGAGATCCTTTTCCATTGTAGCCCCAATCGTTTGGAACTCCCTACCGCCAGACCAAAGAGCCACTCCTGATCTACATACATTTTTAGGGGCACTTCAGGCATGGCTTTTCAGAAGAGCCTATGATTGTTAGTAACAAGCGGTGACTATGTAACCTGTTTATTTTAATTGTGTAAGTCGCCCAGAGCACCTTTGGTGGAGGGCGACTCATAAGAAATAAAGTTAGTTAGTTAGTTAGTAGAAATTCACTCCTGGAAAAGTTATCATGGGGAAAAGGTGTTTCTACTAAAGCTTTCTCACAAATCCTTGTTTCCACAACAACCCACATTTTTCAAAATCCAATTATCATAAGGACAGAAAGTGAATTGAAATCTTCTGAACAGGGGCACAGTCAGCAAAACAAATACAAGTTGTTAACCCTTCCCTATGCTATTTAAAGCTTTTATCTATCTGTCTGTCTATCTACCTATCTATTTACCTCCCTCCCTATCTCTGGAGTTACATTTAAAACATGTACCTGTTCTAATTTACAAACAAATACAACTTAAGAACAAACCTATAGAACCTATCTTGTTCATAACTTGGGAACTGACTGTATACTAGAACTTGGAAAACTTACTTTTTGGACTACATTTTCAGACTTTCTGGAGTTGTAATCCAAAAAAACCAAAACATTTACATGCTCTGAATATGAATGACTAAGTTGGGCACAATATTCAAGAAATTATAATGTCTGTACCAGCCAGTGTAGACACAATTTAAATTGCAACTGAATCAAAATAGTATGCATTACCTTTCAATTCTTCTCTGAGTTTATAATACTTTGCAGCCATGAAATGATGCTAGTCGCAGATGATATTAGCATCCTTTTTGTTCCATATCATCTTTATGAACATTAATTAAAATATTGATCAGCATCTCATTTCTTTCTCCCCAATCTTCCTGGACCACATAATCCTCATCTCTAATCTAAAGAAAAGTCATATTAGTCCAGATATTTATTCAATAATTAATTCATATTCCACCTTTCTCCCAATGTGGGTCAAAAGAGGGCCTATTGCAACTAAAACCATAATAGAACTAAAACTTTTCCTGTTTGACTAGATAGAAATTTTAGGTCCCACCTGTGCCCTACAGGGTCCACAATGGTTTGTTTATTTATCCGATTTGAGACTATTTGTAGCAAAATTGTTACTTGTCCTTTCAGCGCTCTGGCTTTGTATTGCTTTGATTGGAAATTCCAATATGAAAGAAATGTGATTCTCTTATGGCTATGGAGTCTTTGGGGGGGGGGGGGGAGGTGGAGGGAATTAATCTTTAGATCTGGTATTTAACTTTCCAACTCTTTCTGCAATTGCATTTGTTACATCTCAATAGTTATGGACAATGATGCTTCTAAGGTTCTCCCCGCACCCCCATTAAAATGTGTGATGCTGTATATGTATGTTTTGCTTTTGATTTACTGCTCTTATTTACTGGTGCTAATTCCAATCTCTCAGCGTAGCCTTCTTTTGAAAGCTTAAAGTTTCTACTTGTGTCTTTGACAGGGGACAATGTAGAGCGGCAATTATATAGAGAAAACTGTTGCTCTGTGACCTCCACTCCATCTTTAGGTAGAGTTCGCTTTTGTGAAATACTTCTGATCCTAGAATGTGTTTCTTAGGGGAACACATTATTTGAACAGCACATTATACCCTGTGGAGAACATATTTATGGTACAGATGATTCTTTGCTTCCTGAGTGGGAGAGTTCATTTTAACTACAACAGAGCACAGAAAGGCAGCATTTCAAAGAAAGAGTTCAAGCACACAGGAATGACAAAGAACTCTTGGACAGAAGGAAAGCTTTCAAAATTACTGTTTTCTTTCATCCTCCTGTTTTCCAGCAATGAGGGAAATACCCCCAAAGGGTTGTGAGAAAAGAGCTACAGTAGAGTAAAGCCTACCTTAAAGCAAGGGAATTTGGATCATAGATCAAGTAACAGAAAACACAGACATGCAGTCCCTAAACTTCTATCTCAAGTAAACACAAGAGGCATGCCCCAGATTTTGGTTCCTTAACAGAAGGGTGAAACACTATGCAGACATACGGAGTGTATATAATCACAATAACTAAATTCTAAACAATTGCATATTCACAGTCCCTTGCCCCAGTTGAGCATATGATCCAAGCATGTGACCATCATAGCTCAATATCAAGCAGTTATCATTGTGGTAAGGAAGTGTGATTACTTTGTAGAGGGGGCTGCAAATCACACCCCAAATTATGACTTGGATAGCAGTCTTAAAAATGTATTACCCTAGCTGAATATGTCAGTGAACCCCATTTTCGAGAGATTTGAAGGAGAGGAATTGTTTACCATTGGCAACAAGTCTGAAAGTTACAAAAAATACCAATATATTTCTTTTACCTGGGATTATGGCCCATCAAATACAATGAGATCTCATTCTTCCAAATATGGATTAGTTCAAATGGACAAATAAAGGTGGGGCTAATTATTTATAGCAATTTGTAGCAATTCTGCTGATTGTTTTCCAACTACAGGAATAAAGAACCCAGACACAAGATATTGGATGAAACAAAGACAATTTTTATTATTATTATCTATCGATTTTTTTAGTGGTGAGAAAACCTAAAGAGGAATGGCACCAGGACTCTGGTGCAGCTGGCTGGGAGACAGCTGCATTAAGATTACTACTGACCGAAAGGTCATGAGTTCGAAGCCAGGCCGGGTCGGAGTGAGCTTCTGGCCAATTTGTGTAGCTTGTTGTCGACCTTTGCAGCCCGAAAGACAGTTGCATTTGTCAAGTAGGAAAATTAGGTACCACTAATGTGGGGAGGCTAACTTAACTAATTTACGAGGTCATAAAAATCTCCAGCAAGTATGTAGGGAATGAGAAAGTACTTCATCAGTATCGCAGATGGACGGTAAAGTAACAGATCTCCTGGTAGCCAGAAAAAGTTGGAATGTTAAATAGCCTCTGACTGTCTGTCTATATGTGTTGTGTGTCTATGGCATTGAATGTTTTCCATGTATATGCACATTGTAATCCGCCCTGAGCCCCCTGCGGGATGAGAAGGGTGGAATAGAAATACTGCAAATAAATAAATAAATGGCTGGAGCAGCAGATCTAACCCAGGCCACACATCCCAGGCTCCTTAGTATGAAACACTGTGGCCCTTGAAACAAATCCCAGGCCAGCCACAAATTGGAATGCAGACCAGATAGTGTAAGCCAGTGGTTCTCAACCTGTGGGCCCCCAGGTGTTTTGGTCTAAAACTCCCAGAAATCCCAGCCAGTTTACCAGCTGTTAGGATTTCTGGGAGTTGTGGGCCAAAACATCTGGAGACCCACAGGTTGAGAACCACTGATGTAAGCCCTCAAGCTCTGTGTCCTCTGGAGAGGACAAAGACTCAGTGACCCACCTCAAGGACAATAAATTTTCCCCAACTTCCAAATCACATGATACCCAGGGGCATATCCAAAACTCCATCCTTCACCAAAATGTGTCAGAAGGTGCTACTAACTCATATCTCCCCCTACACCAGTCACAGATAGGAGTCAACATCTGCTTAGCACCTATCACTGTTATTCCCCAAATAGCTCATTGCTAAGGTCAATTAAGTGCACTCCATCTTTACAGGTTTACAATAGGTGGTTTCAGGGTGTGGAATGTAATAAGGCATAATAATGGCTCTGTAAATAATATTTAATATGGGCTTCAGCAAGGACATCAGAGTAAATAAGGAAACCTGAAAGACAATTAGCAAAATACCTGTTTTTATATACCTGCATTTAATTTTCTCTTTCTCTATATCACCCAATTCTTTCTTTTCCTTCTTGTCCTTGGTTTTGAGACCAGGCCTTTGCAGAATAACTTAAGCAACATCTTGACTGGAATGGATTAGTGATGGCGACAGATTTGAGGATATGGCTTATTGTTCTTATCAATTTTGAACTGTGGATGGAGTATTGTTCTAATTTAATTGCTGTTGATTATTGTTTTAATCTTACTGCTATTGTTTAACTTTGTATTTATGGTTTATATTGTATTGATTGTGGTATTGGATTACCTTTGTTAGCCACTCTGAGTCCCCTCTTGGGGGTTGAGAATGGTGGGGTAAAAATGCTGTAAATAAATAAATAAATATCTATGTAATCAGCCCCCAACTGTTTTCCCACTCTGCCAGGAGACGTGTTTGCTTAGAGCAACAATCTCAATCTCCATAGGCAAAAGGAGGTGATGTGAGCTGGAAAAACCAAATAAGGAGGAACCTGACTGGAGAGCCTGAAGTAATGGTTGTACAGAGGAACGAGATGAATACTGTGCAGAACCTGCATCAGCCCCATAAACTGGTAGAGTGCTGGGCTAAGG
Source organism: Anolis apletophallus (assembly GCA_030556195.1). NCBI lineage: Eukaryota > Metazoa > Chordata > Lepidosauria > Squamata > Anolidae > Anolis > Anolis apletophallus. Next base: position 126,642,461 of record JARBWK010000002.1, read on the forward strand.
ACCGGTCCCAGCACCATAATGTCATAAACAAGAATTACTGGGGAAAAGCCAAGTCCAAACAAGCCCACAGATAGCCATTGTCAACAGTCTAGGGTCAGAAATGCTGTTTGTCAGAGAAGGATCAGAGTCAGGTTTAAGACAAAAATAACCGCAAAAGTCACAATCTGGGTCATAAGGCCAGAATCCAGAAGTCAAAAGCCGGAAGTCCTTAAAGGCCACACGGAGGAGCAGAGAGAAAGATTCCAAGACTAGAGTAATTGCCATTAAACTCAAGCCAGATAATAACTTTGTCTGCCACAACCCTAAGGTCCATTCATCTTAAGATCTCATCTGTTGCTTTTTTAATTGTTTGACTATTTCTACAAAATAGATCTGTACCTGATGCTGAAAACTGATGCCCCTCCTACTCAAGAGAAGGCACTTGAGTAGCAATATCATTAAAATTTTAAAAACCCAGAATGTCCTCCCCGCTGAGAGGAAACCCACTCAGGCCCAGCGTAGATTGTGCTGAACCTTAATGTGCTCAAGGAACACCATTCAATTCCTCATCGGGAAATAAGACCTCAGGAAGAGGAGGCCATTCGGCTAGATACTTTTTTTCTGGGCACTTGTTTAAAGTTGCTGTCCACCTGTGTGGCAATGATCTGGGACTGCTGAAAGGAAAAACCCTTATCATCTAGAGTATAAAGGATTTTGACAAAGTATATGGCATGTAGCTGAGACCAAATTGGTATGATCTGCCTCATCTCCTGGCTAGATGTCCATAAATGGATCAACAGTGAAGTCCTACATGCCTTGGAAAATATTAAAACCCTGTGTTTTATTCCAGTTCATATACGCAACTATTGATGCATTATGTAGTGAATGGGGTTGTCATGTAGGCATTACATTGCAATATTTACTTGGGGTGGGGAATGAGGTACAAAAAGGGTTTGTCACAGTGGCCATGTTTTGCATTGTTCTGAGGCAGAAGCCTGGTCTGTATTTTGAATATCCTAGTTGTTTGTGTTTTAATACTTTTTTGTTGTTTTTAACCAAAATTATTTTTCTCTTTAGGAAATAACTATACATGTTAAGGAGATGGCAGTGGAGGCTTTCATGTCAATGGCATTTTGTGAGAAAAAATTGACAGACCAACATAACATCATTCCTTCAGCTGGACATCCTGAGGCTATTCTGAAATCAGTGTCTGATGTGAGCATCTACTGACTACAAAAATGTATCAATAACACACACACACACACACAATTGCTCAATTTCACACAATCTTCTTCCCAAGTATCTCTAATAAGAAGAATCAAAATACACAATATTGTTTGGTGAGGAAATTGGGCACCTTATTTAAAAGAAAGCATAATTCTTAAGCTGCCTGGAAGGTGAGGAGGAAGGGAAAAGTTTGACACTAGAAAAATATGTGTTTATGTGTTATTGAGCTGACATTTTCTCCTGTCACATTGTGAGCAAAGATTAAAGTTGCTTTTCAGTCTGTGGGGCTGCTAGATGAAAATACATTATTTTGAAGCCAAAAAGATGGCTTTATGATTTCATCCCGACTGCAGGTATCAAGCTGATAACGTCCAGTTGGTGAAGTATCTTCCATAAATCAGTGTCATTAATTTCTGCAACAACCTCAAACAGATAGCTGACAAGATAATTCTGGGGATTCCACCCTACATGTGCTTCCTATCAACATTTTAAAATATTAGGTGTTGACATATAGATATCCCCATACATCACTAGGTAGTTTGATTTCACAAGCTTGTTTTCAAGGGACAAAATAATATCCATTTAAAAGTTCCTGTAATAAAGTGCCATTTCCTTTCTTCTTTTTCTTTTGAAAATAAATTCAGCTCCAGGAAGAGAAAGAGCAAATGGTGAAATGAGTGCCTGCTGTTGCATTTTTAATTCAAATCCTCTTCCTGCTTTCTTCTCAAATGTGTGTCTGCAAATTTGTGTTTAGAACCTCCTTGGGGGGATTTCTCCATCTTCTGGCTTCTTAGGCTTATTTTGGTTTAAAGTTAATGTTCAGGGGAATGACAGAGCCCCATTCTCTCAGCTCATTTGCTTCTGGAATTCCAGATACCTTTCTGAGACTGCCACGCTCATGAATTCTAAGGCTTACAGACATGTGAAGACCAGGGGAAGATGTCGCCAGGTCCTCTTCTGTGCTCTGTTAAGATATGTGAGCAATGAGGAGCAGCAAGGCTTGGAGCCATACTGAGATTTACAAACAAAGGAGGCAACTGCCTTTTTTATTTGACACAAAAGTAAGTGCACACATAAGAAGGGAGAAGAGAGGCATTATGACAACTATCCCTCTTTCCAGTTGATGTGTGTTCTGTCAAATGGCTGCATATAACCAATGCAACTTCAACTCTTTTTCCACTGGGTTCTCTCTCTGCAATAAGGAACACTTCAAAGGAAAGCTTTCTTGAGGGAGTCAGAAAGGTTCCTCCATCACCAGGCATGTCTCCTCATAATACAGAACATCTTCTAAAAGAGTTGCATTTTGCTGCCTCAGCTTTCAAGTCAAAATTGTTTTGATTAGGTCTCGTTTCTGCATCCTATGCTTATGACACTATGTTGTTTTTTTACAACTGCCAGGGTAACAGCCTATAGATCTCTGGCATATGTAGTTTGATTAGCTAACTGCTGTATGGTTGGGAGCTGCTTTAGTGGTACGAAATGGGCTTGCTTAGAGAATAAATCTATCACAGTCCATATCACAGTATATCCTTTGCTGGGGGGGGGGGGCGGTAGTTCGACTACAAAATCCATTGTAATTTGTCTTCAAGCTTTACATGCGTCAGCTACTGTCTGTAATAGTCCCATAGGCTTCCCCACACACTGCTTGGATTTGGCACACACCACAAATTCTGCCACATAATCCTTCACATCTCTTCTCATTATAGGCTACCAAAACTGCCTGTTTAGTAATTGTAGGCTTTTTACAACCCCAAAATATCCAGCAGTTTTGTGATCGTGTGCCCTGTTGAGAACTTGCCCCTTCAAATTTCCCAGGACATATAATTTCTCCTTGTAGTACTGCAAGCCCCCTTTCTATGTGATTGCAGTTGCATGATTCTGAAACTAGGGGTCAGAACTATACTGAACTTGGAAAACCTATTCCCACTCTAAGGGAGCCATGGTTGGGTTCCCTAGAAGGGCTGCCTGGGACCATGTTTTAAATACTAGCCCTAATTTCCTACTGTCCCCTTGTGGTTGACTATTATGCTGAGGTGTCTCCTATACAATTGCTTTTCCATGAGAAAAAGTTTAGCATAAAGTTAAACCTGCTAAAAATTTGGACCTATCACAGATGCTTTGCATTCATTTTATGGGGGTTCTGTAACAATTTCAAGTTTTTATGGTCTGCCCACATCTGGAAAGGGTGCTTTGCCCCCTCTAAAAATGCCTCCATGTCGCCAGTGCCCCTTTAACTGCAAACACCTCTCTCTCATACGAAAAACTTCTGAAACTTCTGAAAAAAGTTTCAGTATCTGAAAACTTCTTGGACAAATAAGCACATTGTTTTAAAATCCTTCCTGATGTATTTTGAAACAGTATATGATAACTGCATATGCAATGTACAAAGCATTACACTAGATCACAAAGGGCTGTTCCAGGTCTGGGTATTCTAGCATTGCTGAATAAACATTTGCCCTCCAACCCCCTGAACAAAAGAGACGACACACAAAGTATTGGGTTCAAATTGAGCAACTTTTATTTAAAGTTACCTATTTAAATTTCCTTAAGTCTAACTCAGAAGGTGTCAGGAATCAAGGTGTATTCCAGCCGGGGTATCATGCCCCCTCGGCTAATGATATCAATTTTGGGCGAAACACCTGGATTCCCTGATTATCCAACCAGGGCAACCCCTTTTAGGGAAATGAATGAGAGGTCTGTACTCGAGATCTTGAGATCAGCCTCTTCCATTCCAGGGCCATTACACTTCGTTAACCCCTCAACTTGAACTTTGAGGTGAATGTTAACTTAATGGCCCTCACCCCTGAAGGAGGTGCCTTAGGTGCACACCGACTATGGGCTTTCCCTAGCTATTTTCCGCTAAGCCTATTTAATACATACCGCTCCCCTTACTAGCCCCTACACCGTAAAGGGGTAGGAAAAAAACTCCCCTCCACAGTTAAGGTGGCAGGGGAGAAAATTCCTCACCCGATCCTCTTAGTTAAAGAGCGATCAAAAATTCTTTACTGCTAAAGGGCGGGAGTGGTGGGTCGACCGTCTCCTCCGAGAGCCGAGCTCCGACTGAGCTCTCAGGAGGCTGGCCTTCCTAAAGGGAGGCCACGCCCCCTGCCTCCAAGAGGTTCCAAGAACCTCCTCTTTCTCCATGGGAGGAGGCAAAATCCTCTCCCTCTTTAGCCTTTGGCTACGAGGGAAATCCTGTTGCCCTCCAACCCCCTGAACAAAAGAGACGACACACAAAGTATTGGGTTCAAATTGAGCAACTTTTATTTAAAGTTACCTATTTAAATTTCCTTAAGTCTAACTCAGAAGGTGTCAGGAATCAAGGTGTATTCCAGCCGGGGTATCATGCCCCCTCGGCTAACGATATCAATTTTGGGCGAAACACCTGGATTCCCTGATTATCCAACCAGGGCAACCCCTTTTAGGGAAATGAATGAGAGGTCTGTACTCGAGATCTTGAGATCAGCCTCCTTCATTCCAGGGCCATTACACTTCGTTAACCCCTCAACTTGAACTTTGAGGTGAATGTTAACTTAATGGCCCTCACCCCTGAAGGAGGTGCCTTAGGTGCACACTGACTATGGGCTTTCCCTAGCTATTTTCCGCCACAGATTGGGGACAGGTGTCCACCTAGTCCCCATCGCCCACCGAGACTCCTAACACCCACTATCCTAAGTTAGATGAACGGAACCTTGCCCAATTCCGATATTATGATCCAACCACTCAGCAACAAAGAATTGTCATGAGCCCTGGATAAAGGAGGTAGCGCACTACCCCCCGTACTGTTGAGCGCATGGCCCCGTCCTTGTTCCCCACTTTATGAGGACTCTCACATCTCCACATGCCATACCGCCAACAAGATGGCATATTGGCAGACCGGACGATGTGTATGTGGGGCCAGGCCAGCCAAACAGTACGAATTTGCTCAGGCCTGTAAGACGCTTTGCCCGTCCGCAAGCCAAAGCCGTTCCCCCTAGATGTGGATACAACTCCGCCAGTATCAGCTTAGAGCCTCAAACCAACAGGGGGTAAGGACCGTGAATGCAAGTTTGCTGCAGACCACGTCTACCACTCCATTCCAAAGGGTAATGGAGTCCAGGCCCAAATGTTGGCCAAAATGAAATGTAGGACCCCTCCACGGCTGGTCACTACCATCAGACAGGCCCGATTCACCCACATGGCCCTTTTTAAGCCATCCTCACACTATCCCTTCAACTGGGCTGTGGGTCGATGGCCGACTCACGGATTGTGACCTCGGGCACTGCCTGCCAATTCCTGAAAACTGTGTAGCCTGTGATATGACCTTAACCCTAGCATTCGGATCAATACCACCCAGTTTGCTACAAAACCCGGAGATACCCGTTAAGCATACGCCATGAGGGAACATCCTCCGGCCGCCACTTACATTCCCATTTCCACCGGCAATGGAAGCAAGGGCCATAAAAAACTCCTGGCTTCCCTCGGATCCCACAAAGGGGGTGGAAGTCAGGCGATGGCAATAAGGACTCCCTTGAGCTCCCCTTCCTGCCAAGCGGCCATTACTGTACAACAGCGAAGGTGGCTACCTGAGTGTCAGCCACATGGGACTGACCCCCCAATCGCTAGTAACTGACTATATGAGCATCCATTGTATATATTGGATGCATCTGTCCACGTCTGGACTACATTTTTACCCGCTCTCCAGCCATTTATAAGGCTGAGAGGGCATAACTGAAACAACCAATCTCCTATCGTTTATGAAAACAAACTTCCAAACTCCCCAGCCCTTTTAAGGCTAAGAGGGTGTGACTCAAGCACCAATTGCCTTCTGTTTTATAAAATATGCTTTCCAAAACTCCTCAGCCGTACACGAGGCTGAGAGGGTATAACTCAAATGCCTAATCCTCATCTGTTTTAAAGAACATGAGTTTTAAAACTCTCCTGCCGTATAAGGCTGAGAGGGTGCGACTCAAGCGGTTAATGTTCTTCTGCTTTAACGAAAAACGCGCTTCTCCAACTCCCCAGCCTTTATGAGCCTAAGAGGGTATGACTCAAATAACTAATCTTCTTATAATGTAAATGAAAACATGCTTTTACCAGTCTCCAGCCGTTTATCAAGCTGAAGAGTGTATAACTTAATAACTAATTCTCCAGTGTTATAAAGAAAACGTGCTTTCAAAACTCTCGAACCGATTATCTGGCTTAGAGGACATGATCCCAACGACCAACCTTCGCTGTTCTAAGAAAAAATGCACTTTTTGAACTCCACAGCCGGGTAAGGCTGAGAGGGTGCAACTCAAATGACTGATTTTTCGTTTAAAGATATGAACTTTCCAACTCTCCAGCCATTTTACAACTGAGAGGGTGTAACTCAACTACTAATTATCTGTTTTTAAGAAGACGCGCTTTTAAATTCTTCCGCCATTTTTTCAGGCCGAGAGGGTGTGACTCAAACATTTAATCTTGTTATGTTTTAAGAAGAACTCGCTTTTAAAAACTCTCCAGCCATTTTAGGGCTGAGATGGTATGCCTACACGATTAATCCTATGTTTTAAAGCATGCTTTTAACTCCCCAGCTGAATTTATAAGGCTGAAAAGGCACGCCTCAAACAAGTAATCATCTTATATTGTAAAGAAAAACGCGCTCTAAAATTCTCCAGCCATTTTTAAGGCTGAGAGGTTGAGTTTTAACAACTAATCTTGTTATACGTTAAAGAACACGCTTTTTACTCTCCCGCCGTTTTAAGGCTGAGAGGGTGTGACTCAAACAACTAATCTTCCTGTGGTTCAAAGAAAACGTGTTTTCCAAAATCCCAAGCCGTTTTCAAGTCTGAGAGGGTATGACTTAAACCAGTGTTTCTCAACCTTTTTTGAGCTGAGGCACACTTTTCACATTTAAAAAATCCTGGGGCACACCACCAACCAAAATGACACAAAATGACACTCTAACACAGTATTTATACACTCAGTGTGAAACCTGGGCCTGTTTCGATGAACACAACATGGATATCTTGGCAGGAATGGTAGAAAGACACACACGGAGGTCTTGCTCAACAGCTGTCAGACTTACTCTGTGTTTAGTTTTTATTGCAGTCACCCTTTCCTCATGGAAAACGTACCTGGTCCTCAGGGAAGCCGGCTGGAAAGAGAGCAGCCAGACGGAAACACATTCTGCGGCAGAGAGTTCCACTGCTGAACAACATGACTCAAAAACCACTGGACAAATTGCTGCCAAATTTGGCCACAAAACATACTAATACTAACCCAAGGAGGGACCATCAGTCAAAAAATTGATTTTGTCATTTGGGAGTTGTAGTTCACTCGCAAAGAGCATTCTGTCCTCCACCAGTGATGGAACTAAACCAAACATGGCACACAGGACTTCCATGACCAACAAAAAAACACTAGAAGGGTTTGGTGGGCATTGACTTTCAGTTTGGGATTTGTAGTTCACCTATATCCAGAGAGCACTGTGGACTCAAACAATAATGGATTTGGACCAAACTTGGCATGAATATTCCATATGCCCAAATATGAACACAGATGGAGTTTGGGGAAAATAGACCTTGTCTATATATGTGAGTATAATAAGCCTCTGAATTTATTCTTTTAAATAATGTTGTAATAATACTCACAATAATAATAATAACAACAACAACTTTATTTTTATACCTCGCAACCATCTCCCCATTAGGACTTGGGGTGGCTTACAAGGGACAAGCCCAAAAACAATTACAACAAAAGAAAATGTTTACATTTAAAATATCAGCTAAAAACAATGCAACTTTACCTTTTTGAAAAATAAGAATTATATGTCATGGGGTGGGGGTGGGGTCAGGATTTTGGAGATGCTTAGGTGTGGCATGGCCAAAAAAGGTTGGGAACCACTGCTCTAGAGGGGGAAATTTTAAAGCGGAAAACGTGGGATTTTGAAGTGGATTATCTGGCAATGTGGATTGAGATAATCCAGTTCAAAGCAGATGTGGATGACCTGCCTTGATATTCTGGGTTATATGGCTGTGTGGAAGGGCCCTGTGTCCACACAGCTGCATAAAATCCACATTGAAGTGGATTATCTGGCAGTGTGGATTCAGATAATCCAGTTCAAAGCAGAATTGGGAATTGTAGTTCACCTACATCCAGACAGCACTGTGGATTCTAACAATGATGGATCTGGATCAAAGTTGGCATGAATACTCAGTATGCCCAAATGTGAACACAGATGGAGTTTGGGGGAAATAGACCTTGACGTTTGGGAGTTGTAGTTGCTGGGATTTATAGTTCACCTACAATCAAAGAGCATTCTGAATCCCACCAACAACAGAATTGGGGCAAACTTACCACACAGAAACCCCACAAGCAACAGCAAATAAAAATCCAGCAATGATGAAGAGGGAGGGAGGGAAGCCAGCCCTGCTCCGTTCGTGCACTGAAGCCAGAAAGGAAAGGGAAGTGAGGAGACGAAGGGAGGGATGGAAGGAAGGAAGGAAAGAGGGAGGGGGGGAAAGGAAGAAGGGAAAGGGAGGGAGGGAGGGGAAAAAAGGAAGAATGGAAGGAAGGAAAGGGAGGGAAGGAGGGGGGGAAGGAAGAACGGAAGGAAGGCAAGGCAGGCAGGAAGGAGGGGAGAAAGGAGATTAGGAAGCAAGGGAGGGAGGGAGAGAGGAAGGAAGAAGAGAAGGAGGGGAGGGAAAGAAGGGAAGGGAAGAAAGATGGGAAGTAGGGAAGGAAGGAAAGAGGGAAGGAAGAAAGGGATGAAGCAAAGAGAGAGGGGGATGGATAGGGAGGGAGAAAAGCGTGTCCATGCTGGTACAGCAGCCGCAGTTGGAGCTGCCTCTGGCCATGCCCCTCCCCCACTCCCTTCTCCTTGCTGCGGCCCTGCTCCTTGCTTCTCTTGCTCTCGCCAGCTGGAGAAGCGGCAATGAAGCTCAGGGAGACTTTTGCGCCTCCAGGCCTGGCGCAAGGAGGGGGGGGACACGCACACGCCGCTGCCTTCCTCCTCCAATCACGAGCGCTCCTGATTGGAGGAGGAAGGGAGCTACGCGCGTGCTTGCTGCGGGGGGGGGGAGGCCTGCTCGGGGAAAGAGGCGTGGCCTCCCTCCCTGGCCTCCTCCTCTTCTCCTCCCTCCCTTCTCCTCGGTTGGCCGCTGGGCATGATCCTGGCGGCCGTGGCATATGTGCCCTTGGCCTCGTGGCACCCTGAGGAGGAGGGGGGAAGAGAGGGGGGGAAGAGGCTTTCCAACGGCACACCTGATGATTCCCCACGGCACACTGGTGTGCCGAGTCACACCGGTTGACAATGACTGACTTAAACAATTAATCTTCTTATGTTTTAGGGAAAAAACACCCATTCCAAATTCCCTGGCCGTATATATGGCTGAAAGGATGTGACTCCAATGGCTACTCTTCTTATGTTTTAAAGATAATACGCTTCACAAACTCCCTAGCCGCTATAAGGCTGAGAGGGAATGCCTCAAATAACCAATCTCCCTATATTTAAAGAAAAGGACGCCTTTCAAAATCCCTACCATTATAAGGCTGAAAGTGTGTGACTCAAAGCAACTAATCTCATGTTTTTTACGAAAACGCGCATTACAAACTCTCCAGCCGATTGTCAAGCTGAGAGGGTGTGACCTGCACGACTAATTTTCTTATGTTTTTTAGGGGAAAATTGCTTTTCGAACTCCCCAGCCCTTTATAAGGCTGAGAGGGTGTGATTTAAACGACTACTCTTCTTGTGTTTAAGGAAGACGCGCCTTTCAAACTCTCAGTCCATTATAGGCTGAGAGGGTGTCACTCCAGAACTGATCTTTATGTTTTTTAAAGACAATGTGCCTATCAAATTCCCAAGCCCTTTATGAGGCTGAGAGGGTGTACTCGGCAACTAACATCTTATGCTTTAAATAAAACTCGCTTTTCAAACTCCCAAACCCCTTATAAGGCTGAGAGGGTGTAATTCCAAGCATTAATCTTCCTATGTTTCAAAGAAAAAACACTTTTAAAAAACTCTCTAGCCATATGAGGCTGAGAGGGCGTGACTTCAACAACTAATCTTCCTCTGTTCCAATGAAAAAGACGTTTTCAACTCTACCGCCATTTATAGGGCAGAGAGGGTGTAACATAAATGACTAATCCTCTTCTGTATACAAGAAAAAACCGTTTTACAGACTCCCACTAAGAGAGTGTGACTCATAGGCCCGACATTACAGTCTTTTAAGGAAGAGATTATGCGTTTTACTCTCTAGCCGAATTAGGGCTAAGAGAACGTGTCTCCATTGGAGAAACTGTAATTTCCCACTCAGATGAAATGATAACTACTTGCTTGCAATTAATAACCCGGTTGCCAATGTTGCCAGGCATAAGTCGATGGTAAGCTATGCCAAGGGTCGGGAGCTCCCCCTTCATATTGAAAATTGACCCAGCTAAAGTGATAAATACATTGCTTGAAATTGGTAACTCAACTGCTAATGTTACCAAAATAGGTCAACAGTAAGCTATACCAAGAGTCGGGAGCTCACTTAATTTAAATTTTTCGATTTAAGTTGAAATTTAAATGACCCATGTGAAAAACCCAATATATTGCTTGGAATTAATCACTCAATTCGTAATGCTGACAGATCAATGTGGGTCAACAGTAAGCCCCACCCAGGGTTGAGCTCACTCAAATTAACCGGTGAAAGAACAATTACATTGCTGAAATTAGCAACTTGATTGCTTAATGTTGACAGACGTGTAATCGGCAAACTAATACCAAGGGTAGGGAACTCACTCAGGTTGAAATTTAGAATGACCCCGATGAAATAATAATACACTGCTTAAAATTAGTGACTCTATGCTAAATGTCGCCAGCCATAGGTCAACAGCAGCTATACCAAGGGTCGGGAGCTTGCTCCTCGAGTTGAAGATTAAACTGACCCAAGTGAAATGATAAATGCATTGTCTGCAATCAGCCATTCCCTTGCTAATGTTGTCAAACATAGGCCACCAGCCTGCTACCAAGAGTCAAGAGCTTATTCCTCAAGTTGAGAATTAAGATGACCCAGGTGAAATGCTAAATGCACCGCTTCGCAATTATTACTCAATTGCTAATGTTGTCAGCCATAAGTCAACCGTAGGTTATACCAAGGGTCGGGAGCACGCTCCTCAAGTTGAAAATTAAATTGACCCAGGTGAAAGGCTAAATGCAATGCTGAAATTATTAAGTCAAGTGCTAACGCTGTCTGCCATAGGTCAAAAGTAAGCTACCAAGTGTTGGGAGCTCACTCCTCAAGTTTGGAAATTAAAAAATGACCCGGGTGACATGAGAAAAATGCACTGCTTGAAATTATTAAGTCAATTGCTAACGTTGTCTGCCACAGGTCAATAGTGAGCTATAATAAGTGTCAGGAGCTCACTCCCGAGTTGAAATTAACAATGACCCAGGTGAAATACTAAATGCGTTGCTTGAAATATCAGATGTATCATTCTTATTAGTATAATTTCATCAAGCCAACGCGTGCATGCGCCTGACTGAACATAAGCGTGCACAATACAGGAACACCTATATGTGTATTCCATGAAGTCTGTATTTTAAACTCGCCGGCTATGATTATTATCATTCCCAATAATACTATTATTCCCTTTTTTATTTTTTTATTACCATTTTAATTGGCATAATGTACATATAACAATAGATCAACTGGTTATCTCTACCAGTCTAATCTACATGTAAATATTTTTCAGTAATTCATTCAACATTCAATGAGATATTTCATTATTTAACTTTCAAAAAACCTGATATAATATATATAACCATTTCCCATTATCCCACATTTATTTATTTATACATATATTTTATTATATTATTATTAATTGAGACCTTTTCCATTAATCAACAATGTCAATTAATTAATTCTAATTTCATTGTCCTATCCTTGTCCCCTTAGTGCCCCCCTTACTCCTCCCTATATCAACAAAATGGCCGCTCCGAACCCAGTCTGAGCCTGCCAAAATGGTCGCTGTTCACCCCTGCAGGGTAGGTGTCATGTGGCCAAGATGGCGGCCCCAGGCAATAGCAAGGGGGTAAGCAATCGATAAACAAGGAGGGGGTGGGCGACGGCGGAAGGCTGAGCCACCCCCGCTTTCAGCAAAATACCCCTAGGGGTCTTAGTGGGCCACGAACCCGGTTTCTGAAACCATGGTCCGACGCCTCCTGGCACTAGGCCGCACTATAATGGCCCATTAGGAGGGGCAATGCAGGCCGAGTTTAGCCTGGGACCTGCCAGCCAACAGTATGCATTAAAAGTTATGTTTGGGGTCACCACAATACGAGGAACCATATTAAGGCTACACTTAACGGTCGAGCACCCGCCTCAACCCAGGCAGGCCTCGAACTCATGACCTACTGGTCAGAGAGGTCTTAGGCAGCTGACACTTAGCCAGCTGCGCCACATTCCTGGTGCAGCCAACAGGAGGGGGGACGTAGAATGCCAAGCCATCTGGCCTCCCACTCACCTCCCCCGCAAGAACGCCCTCCCCGCCAGCAAGCCATGCGGGGAGGCGAACAAGCCACGTGCGGCGCCAAAAACGGCGATCCCGTTTGGAGGCGGCGGCGGCTGCCCAACTGAGCCCGCTGCCGCCGAGGGCCAATCGATGGCCCCTAGCAGCCAGCGGCAGTGGGAAAGCATGAGGGGGCGCTCCCCTGGCAGGGAGGTGAGCCACTCAGCAACAGGGCCCGGGCGCTGCGCAAAAAGACGGGCCCGAAACTGCCGCCCGGGGCCGGACGCCGGCCCCTACCAGCGGTAGCTGCAAGCGGAGGGGGGGGGCTCCTCACCAAATGCCGGCAGCGCGCCCCAGCGGGGAGGCCGGCCGCCCCGGCTACAGCCCTCTGCGCCGCCGCCCATGCCAGCAAGGGCCGGTGGCGGCGGCACGAGAAAAAGCGGGCCCAAGGGGTCACAACGCGGCAAAGGAGGGCAGCGGGAGCCCGTCTCCGGCCTACCCCTCGGGCCCCGCTTGCGCACGTGCGTTCCCCAGCAAAATTGGGGAGCACGGCGCAGGGGGGGGGTGGTGCAAAGCCCCGCTCCCCCAGGCCCGAAGCTAACCTGAAGGAGGAGACCGACCGTCTCCTCCGAGAGCCGAGCCGACTGAGCTCTCTGGAGGCTGGCCTTCCTAAAGGGAGGCCACGCCCCCTGCCTCCAAGAGGTTCCAAGAACCTCCTCTTTCTCCGTGGGAGGGGGAAAAATCCTCTCCCTCTTTAGCCTTTGGCTACGAGGGAAATCCTGTTGTTTCAACTTTACAAAAACCTCTTGGTACTAAGGAATCCAGTTTAACTGAGTCCCTGGAGTTCTCACCTTGGCAGACCCCCCTCTTCCTTTAGTTTTTAGTAAGTCTGTCAAGGGCAGAGCAATTTGTGCAAGATTATTTATGAACTGTCTGTAAAATTTGGCAAATCCCAGAAAACTCTGGAGCTATTTTCTTGTCTGGGGAGACTTCCACTCTAGCACATCTTGTATTTTGCTTGGGTCCATCCTCACTCCCTCCTGGGAGATATGGAATCCTAGGGAAAACAGCTTTGGTTTGTGGAATTCACATTTGGCTAATTTGGCATAAAACTGCTTCTCTCAGCTTTTGCAATACTTGTCAGACCAATTTAATGTGGGCTTCCATATTTGCAGAAATTATAAGGATGTCATCCAAGTAAACTAGACCTCCCTTGTACAGAAAAAGGTGTAACATTGCATCAATTAATTGCATCAATATGTCAGGGACTCCTGATAACCCAAATGATAAAACTTTATATTGAAATTGACCCAGGAGAGTTGTGGTATCCCAGCCTAGCATGGTGTTCCTGCATAGTGGTCAGAGATAGCCCCCGAGGGTTCCAGCTGCCCCGGATCAAGGGGAAGATGGGTGGCCAGATGGGTACGGGTCTGAAGAGGAAGATTTAGAATGGGACCATGGCTGGCTTCAAGGATATGACACTACAGAAGAGAATTTTGATGACTCCATGGAAGTCAGTTCTGAACTGGACAATGAGAGAGTTAGTGACCTTGATTCCCACGAAAGAGTCTTTACTCCCTTGCCAGATGAACAGGATGAAGATTGGGAGGCTAGGCAGGATTCAGTTTCCCAAGATCAGAGCTCTGCACCTGGGCCCACTAATGAGAAGGAATTTGACAGGAGGGCCAGTATCTGTGCTTCCATGAGAGATTGGGGTGGGAATAGGGGGGTGCGCACAAGAATTAGTTTGCTTTATTAGTTTGTTCCCGGGCTGATCTAGCCAGACGCAAAGCTACGTTTGGTACGAAAGGACCTTAGCCAAGTTTCTCTGTTCACGGAGGCCGCAGGAGTGGCCGGTTTCAAGTTCCACGTTTAAACCGCAAGGGCGGTTTGCCTTGTCTTTTGGACTCTCTTGGTTTCAAGCCTTTTGGATTTACAATTTAAGAACTTTTTGGGCTATTTTTACAGTTGCTTTGATTGCTTTATTTTCCTCTTGGACTATTCTTCATTTTATTCTTTAAAAAATTATATTCATTGCATCTGCCTGGTGTGTGTGATCTAGGGGGAACTGCCATCGTTCTGAGGTGCAACAACAGTTAAAAGCCATTTTCCACGCATCTCCTTGTTTTGTCAGGAAATAGGTTTCTTGCAAGTTCCACTTGGTAAAAATCTTTCCCTTGGACAGGTTAGCTAGGATGTCCTTAATTAATTGCAGGGGAGTACTTGTTTGTGGTGCAAATACTATTCAATCTGCTAAAATCTGTGCACAGCTTCCATCTTTCTTCTGCCTAAATAGCACAAATGTAGTGAGTGGAGAGTTTGCAGGCTCAATAAAACCCTGAGCAAGATTAGTGTCCACAAATTCCATTAAAGCTTTATTTTCTCTTTCTGATATGGTTTACATCTTGATCTTAGGTAACTTGGCTTGTGGGTCTATTTTTATGGCACAATCTATCTTTTTGTGAGGGGGCAACGCCTGTTGCACATCAGGTCTGGGAAAGCACCTCTGAACCCAATGACATACACCAGAGTTCTGTATAAGCAAGCAGTTTATTTAAGAATAAAAGTAGCTTTAGCAAAGGGATAAAAAACGATTAAAAGTAGAAAGAAGTATTGTCCATAAAATAATCACTTAAACATGCAAAAGAAGAATCCAAACATTAAGTTCAGGAAATAGGAATGTCCAAAATCATGACAAGATTCGAAAGTAACAAGAGTCTTCCAAAATAATCCAGGAACAAATAACCAAAGATACATGAAATACAGGAATAAAACTTGAGCATTGAATCCAAGGCATGAAAATTTCCAGGAATCTCAACATGAATGTAAATCCAAAGCACAAGAAACTTGAAAACAATTAACACATTCCTTTCACATTCCAAACTTGACTCCCATGGGAACCCAAACTCTTTCTCTATCTGTACAGGCACATCTAATGCAGGCTTGACCATCCCAGAATCCTCAGATTCATCATGGCTAACAACACTCTCCTATCCAAAATCCCAATTTCCAGTTCCCTGTGAGTCTGCAGGATCTTGGTCATTTGACACTGAAACCTCAGGTAATGGAACAAATGCAGGCTGAACCACTACAATGTCCCTGCTACTTTATCACTGAACACATCAAAGAAGTCATGTTATGCCTCTGGGATAGTTCTTGTTATCAAGTCTATCTCCTGCTCTACCAGTTGTACTAGTACACTGGCTACATCCCTCTTCCCTGATCTGGGTTCTTTATAGGAGGGAGAATAGATACCATCAGAAAAGAAAATGAAAGTGCCCCTCTCCCAATCTACCTGGGGGTTTCTACTTCTTAGCCAAGCCATTCCCAATAACACTGGATACTGATTTTTTGGAGTCACCACAAACTGTAAGGTTTCTTGATGGGTTCAGACCCTTATGGCCACAAAATCAGTTTTGTACTCCATTGGGGCACCTCCTGCTCTGGTCCCACCTAATTGTGTAAACACAATGGAAGAATCCAACTTTTCTACCTTTAACTCCAGCTCCTTTGTAACTACTGGAGAGATCAGGCATCTGGTACACCCATAATCCACCAGCATATCCAGAGACACAGATTTCCTCTTCTCTACATTGGCTAGATCAATCTGTAACAACATCATTTCACAGTCATTACTCACCAGTGGCTCAGTGTCCTGAGAACTCTGGATTTGTGGCTTGGGCACCCTCACTGCAGATCTTACGAGTTTTCTGCCAGCTGTCCCAGTTTTCCATCATCCTTGCTCAACTCCATTCCAGGATTCGGAACTGTCATCAAGTCATCCTCCTCTCTGCCCACATTTGCCCTCTCCCTTCCAGCCCATTGGGATGATGCCTGCTAGGGGTTCCTCTTCCTCTTGTTGGGGCACTCTGATTCACTTCCCCTCACTGGCTTTTTTGGACAATTCGTTGCTTGGTGTCTTTCCATCCCACACGTGAAACATCCGGTGCAGGGAAGTGGACCTGAGCACCCCGACAAAGGTGAGAATATTAAACATTCCTCTCTCAACTGACAATCTCAGGATTCATGATAGATTGGTGGCAATTAATATGGAATCATGTTGATACAATTGTGCAATAGGAAAGGGTCCTATAAAATGAAAAAAATACAAATATGGCAGGAACAGAAATTATGACATTCCACTGTTAACTATCTTTGTCAGACTAGTAATATTGTTGAACTGGAGTCTGAAACTAATGAAGGGATGAGGTTCACTTGCTGCTCTTGGCCTCAAGCCTAAGTAAAAATGCCATCTATGTTAAAGGATGAGGGAAGCCTTTGGAGGAAAAAATGAAATAAAGAAAATTCCATGTACCCAGAAAATTTCCCAGATGAATAGTTTTGGTATAACTTGATATGAGCAATTTCATAAAAAATATTTTAGCAAAATATTATACTTCTTCCATTTACTGCATTCGCAAGCAAGGATTTGGAATAGTACTTCTACTTTGATAAGCAGGTGGCAGAAAAAGAGGAAAGCATTGAGAAGAACTGTTGATGATTGGAAGCAGAATCACTCCAGCACCTAAAAATCACTGCAAGAAACGTCTCTGAATAAAAATTGGATCTACTATTGGCATTTCCGAGGAGTACTCTGTTTAGACTACAATACGGAAATGCAAATGTGCTTTAAAACTTTGTTATTTTTCTCATATTTTCCAGAACTTCCATAGCAGCACCACAGTTGCCTTGACCCTCATCACAAATTTGTCTTCCCAGTTCATATCTTGGTGCCCTCATTAAAAATGTGGCTAATGGCTGTTTTTCCATTATAAAATGCATATTATTCTAAGTTAAAGAGCAGACTCCATTACTTTGGAGAAACAAATGCTTTCTTTTTTTAGAGCCACTGTGAAGGCACGGAGGAATTGAGTCCCCTGCTCTCCTTTTTGCACTTCCATGCACAGTATTTTTTATCAGTCTATTCTGAAGTTTATAAATATAAATTGAACCAAGCAAGGTTGAACTATTTTTTCTTAGTAAGATCAACCCTTTCTCAATCAAAGCCCTGCTGATGTAGATTTCCATCGTATATGAGTGACCTTTTACTGCTGTATATTCCTTATCAGATTTCAGAAACTGCTGAAGTTAAATTGGTTCTGCTGTTCGAAAAATACAAGACATTTGCTATCACTAATTTCATGTGAATCTCAGATTATTTGAGCACTCTATTGGTTTTAACAAATCTTTGTCTTCAAAGCTGAGGGAGACATTTTGGCCTAGATCTTGTGAGCAGGACCTCACATGTAGGATGTTTCTACTGGCAGAAATGCGTGGAGGTTAATTGTTTGGGTTCTTCTGTATAGCCACCTCTGTGCTCCCCCATCCACTCTGGAGGGCTGGGCGGTTCTGCAGAAAGGAATGAGAAGTTATGCAGGGGATCAGGAAAAATCATCTCCTTTTTCTAACTACCAGTTGTTGAATAGAACAACTGAGGAATGAAATCATAGAATCATAGAGTTGGAAGAGACCTTGTGGGCTATCTAGTCAAACCCTTGCCAAGAAGCAGGAAAATTACATTCAACGCACCCCTGACAGATGGCCATCCAGCCTCTGTTTAAAAGCCCCCAAAGAAGGAGCCTCCACCACAGAGAGTTCCCCTGCTGAACAGCTCTCACAGTTAGGAGAGGATCAAAATAATAGAACAGAATTCCTTTTTAAAAAGTGGAATCCCAATTCTGTCAATTTTGCTTGTGAAGCTATTTCTCAAGTCCTTGAAAGCTGGATGTAGTTATTCTGTATAATGGGGCAATACTCAAAATCACTTCCATTTGTAATTGTTTTATTTATTTTTGTTTGGATCTAGGTCAAACTAAACCCACAACATTGTGGAAATTTGTTATGGACTAAGCTTTTGATTGCCCCATTGGACAGTATCTAGGAATTAAAAATGTGTACTCCATTCTATGGTTGCCCTTCAATTATAATATTTATGCCATGGTGTGTCCATTTATGATGCTTTAACACTTCGAGAGGGTGGAAAAGGTCATTCTGTTTTGAGAAGAAAATGAAAGACCAAGGAAGATTTGACCAATATTCCTACAACAGCACATGTGTACTTGCAGACTTGTGCATTTAAGTAATCATAGGGTTTAAACAAATCTGCATGCACATCTTTTTGTGAAAGATTGTGGCATAAAATGTAACCATACATTTCTCCACTGCTACAGTATTATAAGTACTGTTAAAATAATTTATAATATGGCCATGTACAGTAGCTTTCTTCATCTCTAATGAATTAGGTGTTTGATATCATGACATAAATAATAATAAAACCCTCAAGGGACCACTATAAATTAGGGGCTCAGCTGCCTGTGATTGCTGTTTTTGTGTTCTGTTCCTATCAGAAGGCAATTATATTTTGTGAAGACTTTATTTCCCCAGTTTAATGAGGCATGTAAAATATGTCTTACAGTTTGTCCTTTATTAATACTGTATAGGAGAGTTCAGTATGAATAGGACATCACCCATATGAGTGCAATCAGAGACAATATAACTTTTAAAAACTTTTTCAAAATGGTATAAAGAAGGCATATGCTTATTTTGCATGACCATTGTGGAAAATTTGGAGATATTATTTCAGTAAATACTGTGGGGGTTGAGAAGGGTGGGTTACAAATATCTGAAATAAAATAAATAAATGTTACTGAGGAATTCAAGCAAAGAACTGTTCCAAGAGGTTTTGTTTGATTAAGATGAAAGACAAAAGTCTTATAACCAGTCAACATCCTTGCTGTCATCACTCATCCCATATGTAGAATCAAACCAATAATGATACTATTTCAAACTGTGCTTCTACTAGCTCACCACTCACCACTTTGCATGGCCATGTCCACTATCCAGTCAATTAAATTCAGCAATGAAACAGCATCAAGGTATATCATATGAACACACAGATATGTGTGTGGATATCTAATGGCTCCTGAAGAACATGGTTAGACTACCATTATGCCTGCTTACCTAAATCCAATTTTTGCCCATAGTACTGCTTGAAGTGTGGTTGGAATTTGTGACTAGGTGAAATAGCTACTTAACAAGCTCAGCTAATCATCTGTGCCAAGTTAGATTCGGGGTGGGGTTCCAGTTGAAGGCAAGGGAAAAGGGATCAGAAGAAATGGCCAGGCTGGCTAGTTTCCTCCTTCTCCCTCTCTTGGATTGACATTTCACTAGAGACTAGAAGTGCATCTATATTGTAGAATTGATGCAATTTGACACCAGTTTAACTGCCATGGCTCAATGCTAGGGAATCCTAAGATTTGTAGTTTGGTGAGACATGAGAACTCTTTGGCAGAGAAGGCTGAAGATCTTGGAAAACTCAAATTCCCAGGAGTTTGCACACTAGGATTGATCCTCTGAAGAAATCTTTCTTTAGAAATTGTTGTTGTTGTTGTTGTTGTTGTTGTGGGGTTGTTCTGCTAGGCACTGTGGCTACGCAGTCCATATTCGGAGGGCTTGGAGGAATTGCAGCAGAAGTATTTGGTGTATTTGTTTGATACTATTTTAATAGGGCTTGCAATCATCTCTATTAATTCTGGCTCTAGAATCACTGATGGCATAAATCAGAGGCTTCCTTTGGATTTTACATGGTGAAGCTTTCTACAGAGATTTCCATGTGTTGAAAGCTCTGCATCCTTGTCATACACTGAGTTAGATATTAATTAAATGTCATTCAAATGGCAAGGCTTGTCTAGTGAAGAGCTACAAACAATCCTCTGTTCATTGCCTACGGAGAAAGTGGGAGCAATCAATCATTTTATATGCCACACTGTCTGTAATTGTTGAGAAGGGGAAGATCTATTAAAGAACATTGAAAATAGAGTTAACAGAAAATAGAGTTTATGTGCTATTCCTTTTAAGCCTATCTCCAGGAGGATTCATAAAACCCAAACAGAATTACCTTTCAGGATTCTATCTGAAGGTTTTATAATCTGGCATTCTTGCCTGAGTTGAGTATTGATCCATAGAATCTTCTAACCACTGGTTCTTCATTCACACTTTGCAATTGTGGTGCACATTTATGCCAGGGGGAGGGCATTCATCGCGTTTTGAAGTTAATGTAGTTCCAGTCAGCCTAATGATAGCGAAACTGGTCTTTGGCAAATATGTGGGAAAACTGAGTAGATATAAGCAATGCTTTCACCGTAAATTCTACCATACATTTGCACCATAGAAAATTGTGGATTAGTCTCACATTTGGATAGGCTTCCTTCAAATATACCTTTTTATTTTAAGTCAGTAAGCATGAATCTGCCTGTGCCAGAAAATATTAATTTCTGGTTTAGATTTCATTTGCTCTTTAACAGAGGCAAAATGTATACCATAGTTCATGTCCATGAGCACATTGTTTGCAAAGTTCACAAAGTAGGAAAGATTTGGGATTCTTATAGTCACCATTTTAATCAAAGTC
This sequence comes from Anolis apletophallus, assembly GCA_030556195.1. Taxonomy (NCBI): domain Eukaryota; kingdom Metazoa; phylum Chordata; class Lepidosauria; order Squamata; family Anolidae; genus Anolis; species Anolis apletophallus. The sequence continues at coordinate 126,663,528 of JARBWK010000002.1, forward strand.
CCTGGTGGTGCAATGAATTAAACCTTGTGCTAGCAGGATTGCTGACCAACAGGTCAGTGGTTTGAATCTAGGAAGAGTGAGTTGAGCTTCCTCTGTCAGCTCCAGCCCCCCATGTGGGGACATGAGAGAAGCCTCTCACAAGGATGTTAAAACATCAAACATCTGGGCATCCCCTGAACAATGATCTTGCAGATGGCCGATTTTCCCACACCAGAAGTGACCTGCAGTTTCTCAAGTTGCTCCTGACACACACACACACACACACACACACACACACACACACACTCACTCACACACACACAATTTTAATCAGGCAAGTCAAATCCTAAGCACTAGTTTGACTGTGAATATACCTTTGGAATAGTATTTGGTTAGTTATGAGCTTGATCTAGTTGCCCCCTAAACCTAATGGCATTAACAGAGAATTAGACCAACTTTCTTTAGTAGTTGCTCGAAGACCAAAAAACAGGACATTTTGTGCATATCAATCACCCAAAAATGGGTTAGCTACCTGTGAAAGTATGTAAAGATTACATATGGGGTCCAAATAATAGAGAATACAAAGTAGCTAAAGGAATTTTTGAAAATACTTTCTTTTAAAAATCCTGAATAAACATAATTGAATTGCCTAGGGTGAATCTGGCCAGACGAGTCCTATTCATTTGCTTTTAAAGAAAGGTTTCAATTTGACCGCTTGCAAGAATAGTCTGCCAAAGTGTCAGTTGGTATAATAGACTAATGGGAAATTATGTTCTCTGCATGGCTGCAAGATCATTTTAAAGACAAAGCCCTCTCACACATAATGCCCGCTTCCACCCTCAATACCATCTAAACATGCACAGTATGAAACTCTTTCAGTTTTCTAGTTCTGCATTGGACCCTTGCCCTTTTGCTATTCTTTGTATGCTCCTGGTGCACAAGGATGGAATGAATCCACCAAAAAAACAATTTAGCACTACGGAGAGAGTGCTTAAATTAGAATGAAATACTGGGACAGAAAAGCATGCGCTTCTGTGAGAAACAATAAAAATTGTGTTCTCTTTTTCTTTTCTTTACAACATCATCCATTAAGACAAAAGGAGCAGGACAGTGAATGGAAGGGAAGATGGCATGTCGCCTTTCAGTTACCTAGTGGTAAACAAAAATTGCTTCCAAATCAATTGCTTAATCCCTTTAAACATAATCATTCATCTGATTTACCTTCTGCAAGCTTTGGCATCTTGAATTTCAAGTCCATGAACAAAAAGAAAAGATCAGAAGGTTAAATAACAATGAATGTTTAGACTTGAAGGCAATCCAGCTAATTTTCAGCCTGGTAGGGCTCTGACGATATACTTTTTTCATCCTCCAACATAAATCAATCTTTCAGTGGTCCTGTGGATGGAGGTTTAATGGGAGCATGTCCAAACCTGCCCAATCAATCTGAAATTGCACTAATTCTCACAATAAACATCTTTAGAGAGGGGCAAATTTCACTTGATTTCTTTTTAGAATGAGCCAAATTTTTCTGAGATTTCACAAAACTCATATGTGGAACCCATGTATGGCCTTTAGATTTTGAAGACAGCAATAAAGCATTATAAACCAATAGAAAGTATTTACTCTGAAACCCTCATTGGTTTTGAAGTAAGATTGAACTACCAGTTGAGGCAGTCTCTGTGTGTAGAAGACAGTAGTGCTGTGTGTTGGAGTGGTGTCCTTTTGCCTTCAGCAGCTAAATGTCTTGTGCTTATTGTCTGAAGCTCTTTAAAAAGTGTTTGACACCCTTGTTACAACATCTTCATTGGCTAGTTTTCAGACACACATTCTAAATGCCGATTAAGTTCTGTAAGTCCTCATATTACTTGGAATTCAACTATTTGAAGGACTTCTAATATGAGTGTGCCCATCTTTTAAGGCCTTTATGGAGAGGTACCTCTCAATTGGATGCACTTTTACTGTCTGCTTGGGGCCCTTCCAGACAGGCCCTATATCCCAAGACCTGATCCCAGGTCTTCTGCTTTAAATTGGATTATATAAGTCCAATGAAACGGCTTGACAATGTCTTTGGAAAATCAGCTAATAGGAAGTTATTGGTGTTTATTAGGGGTGTTTATGTACGCTTATAAATTGTTTGAAAGCGTTTTTTTCGTATATATTATTTTATTTTTATTTTTTTCGACCTTTCCGGGCGAACCCGGAAGTACTATTTCATTTCCGGCCGCCATTTTCGAAAAGGGCAGAAATTAGTTCTAAATAGCTTCTTGCCCTTATTTGAAGTTATTGGTCATTGGCTAAGGGAGACCAGGTGGTTCCCTGAAACCTCCTGCTCTCCCTTAGCCAATCAGAGGCAAACACACACTGTTTCTGGGCGGGGACACAGTCTTTATAAGGCTGTGCACATGCGGTCTGTCTTCAGTCTTCTTTCGTTTATGGGAGTGAGAGGAAGCAGAGGAGAGTTATCGCAGAAGCGAGGCTGGGGACGGGAGGAAGACAGAGGCTGCTAGTGCCTTCCTAATTCTTTTGCTTGGATTTGTTGGGGGTCTTTTTAGTTGTTGGGGGTATTCAGTTTGGAAGTTCCATTTTTTTGCCTTTTCTGAGTGGCTGCTGCTGCATTGCATTGCATTGGGGGAGAGAGACAGTCACATTGTCCCAGCCTCTGTTTGCTATTGCCCTGCCTTTGGCTTTGTCAATTTTGTGGGCTCTGAATTAAATTTTTGGGGGTTTTGTTTTTTGACTTTGATAATTTTATTCACTAAGTTATTAGGACTTATTGCCTTGGCATAGAAAATTCCATTAATAGAACTCAGAGCCTTGCCATTGCCTCATTGCAACAGCGTTTTGGGACTTCCAGAATTTTAATCACTACGTTAATACAACTTATAGTCTTTGGCATAGAAAATTCCATTAATAGAACTCAGAGCCTTGCCATTGCCTCATTGCAACAGAGTTTTGGGACTTCCAGAATTTTATTCACTACGTTTCCCTTTTTGGAAAACAAAGAACATACTTCATATACAAATCTCTGTGTCATTAATGACATATTTAAGTCATTAATTAATATGAGTTTAAACCTAAAACATTTGCCACATGGTACATCTTGTCCAAACTGTTAATGCAAAATCCCCATTCTGCTTCTGCCTGTTATAATATACTAATTAAAAATGTTTCCCAAAAAAAATCTTATATGGCTAGGCATAATGAAAATTATATTTAAGTTGGACTTTGGATCAAGATTTCTTTGCTGACAAGATTTCGTCTCTCCGCCGGGATATCCCTGCCACTCTTGATACAGTTGATGAACTCGAGACTCCGCCGCCACTCGGCAGGCCCACCTTCACCCGTTTCCATCTGCTAGACGCAGCAGCTGTCGATAAGTTACTCGCTGCAGCTAGACCAACTACTTGCTCCCTCGACCCGTGCCCCTCCTGGCTGATTAGATCCTGCCAGGAGGGGCTACGAGGCCCCCTGGGCTTGATCATAAATAGCTCCCTTGAGCAAGGAGTCTTCCCAGGGGGGTTAAAAGAGGCAATGGTAAGACCGCTGCTGAAGAAGCCGAATTTAGATCCTTCGGCTCCCTCCAATTACAGGCCTGTTTCCAACTTGCCTTTTTTAGGCAAGGTAATTGAGAGGGCAGCAGCGGATCAGCTGCAGGGGTTCTTAGAAGACACAACTTGTCTTGATCCCTTCCAGTCCGGCTTCCGTATTGGGCATGGGACGGAAACCGTGCTTGTCGCCATTACAGACCAACTTCGCCACCAGCTTGACCAGGGCGGGTCAGCCCTGCTTGTCCTGTTAGATCTGACAGCAGCGTTTGACACTGTAGATCATACCTTGTTGACCCACCGTTTAGCCGGTTCTGGGGTTAGGGGGACTGCCCTTAAATGGGTGGCCTCCTTCCTCCGGGGCCGGGGACAACGTGTGGAGGAGGGGCGGGAGGTCTCTGGGAGGCTACCACTTAACTGTGGGTCCCCCAGGGGCCATCCTTTCCCCTTATTATTCAACGTTTATATGCGCCCCCTGGCCCAGCTGGTTTGCGACCTTGGTCTGGAGTGTTATCAGTATGCAGATGACACCCAGCTTTTGCTGAGAATGGATGGCAGGCCGGACACCGTACCCGATTGTTTCCATCAATGCCTGGAGGCCGTGACTAGTTGGCTGCGTGCTAGCCGGCTGAAGGTGAATCCGTTGAAGACGGAGATCTTGTGGCCTGGTCGGCCTGGGCTGGATGAGTGCCGGTTGCCTACCCTGGATGGCGAGCGTTTAAGCCCGTCACCCCTTGTTAAGAGCCTAAGTGTTCAGCTCGACCTCCTGCTGACCATGGAGACTCAGGTCTCCTCGGTCAGCAGGGTGGCGTTCTTCCACCTACGACAGGCTAGGCGACTGGCCCCCTACCTGTCCAGGGACGACCTGGCCACGGTGATCCAAACGACGGTCATCTCGAGGCTGGATTACTGTAACGCCCTCTACGTTGGCCTTCCCTTGGCGACGCTCCGGAAACTCAAGCTAGTGCAGAATGCAACTGCACTGGCTTCCCATCGAGTGCCGAATCGCCTTCAAGGTGTTGGTGTTGACCTTTAAGGCCTTGCACGGCCTAGGGCCTGCGTATCTGAGGGACCGCCTTGCCCCATATATTCCCCCGAGACCACTCCGCTCCGAAGAACAAAATCTGCTTTTGATACCATCTATCCGCTCCTGCCATCTGTCTTCAACTAGGCAACGGGCCTTTTCGGTGGTAGCTCCAGAGCTCTGGAATTCCCTCCCAGGGGAAGTTCGAGCCATCTCAGAGCTGATTCCCTTCCGGAGGGCCTGTAAAACTGCTCTTTTTAGATCAGCCTTCGGCTAGGTCCCCTGATCGGCCGATGCTAGCACAACTCCCAGACCCAAGGCACCTTCTGTGTTTCCTCTTTACTACGCTATGACATGTAACTTTTAATTGTTTTAACTGTTTTATTGTAGGGCTGCATGTTTGTTCCATGCTGCCCGTTTTATATGTTGTAACCCGCCCCGAGCCTGCAGGGAGGGGCGGAATATAAAACCAAATAATAAATAAATAAATAAACAGATCGGGATTCTAAATTGAATTTTAAGGTGCACTAAAGAAAAATGATTTTTTTAAAAAAAAAGTTGTTTGTATTGGACAGGACAATCCAGCCAGCCCTCATCAGGGTCCAATAAGCGGCCTTTGCCAATGCTAGAGGTCTCTCCCTACCTTTGGATTCCACTACTAGTATTATTACTATGCTGAGGTGTCTATGGGCAGCGCCGACTCCTTGGCTTACAAATAGAGGTGAGCTGTGCAGGCAAGCAGGCCGAATGGCCGTGGAGGTGTTTATGGGCAGCGCCGGCTCTTCAGCTTACGAATGGCCTTGGAGGTGTTTTTATAATCTGCGTTAAATGTTTTAATTTTGTTTTTATTATCATCATGGCATCAAATTGTGCCAATGTAAGCCACCTCGAGTCACCTTCAGGCTGAGCTGGGCAGCATAGAAATGCAGTAAATAAATAAATAAATCTGCGCTGCCAGATAATCTGAGATAAACAGAAAACCTAGGATCAGATCCTGTGATATAAGGGCTGTCTGGAAGGGCTCTTGGCTGGTTCCCTCTTGCTGGCAGCCACAGCTGCTTTTACTCAGCCAAGACTTTGACATTGAAGCTGGATTGTTGTTGGCTGAAGGGGGTTAAATCAGTATATTCTATGTAATTCTATATAAACCTTGGTAGGAATCATGTTTTTAGAAGGCGGAATCTTTCCTGACCCTTCTAGTTCTAAGTATACTTGAACATACCATAGTTTTGCTAGGTCTGTTCTTCCTTCACCAATGTAAACTCTGTTCTAATTAAGCATTCTGAATCTCTAAGGAATCATACCCATTTGTATTTTCCCAGTTTTACAATTACTATGGTAACTCGACCATCTACAAACGGGCTTTTGCGACCTTCTTTGGAGTGCCTTGCTTGGTGGAAATGCTTAAGAACGCAATGCTAAGAATTGCATAAAAATAGCAAATGACTGTCAGAACAAAAGGTAGCTTTTAAGTGTTTGCTTCATGTGACTTCTTCCTTGATAATTACCATTTCTTTCCCATTAAAAAATCAGAAATCAGTAGCAGTGTGCTTGGCCACGAGAAATGGTTAAATTGTCAAGAAAACAAATTATGTATTTTCTCTCTCTTTCTTTAAGCCTGAATTTCTCCTGGTTTTTCTTTACATTTTTCATAGCAGTTCTTTCTCCCTTTCAACATCATCACATTTTGATGCTTTCCAAATATTTGGAAGAGATAAAATAACTGTTTCTTGTTTATCTCTGTACTGCTTAACTTAGGCACCGTTTCCCAATCTGTTTCATTTCTGTAATGATCTGTCAGTTTGAAACAAGAAGGCTTTTCACTTTCTGTTGTCTTTGCTGCTTGACTTTACTGTCTCACAAAATAGCATTTGTAAGAATTTTTTTTGTGTCTGCTGCTTTCTCTGTGTAAAAATGTTTGAGCCTCCCAGACTGATGTGGCCATCAAAATTATGAAGGCAACTTCTGCAAAAGATAAAAGGTATAAATTTGGTACATATACAGTTCAAGACATCCTCCCCTTTCAGTTGCTAGAAATGCATGGAAATGAAACATGCAGATCTTTTTCTTTCATAAATTACAACCTGAAAGTACAGCCAGTGTTCCAATACAAAAAGACAGCTAAAGCACAGATGGGACAAAATACAGAATGAGGAAATGGTCATTGGTGGATAGCCAGGAACAGAAAATATGGGGCTGTTGTAGTTCAACACATACAAAGAGAGGAGGGAAGGCTAAGCAACTCTACACAAAAGAAGGACTGAATACCACGGGTCAATTGTATCCACCAATGAGTTATTCACAGGAATATATCAAGTCCAATTGAGCAACATAAAAATTTACTCACTGCGCACTGGGTTACAGGTAGAAACAGTTCCGCACATATAAAAGGATAGGAATTCCAAACAGTATATATACCACAATAAGTCCAAAAGTTCAGTGTCTATCAATGGTTCAAAGCCAGTTTGTAAGTGTGCTGAATGCGGCACGGCGTCTCCTGGTTGAAGACAGGATCAGTGGACGGAGCCTCGTAGTGGCTCTGTTGACGCAAAATGCACCGTCGCTAAGGCGGAAGTGGGTCACCCTAACACCTTCGGTGCAGAAACACAATGTAAATTCAAAAGTTGTAATCCAAAAGTGTCCCAGGCAGCGCAGGGGGAACAGACCCGGTTGCAGTGAAGATAACACAGTGTGAGAATAATAATAATATCCTTTTATATGTGTGGAACTGTTTCTTCCTGTAACCCAGTGTGCAGTGAGTAAATTTTTATGTCGCTCAATTGGGCTTGATACATGCCTGTGAATAACTCATTGGTGGATACAATTGACCCGTGGTATTCAGTCCTTATTTTGTGTAGTGCTGTTGTAGTTCAGCCTGTGATTGTGTCTAATGGTCAGGGTACTCTGGATATTGGGAATGAGGATGCTGTTTCTAATGATGAGGGTGCTTTAGATGCAGAGCCTGTTCAAGGTGCTTTAGATGCAGAGAATGACAATGAGATTCATGTTCAAAGTATCTTTGCTGGTGAGAATGTTCCTGAAGAATTTTAGGATAATAGTATGATCTCTGGAAGAGGGCCTGAATTGCTACCAGAGAATTCCCAGGACCTTGAGCCTAAGAAAAGCTCGGCATCTGGCCCAGCTGCAGAAATTAATGATCCAGAAGATAGAAGGCATGTTTTCAGACAGAGTAGACAAACACACCAATTTCTCAGGCATTCTGCTAGGCTGAGAGAGAAACTGATAAGAGAGTCAAGGCTGCAAAGAATTCCTTTTCTGGTGGCTTGGGATATAGAGTAGATTAGGGGATAAAAGTGCCAAGTACAGAATCTGTAGCCAGAATCTGTTGCCTTGGATAGATTCAAGTTATGCCTTGTTTGATTTCATGATTCAAGTTTGGAGTTTTACTTGGGAAGTTCCTGTGTTATTTTTTCATGAACTCTGATGGACTTATTTCTTGGATTATTTGTTCCTGCTTATCTTTCTACATACTTGGATTTACCTATTTCTATGGAGTGTTTTTACTGCTAATGCTTTTTCATTATCTTCAATAAACTGCTTGCATTTTTACTCAGCTGTATGGTGTTTAAAAGTCAGAGGGCCTTTCCTGGCCTGGAGTACAACAGGGGCTGCTTTAGAAGCCATAGCAATCTTTGGAGCAAGAGAATGACAGCCAGGATATATCATACATGCATAGCTTTATTACGGTCCATGGACCCACAACTGTTAAATAGATAACATACAGGAGTTAACAGATCACTCATAACCAAGGAAATATGCGATATAGACACATACTACACTGTGTCAGGTAATACCCTGATAGGAGACTAGATTCTTTCTCAGCCTTGCTGCCACTGCAAAGAATGTTGCCACCATGAGGGTCACCCCATGGTGCTTGTCCTTCATAAGATGTCTGACCTTCCCTTGTTGGGAATGGTCAGACAATCGGGACAGGATTGGGTGTAAAAGTTAGCCTCGTTGAGCTGAGTAATAGTGACACTGCAACAAGATGTGTTCTAATGTGTCCAGGGGGGCGGTGATGGCCACCTTGGTTGGCTCCACCCCCTCCAAAATGGCTCCAGCATTTCTCAACCTGGGGGTCGTGTTTGCCAATTTTAGAAGGGTCGCGGTGGCGCCTCCTTAGACCCCTCCCCCTCCTGCAGAGCGCCAAAAAAGCCCTGAGAGGTCTAGACTTTCTCCCAGCTTACTTGTCCGGACGCATCAGCCGCTATGTCCCACCTCGTAATCTAAGATCATCCGGGGAGGCCCTGCTCTCGCTCCCGCCACGTCTCAGATGAGGCTGGTGGGGACGAGGGATAGGGCCTTCTCGGTAGTGGCTCCCCGCCTGTGGAATACGCTTCCTATTGATGTACGATCCACCACATCCCTCCTGGCCTTCAGGAAAAAAGTAAAATCCTGGCTGTGGGACCAGGCATTTTTACACCAACACAAGGCAGCATTTTAGATTGGTTTTTAATGAAAGTGGGTGATTATGGCCAATGTCTTTATGGACTGAACATTGTTTTAATCCAGAGTGAATGTGTATGGTGCTAATGTAGTTGTATTTTAATGTATTTTTAATGTATTTTAATTGTTAAAGTGTTTTGGGGTTTATATTGTTATGTGGGCATCGAATTGTGCCGTACTGTAAGCCGCTCTGAGTCCCCCCTTGGGGGTTGAGAAGAGCGGGGTAAAAGCCTGAAATAAATAAATAAATAATGATTCTATTTCATTTCCACTGCACGGACATAATCTTTGGGAATACAGGATACCAGATTGTCTGCCATTTAGCAGCTCTGATGGAAATACATTTAGTCTTGCTTTTGTGAAGAGTCTGCAGTAATTAGACACTGTGAGGCTGTTAAGATTTTAACTGGGGGTTTTAAATCGGTTTTATTGTGTTTTATTTGCTATTTTAATTCTGTAAACCGCTCTGGGCTCCAGAGAGAGCGGTATATTAAGTTGAACTAATAAATAAATAAATAAATAAATAAATAAATAAATAAATAAGATAGTTACATGACTTAAATGGCTCAGTGTAAGGTAAGTTCAAGGATCTAGGGCCGTCATTCCCAAAGTGGGTGCTCCTGCACCGTGGGAGGTGCTGGAGCAATCCAGGGGGGCGGTGATGGCCCTCCAAAATGGCTCCAGCATTTCTCAACCTGGGGGTCGTGTTTGCCAATTTTAGAAGGGTCGCGGTGGTGCCTCCTTAGACCCCTACCCCTCCTGCAGAGCGCCAAAAAAGCCCTGAGAGGTCTAGACTTTCTCCCAGAATTGGAATGAGTGCGAGGAATGAGGGCTGGTGTTTCCTGCAGTGGCCCTCTTGCCAACACTGGGAGATAAATGCTCTTTGGTGTTGGTAAGGGCGCGGGAAGTGGGCTGGTGCAGGGTGCACGCTCCTTGCATCAGCCCTGGGCATGCGCTCCCTGCACCTGCCCTCTTCCCCTGTGTGTTTGCCAATGTCGGAGAGTGTCTCTCTGACATTTTGTGCTCAGTAGGAGGGGGAGGGACCTAAGGAGCTCTTGCTGATGCCGGGGGAGGGGAGCCACTGCAAGCGCAAGGAGGAAGAGCCCACTATCAGGGTGCTCCTTGCCTCGAGGGGCAGCCTAGAGGCTCTGGAGGTTGTTCCTGCACCCCTCCAGGTGCCGGCAAGGAGGCCTCTCCCAGCAGCTGTGCTTCCAAGCAGTGGAAGAGACCCCAGTGGTTATGATGTCAAAGCAGAAGCCATTGAAGGTACTTCAAATCCCATCATCTATTTAACATCCTCCCCCAAACCCTTCCAGTATTTTCTGTTGATCATGGGAGTCTTGTGTGCCAAGTTTGGTTCAAATCCATTGTTGGTGGAGCTCAGAATGCTCTTTGATGCTTGGTGAACTATAAATCCACACAACTGCAGTTCCCAAATGTCAAGGTCAATTTTCTCCCAAACCTCCTCTGTATTTTCTGTTGGTCATGGGAGTTCTGTGTGCTAAGTTTGGTTCAATTCCTGTAATGAACGCTGAGATTATCTGTAAGGATGACGCGCAGACAGCAATTCGATCCCACAAGATTTATTCCAGGTCTCATACCTTTGAAGCCAGAATTGGCTTCACCAGGAACAAACATAACTTATATACTAACCACACCCCCATCACCTGTCCATCATCTCAAAGACCAACCCCCCTGGCTTGCAATGCCCAGCAGAGATTGCATCATATCCCCTTTGACCCAGTTTCACAATGTCCAGTGGATATTTCCTCATATCCTCCCCGAGTCAGCAATGTTCATGCCGGGGCTTCTCATGTTGGTGTGGCCCATTTCCAGCTCTGTGCGTCTTCAAGGCCACACCTGGCAGAGATTATGTTGCTGGAAGGGTATGAGATAAGAGCTCTATTAGCTCTTTTCGACAGACACTTACAATTCCATTGGTGGTGGAGTTCAGAATGCTCTTTGATGGCTGGTGAACTATAACTCCACACAACTGCAATTCCCAAATGTCAGGGTTTATTTTCCCCAAACACCACCAGTGTTCAAATTTGGGCATATTGAGTGTTTGTGGCAATTTTGGTCCAGATCCATAATTGTTTTGGTTCACGGTGATCTATGAATATAGTTGAACTACATTACCAGTAAATTACTGTTAATTCTTCCCAACCCCCTCCAGTATTTTAAATCTTTCTGTTTAATTGCTATTATTTTTTTTTTAAAAAAATTAATTTCTAGGGGGGTGCTGAGTAAAAAAAATTCTGGAAAGGGGGCGGTATGCCAAAAAAGTTTGGGAACCAATGATCTAGGGGAACATGATGAATTTGAGCAGGCTCTGAGCTCTCCCAGGGCAATGTTCCTCATCCATTGCTTCAGTGATTCCTGTACTTTTGTATGCCAGGATATATCTGTTATTATAGGACCCAGACACCACAAGGATATTTTGGATGGGTGTATTTTAACAACTCTTTTTCACACTACTTTTTCACACTACTAAGTGCTATAATTTCACAATTATAGCACTTTGATACCACTCTAACTTCTATGCCTTCATCCTACTGAATTATGGGGTTTACCATTTGGTCAGAGGCACACAAAACTACAAGACCCTCCACTCCTGGATTCTATAGTATGAAGCCATGGTAGTTATGACCTTATCATAAAGGCTTCACCTCGTTTTGTGGAGGAAAGAGAGAGGCAGCGGGGTGAAACCATTGCCCCACACATAACTCCCTCTCGGCGACACTTTCCACATCACATGTGGGTAGTAGCATCACCCCTCTGGGGAGGATCCGTGCTATCTCCATTGGAGCCAGTATGACATGGGAAGCTTCCAGTTTTGTGAGGGAAGTGTCCAAGGATACTTCCATCCCGGTTGTAGGTGGGGCCTACGCTGGAAGTCACACAACGTCATGTGAAGACTGGCATAGGGCTCTATCTCCAAAGAGGCTGGAAAAATCCCAGGACACTGAATTTGGTGAGTGGGATGATGTCATTAAACTGATATCAAAGTGCTATAATTATATAGTGTGAAAGAAATCAGAGTTATTCTTTAATGGTCTGGAACGTATTTACCCCTCTTATAACTTTATAATATTGTATCCCAAGTTCCCACCCTATACTACTGTGGGTCAGGAGATTTTCCTTCTTAGCATGATCTAACACTATTGACAGCTCCACCATTTTTTTTACCAGGATTCCATAGAACTGAGCCATGGCAGTTAAAGTGGTGTCAAACTGCGTTCATTTTGCAGTGTAGATGCATTTATACTCATGAGATCAAAAGCAACATATCCATGATAAGATGACCATTTCCAGTATGAGAAAACCTATGGCAAAAAGGAACCAAATCAAGTACAAGTTGTAGTACAAGTTGAGCATCACTTGTCTGGAATTCTGAAATCCAAAATATCCCCAAACCCAAAATTGTCCATGTATGTGACTAAGAAAGCGACACTGTTTTTTGATGCCAGATATATATTCGGAGCAACAATCTGGTCACTACCGATTGGTGAAATGAGAATATGTATTATTTTTCATGATAATGTTAACAATGGCAATCTGTGCTGGTGCTTTAAGAAACTACATAATTTGTACTAATGCTTGAAAAAACAGCCATGCAAGTTCCAATTTTACAACATAATATTATTATCCTAACATGAATCCTGAAGTCTGAAAATCAAGGTGGAAAAAATAAAGAATATATCAGAAGTTATATCAGTTCTGTCATGATACTGACTTTTCATTCTCACCTGGGTCTTTTAGGATTGTATTTTATGGCTTGTACCAATGAACAATATTGCCCAAAACTTACTGCGCAGAATGCTGAAGGGGGATATGAAGCCACAGCAAATATATATCACATTCTGCTCTGTTAAAATTCTCATAACCTATGAGTTTATTGGTGTTCACTTTCATTACACTACCTTATGTTCTGCTTTCAGGCAGAAGTGTTTCAGTCAGTACTTTGGAGCTCTAGGGATACACCAAAGCACATACACATATTGGCAATACACTTGGGCAGGCAGCCTGCATATCACATTACCGAGTGATATAGAAGTACCTGAATATCTAAAGTAACTGTTGCCATCCTCAAACTGGAGTTTGGGGAGCTGTTTCATGATATTTATAAACAGCAGACCTGCTCTCCCTTCCCTGCCATCAGCTATGAAACTGATTTGTGAAATGACAGGAGGACAAACAGAAGGAAAAGGAAGTTCAAGACCTCTAGAAGTGCTTGTACATATCTTTATGGGAACAAAGTACAGAAAGCAAGACTGCTGCAGAGCCTGTAACCATGATTTTATTCTTTCTTTTAAAAAATCAGTTCATGTAACAATAGATTATGCCAAGTGAAAGTGTTGACTGTAGCAGGGCTCTTAAGATGCATTCTAACTGTAACACTAAAATTAAAATTAAGTAATTTCTCTGAATGCCTTAGAAAATTAAAAAGAAAAATCTAACCAAGGATTTCCTTTTTTAAAAATGTCACTTTTGCACCAGATAATTTGTTAGAGATGGCATTCCATAACTGGGACACCAATATTACTAAGAAAGCCTTCTCTTTTGCTCTTACATGCCCCACTTTTGATAAGGAGGACATGAAGAGAGGAACTTCAGCAAATGGCCTCAAAAGATATACAGGCAATTACAGAGAGAGGTATTCCAATCCCAAGCTGTTTAGGGCTTTGAAGACATGTGCCAGCACCTTTAATTGGACCCAGAGGTGAGTAGGCAGCCTTGTAAGTCTTTTAAGATTGATATGAAATGAAGGAACTTGGTTTTACCCAGTGTAACATCTGGAATAACTTCTATATGACATCTAACAGGAATGCAATGCTCTCACTTCTTACATGTGGCAAGCTGTAAATCAGGATATTGTTCATCATCTAAGAGCCCAAACAGAAAAGACCGACTGGACTAAAGACCGACAGGTCAGAGGTTCAATTCAGGGGAGAGCATGGATTAGCTCCCTCTGTCAGCTCTAGCTCTCCATGTGGGGACATGAGAGACAAGGATGGTAAAACATCAGAACATCCAGGCGCCCCCTGGGCAACGTCCTTTCAGATGGCCAATTCTCTCACACCACAAGTGACTTGCAGTTTCTCAAGTCACTCCTAATATGAAAAAAACAAAACAAAACCCAGAAAAATTACATATTTATTTTTATTTGTATGAGATTTTCAATGGTGAAATGTGCTTTGTATATTTCATGAATAATCCATTATGTGTGGAAACTTGGTAGTTTATCTCTCAGATCTCCCTTTTAGCATGCTGTGTAAAATAAAAGATATTAAACAGTTTGTCAATCACTCCTCAATTGGTTGAGCCAATAAAGAAAAATGCAAAAATTGTAGAAATACTCTCTCTCTAATATCAATTGTACTGTCATCAAAATGAAGGTCTCATTTAGGCAAAAATACATATATCATTAGTATACAAATATCAACAATTAAGGTTGCAAGGATCAATCAAAATTCATAGAGTACATAATAAATCACACACAATCATTAACAATCAAGGTTTCAGGAATCATATAAGGTTCAATAAATTGTAAGTTTCAGAAAGAACACTATATGCAGTATATCAATATATCTATATAACAATCTGTAAGAAAATACTTCCGTTCAATACATTTATCAATATGACCTTTCAAATATCAGTGCAGGCTGCAGGAATCATATCAGGTTCAACAGACTGCAAGTCTCCAAAAAGGACACAGTACTCAGTATAGCAATACAACAGTATATGAGGAAATACTTATTTCAATACATATATCAATATAATCCTCCAAATATCAAAAAGCATGTCATGAGGATATCCACTAAACAGCATACAAATCTTAGTGGTGTACCTGCCCTGCATATATGTATAGGGAAAAACAGGAACCATAAATATAAAGAAGTACCTGCATATATTATGATATTACACCAATGTGGCAACCTTAAGGAGAAACTCCACTATATGTGGAAATAGTTTAAGAAGGAGTGATATACTTTCTACGGTTCTCCTGAATGATTTATTAAATATTACAATGAGGTACTAAATAAAAGTACCCGTGTGTTATTGTACACTAGGAGTCCTCAGAGTACGAGAGGGATATAAACCTATGTCGCAAAATATAAGGTAATAGTAATTACTTCATCAAAAGTCAAGCTGCTGTTGATCTTAAAGGGATGCAGTTGGCTGCAGGGGCTATTTCGCGGTTTGTGTTTGGCGCAGTGAGCCTTCCGAAATCTCGCGCTGGATGGTGGCATGCTATTGCGAGATTTGCGATCGCGGTTAACTTCTATCCCCCAAGACGTAAATCACAATAGATGAATTAGTGAATAATAAACTCTAATATAATAAAGGGGGGGTTGGAGCAGAATGAGATAAATATTAAGTCCATCAGTTTTCAATGTTGGTATTTAGCGCAACAGAGGTTCCAAACTCTTACGGAAGGTGGAGATGATTTTAAAGGGTAGTTCCATCGTTTGCCCAAATTATGCTATCATTCCATGCACAGTCATTTATAGTAAAGAAAATGTACTATTGAACAGGCAGCTGGAAGCAAATGTACAAAGGACTGATAATCAGTCATACTTTAACAGCAATACAGTGCATACTTCGGGATATCCTAGTCCTGGCTAGGGATGGGGGTCCAACACCTCGAGAGATGGTTTCCTTATTTATTTATTTATTTATTTGTTCCATCTTGTATTCCGCTCCTCCCTGCAGGCTCGGGGCGGATAACATCATAAAAACTCGGCAGGCATGTCACATCCATGTCGCCGTACAATAAAATACAACATAAAAACAACAAAGGTCCCGAGATCAAATTATGTACATGCTGTAGCATTCCCTGAGCCAGGGTGCCAGTTAAGAAGATGAGTACGCTCGCTTGCGAGCCTAGCCGAAGGTCAGTTTGAACAGGGCGGTCTTGCAGGCCCTGCGAAACGGAATAAGCTCCGTGGCGGCTCGAACATCATCCAGGAGAGAGTTCCAGAGTACCGGAGCCGCCACAGAGAACGCCCTTTGCCTGGTAGCAGACAGGTGACAGGTGCGGACCGATGGAATCAGGAGCAGATTCATCTCCTCCGAACGTAGTGATCTCGGGGGAATGTATGGGGCAAGGCGGTCCCTCAGGTCTCTGACGGGCTCTCTCCAGCGCTAATCCCGTTTCAACCCAAAGGGGTGGTCTTCCTCAAGTGAAATTCAAACAAAAGCACTGCACATCAAATGCTGGTGTAGATGTAAATATATGTTCCGCAATTATGGAATAGTTATCCAGAGAGGAATCTGGATGGGAGCTCCTGAATTGGGCAGCATAACAGGTGGACCAGTAGGTGGAGATTCCCAGTAATTTTAAACTGTGTAATAACTAGATCTGTACGTGATGCAGAACTAGCACAAAAATGTGAGGCTTTTGGCCACCCAAAATGCATATGCTGATTACCTTCCTCTGATCAATCAATCAAGCACACAGCCACGAAGTACATTTTAAAGTCTTTGCTCAAAATTACCTCATACAACACATTGGCATATATAATGAATTGTTATGTAGAAATCTAAATCGTAGTTGAGACATACAAGCATCCGGCTGCAAGCAGAAAGCTGACAAACCCAACAGATGAGAATAAACAATCTCAATTAATTATGTACAATAGATTAATGATAATTTGTAAAGTAAGAAACTACTCTGTTGCCAATATCATAATATTAATATTGATCAATGTTGTTTATTCTTAACTAAACCTAAGGACTTTTTTTAATGGATGAGATTTTAAAAGGAACGTCAATGAATTGCGCTTCTTTATTGATAAATAGCAGGCCAGTAAAAAAGATGGGCAATTGCATATCTGCTTATAGTCACTTAGATGTGAGAGTAAAATATCTATTTGAAGTGTGTGCTGCAGAGTAGTCAGGACATGGAGGGTTAAGAGACAGAAGAAGAGGAGACCAGAGGTTCTGAAGATGGCAAATCTGGCATTTCCAGTAGAGACAAAACAGAAGGAGGAAATGTTTTTTTTCCTACTTGTATTGCCAGTTGCAGATGGCTGTGAGTCACTGACAACAATTATGGTAGCAAATGACTGGTTTATCGAGATGATATGATAGAGGATGTAGAATTTCTGGGTAATTAGGGCTGCAGTGACTGTGAGAGGAACACAGATTGAGATCAGAGACAGTGCTTGCATTTCAATAGGCTATAAACAGAATGTCTGGAACAATAAACCCAGAGAAAATGTTTTGTTTCATTCTAAATCTCCTGAGTAAATGATAGGTGGCTTTTGGCTGATAGGTAAATGATGTCTGAAGTAAAGGGTGGAAAAGATTTATGATGCCAAATTGGGACGTGTGGAAAAATATGCACATGATTGGATTGTCTCCTCTAATCCATTACTAAATGCTAATCCTTTGCAGTCTTTGCTCAGGTAAACTTCCATGGAAAGGCAATAGGTGTTTTGCTCAATGGACTTGAGGATTCAAGTGAGGAAAGCAAGAGATGCCTAGTTGAGCTGTAAAAGGCAATTGTAGATTTATTACACTGGTTAATTTAAGTTTAGGTATCATATGCTTATCCTATGTGACTGTTTTCAGTTAAGGAGAAAATATTCCCTTCATTTTGTCTGAAAGCATTTGCACTTGGAAAGAAATATTTGGATAATAATTTGACACTCAGAATAGATATTGTGGAAGGTACTAAAGCAACAATTGCCAACCAGCCAGTAAAACTATATTACGGCAGACAACCAGCAATCATCAGATTTCTTCCAAGCTGTACCTGTGAGCCACCAGTTACTGCTTGATTTGATTCCTAACGCAGAGATACTGTTTTATCTCTTCAGAAAAAAAATGTTATTTTGACTTCATTCCTTTCATCTCCCTTAAATATATTATTCATTTTATTATACACCCTACACATGGATATATTTCCATTATGGACTTCAGTCATATGCATTCATGGTGTTGGGGTCCTAAGGCTGACACCATTTAGATGCTGACCAGACATAACCTTACCTCTAAATTGTTTGTGGACATAATATATCCAGAACTTGCATACATTTAGAGCAAATTATATGGATAAGCTCACTTATAATTTAGTTCTTTCCCCCAAAGTGAAAAAATAGCCTTTATATTATTTGTTAATGGCCTTCAAATCAGAATTGACTTATGGACTTATCATTCAAAGTCACACTCATGGTTCTTTGCATGAGTCTATCTAACTATAATGTGTTTTTCCTTTCCCCCTATTGCCTTCATCTTCATTCAGCATTGTCATTTGTTCTTCTGAATAATTACATCTTATGACAGGTCTGAAGTTAAGTAATTGTGGCTTCTAGGAAAGGTTCAGACCTGTTATATTTTTCTTCTTAGCTGCCAATAGGATCCGTAGAACTCTCCTCCATCACCTCATTTCTAATGGCTTTATTATCTTCCTTTCAGGTTTCTTCACTGTCCAGCTGAATGCACTGAGTCAAGTGCTCTACATCATCCTATATTTACATGTCCATTACTGCACACTCAGTGTAGATGTTGAAGAGAAAGTGAAATGGCCAAAAGAGTGTTTTGTGCCGGAAAATGTATGTATTTTACTTCATTTATTCATTCATTTCAACCCTGCCTTTCTCAACCCGAGAGGGGACTCAAGGCAGCTTACAAATTTGGCAAAAAATTGATGGTGCACAGGTAAACAATAAAGGACATCTCATCTGTATACCTTTATAAAACGGAATGTTTGTATGTGTGTATGTGTGTATGTGTGTATGTGTGTGTGTGTGCGGAGGGCGGAAGGGCGGATATGTGGCAGCTATTTGCATAAAGTCCTTTGATTGGACAGCTTCGCCACTCCAAAATTCTAAGGCACCAGACAGAGGGCATTGATAACCACTGATTAGCCAGCAACCCAGAATCCAGGCCTCTACATTGAAACAACAGGATTTCTTCCCACTGAGGGGAAAAAAGCCAGCAACCCAGAATCCAGGCCTTTATATTCAAACAACAGGATTTCTTCCCACTGAGGGGAAAAAAGCCAGCAACCCAGAGTCCAGGCCTCTACATTCAAGCAACAGGATTTCTTCCCACTGAGGGGAAAAAGCCAGCAACCCAAAAATCCAGGCCTTTACATTCAAACAACAGGATTTCTTCCCACTGAGGGGGAAAAAAGCCAGCAACCCAGAATCCAGGCCTCTACATTCAAACAACAGGATTTCTTCCCACTGAGGGGGAAAAAGCCAGCAACCCAGAGTCCAGGCCTCTACATTCAAACAACAGGATTTCTTCCCACTGAGGGGAAAAAAGCCAGCAACCCAGAATCCATTCTATGCAGGCCTTTTCCATTTTTTTTACTCCTTTCTGTTTTACACCGGTATACTTTCACAGGCCAGGGCGGATATGTGGCAGCCACTTTCACAGGCCAGGGCGGATATGTGGCAGCCACTTTCACAGGCCACAGCGACCAGCACGGGTGATGGACCTGCACCAAACTTGGTACACATAACCCCCCCTATGACATGACCCACGTATTATGGGATTTGTAGTACTTTCCAAGACTTTGGTTCCCACAGACCACTGAGGCCACCAAAAAGGACCAATACAGACCACACTCAGCACACACAGCCCCCATAACCCACTCTACGTCCTGGTGCAGTTCGGAGGAGGGTATGCCATGGATGATGGGACTTGAAGTGCCTCTACTCACTTCCAAAGTCCGCTGCAACCCTCATCCAATCACTGATCGAGACCAAACTTGCCATACATAACCCCCATGACTGCCTTCACGTCCTGGTGAGGTTTGGGGGAGGACTGACAATGGATGATGGGATTTGTAGTACTTTTACACCCCTCTGTTCCCACAGACCACTGTGGCCCCCAACAAACACCGAGAAAGTCCACACTTGGCACACAGAGCCCCAGTGACCCACTCTACAGCCTACTGAAGTTTGGAGGGGACAGAACATGGATGATGGGACTTGCAGTACCTTCCCTCACTTCCCAATCCTGCTACAAACCTAATCCAATGACTGATCAACACCAAATCTGGCACACAGAGCCCTCATGACCCACTCTACAGTCTGGTGCAGTTTACTGTGAGACGGACCACGGATGATGGGACTTGAAGTACCTTCACTCACTTCTGAAAAACAATGCATCCCTCATCCATTCACCAATACAGACCAAACTTAGCACACAGAGCCCCCATGACCCAATCTACATCCTACTACACTTTGGGGGACGGGACACACAGAGATGATGGGACTTGCACTACCTTCAGTAATTTCATGATACCACTGCAACTCCCAATAATGATGGATCAAGACTAAACTTGGCACACAGAGCCCCCATGACCCACTCTACATCCTGCTGCACTTCTCAAATGACCCGGGCAGGGCCGGGTCCCCAAGCTAGTAATAATATAAATGATAGAGGATGTAGAATTTCTGGGTAATTAGGGCTGCAGTGACTGTGAAAGGAACACAGATTGATATCATACCAGTTCATAGTTCTCCCATTTTTTGAAATTTGGTAAAAGGTATATACTGTTCATATATATTGAATACAGGTGTGTATAATATTAGACACACCTGTATAAAATTATACACATAATAAATCCATGAGGCCAAGAAACCTGAGACAGATGTGTACATGGGCACCGGAAGTCTCACAGCGCAACCTCCAGTCCCATCTACACAGACTCGCACCTGGAAAGACGTGGATCTTTTGAAAGAGCTGAATCTTTCCAGCAGACAAATTATCTCAGCATAAAGCAGGGTTTTCCAACTTTTTGCCAAAAGCATTCATTTTTCCCTGAAACACTTTAGTTGCTGTCTGGAGGTGCCCAGCACCCCACATTATATGCTACTCCTAGGACTGCATAATTGTGATTGAAAACCTGTGACTTTGTTATCACCTATCCATATAACTGAAGAGGTGGATTGGTACAAAAGTTTGTGCTAAAACAATCAGTGTTAAAAGTCTGCTACGTTTCTCTTTACCATTCCCTTTCCCCCTTTTATGCTGCAATTTGAGAGTATGAACACTGATATGAATACACTGTAGAGATGACATAAACTGCCACAGGAATTTGGTGGGGGGGGGGATGAAAATGTTAAATAGGGTACATAATGCTGTTGTGTGATGAGACAGGGTTTTAGTTGCTGTAGATATTTCTTTGGTTCACTTCCTTTCAGCAAGGTACTGCCTGCTGTTTTATTTGCCATTCATTTTGTCAGCTACTTCCTGCCCTGATTATATACTCAACACAGCCATTCATTCTGCTTGAATGGGTGTTATGGCATTTCTCAGTTTAAGCTCTTATTTTCATATTAGACATACTACATAACTGCTTATTTGGGATGACATTAGTCAGCCCGTTTTCCTGTTCCTTCACTTCATTTCAGTGTCACCCTTTAATGTTGCTCTGTGCTCCAAAAAAACCAACCTCTTAATATGCACAATGCCTTGTGGCAGCTCAATTATCTCCTCAGCCTACAATTTCCAGATCCGTACTATTCATACACCTTTACTATATTCAGACATTTACTACAGACTTCTAAAAAAAGTGAAGAGTTGCAGAAAGAAAAAAAATATGCACAGAATTTTGACATTTCATTTTGCTTCTCAGCTACATACAATAATAGAAGGGGAAAATACTTTGACACCTGACTTTTTCTCTACTTCCTCGGGCTCATCTTTGCTTGTTTACTTGTATCACTCTATTAATTATTTATGAACTAAAAGACTTAAGGATGAAAGCAAACTTGATAATAAAAACTTGGAGATGGGAAAGGAATGAGACTGCATTTGGGTTTTATATCTTACACCTATTCAAGCATACTGTATAAAGAATAGCTCAAATGAGAAAAAGTTTAATCTCAGACCATTAGCTGAATTGTATGTATTTTAAACTTATTGTTTGTTTGTTTATTTATTTATTTATTTATTCAGCTTAATATACCGCTCTCTCTGGAGCTCAGGGCGGTTTACAGCAATAAAATCAGATAAAACACATAAAAACATTATAAAACCAAGCTAAAACCCCCAGTTAAAACCCCATTCCCAACATTAAGACTACAGCAGGACAGCATAGTGCACGTGGCGATGATGCGGCAGGGTGGCAAATTATGGCGGGCACCGGTCAGGGGCCGAATGCCTGCCTAAATAGCCAGGTCTTAACGGATCTGCGAAATGGCATCAAGTCCCGTATGACTCGTGTCTCCTCAGGCAGGGAGTTCCACAGAGTCGGCGCGGCCACAGCAAACGTCCTCTGCCGCGTACTAGATAGCCTGTAGGTCTTTATACCAGGCACCTCCAGCAAGTTGAGCCCCTCTGAACTCAGTGATCTTCTGTGCACATATGGGGTAAGCCGCTCCCTCAGGTACACTGGCCCCAAACCATATATGTAGTTCTTCTGAGTTTGACCTAATGTTGATAGAAAATATTAAACTATTTCACATGAAAAATAGGGCTCCCATTTTGCCTTGAACTCCCTGGTTGCTCCACCAAGTACCTAAGGGTGCAGGTTAGCCTGATGTCCAGACAGCTCAATTGCCCAGATGGCTCAGAACTAATTTGCTCCACTGAGTGAACTTCCTTCCTTTTTGGTGGCTCTATGGGCACCCCATTCTTATGGGTCCAATCCCCTTCTCCAACTTTTTTCAGGTTTAAAAAAACTAGTTTAGTCACGAATTTTAATGGAAAAAATACTCCTTTAGTAAAAAACCCCCCCACAAATGCATTGAAAACATATCTTGTCTGTGATAGCCAGTTTTTTTCTGCATGCAAAGAAACATCTTCAGATTTCTGCAACATTGCCAGTGTCAATAGCTAAAAATGAAATGTCATTTTCCACTCTTCAATGTTTGAAATCATGCATAAAAACACAATGGTTCAAGAAAGATTGACTGGTCATAAACTCTCGAGTGTCCACCAAAGTTTATCAATGGAGCCTGATTTCTGTCAAAGTATATTGACTCCGTTTTCAAGTTTTTCCAATAGGCATTGTGGTATTCTTTTGTAACCACTAAACTACCAATTAAGAGTCATTTGCAGACTTTTTAGACTCAAAACTTTGTAACTAAAGTAAAATTAGATTTAATTAAGTCTATATAAAATATAGAATGAGTCATAGAATTTTAATTATTTTGTGTTAAAATCACTCTTGATGATTTGCTTAAAAAAATGTTTCAACCCCCCATATTACACTGTTTTTTTCTGGCTATGGGCCTGAATGAGACAGACATGATCAATCACTATCTGGATAGCAGATTGGTGATGTCCCATCTGGACAGCAGATCAGGCTGAATTGTTAAAAGAATAATTTTTGTATTAAATGGTCATTTTAAAATGTTGGCTCAGTAACAAAACAGAGATAGGAGAGGAAATTGGTAAACGTAAGAATAGGCTGCAATGTAGAGAGCTAGGTTTCCATAGCAAAGGGACACTCTGAACCAAGCTTTGACCTGCAAAGGTGGTCGAAAGATAAGACAGTTGCAAACTCTGAATGAACAATAGGAGTCAGTCTGAATAATCTTGGGCATGCTCAGTGCAGCAAATGAGAGGGACAGAGCAGGAAGTACGAGGGCGGGTCAATAAGTCCATGACTTTTTGAATTTCCCTCCTCTTAACTGAAAGGGCAACACTGCTCCTGTCAACAGGCACCTGTCAGTTGACTCCTGTCAAAATTTGAACAAGCTGCGTCATTTAGTTTGTGTTTGACAGCCATTGATAGCAAACTACCGCGTGATTTGAGGAGAAAATGGAAAAAAGTGAATTTTGTGTGCTCATTAAGCATTATTTTTTGCAGAAAAAACCATCACTCAAACCAAGGCTAAGCTTGATAAATACTATGGGGACTCTGCACCATCAATTTCAATGGTAAAAAAGTGGTTTACTGAATTTCGTTGTGGCCGTACAAGCATGAAAGATGCCGAACATTCTGGACGCCCAGTTAAGGTCTCTACACCCGAAACAATTGAAAAAATTCACTATATGGTGTTGGCCGATCAGAGATTGAAAGTGCGAGAGATTGTGGAAGCCATAGGCATCTCACATGGCTCAGTGGTTTCAATTTTAAATGATCACTTGGGTATGAGAAAGCTTTCCGCAAGATGGGTGCCATGTTTGCTCACAATCGACCACAAATGCAATCGTGTGACAATTTTGCAGGAATGTTTGGCGTTGTTCAACCGCAATATGGATGTGTTTTTGCGCCGTTTCGTCACCGTGGACGAAACGTGGATCCACCACAGCACACCAGAGACCAAACAGCAGTCAAAATAGTGGGTTTCTCGGGGTGAATCAGCGCCAAAGAAGGCCAAGGTTTGACAGCCAATAAAGTCATGGCGACTGTTTTTTTGGATGCATGTGGTATAATCCACATTGACTACCTTCAAAAGGGTAAAACAATCAATGGCGAATATTATGCCAACTTACTGGGTCAATTTAATGAGGATTTGAAGAAGAAAAAGACCACATTTGGCCAAGAAAAAAGTTCTTTTGCACCAGGACAATACAAGGGTGCACACATGTGCAGTTGCCATGAATTGGGATACAAATTGCTCCCTCATCCACCCTATTTTCCAGATTTAGCTCCGAGTGACGATTTCTTGTTTCCAAACCTGAAGAAATTGCTCAGTGGAAAGAGATTTGACTCCAGCAATGAAATCATCTCCCAAACAAATACCTATTTTGATGATCTTGACAAATCTTATTTTTAGAAGGCATTAAAAATTGGAGAAACATTGGACAAAGTGTATAGAGCTCAAAGGAGACTACGTTGAAAAATAAAATGATTTTTTATCCAAAAACCTGTGTTTCATTCAAAAAGTCACAGACCTATTGACCCGCCCTCGTCGAACTGGGAGGAGTTGAAAGGTGAGGCTAGAAGAGAAATGTTAGTGTGTTTCTGCGTAATTGTCTGAAGCCTGTATAATTACTCCTGCCATTTTCTTTGTTCTGGGTGATACACCTGGCTGTTCTGGAAGTCACATGTTAGTTTTCTACTGCAGTAATAAAAATTCTGCAATGTATACTCTCCTCGTTTCTGATCTTAATTGGGAAACAAGGCCAGAAATATTTAAAGGAAGGCTTGCCTTAACAATAGAAGATTGCAATACAACCACAATCTTTTTTGTTCTGCTTTTGTAGACTTCATTAATTGGATTCTCTCCTTGATCTTGTTTGAGTCCTCCTTGCTGTTGTACTCGAAGTCAAAGGGCAGATGGCAGAGGCAGGTCAATTTTCTTTCTATTATAAGAATTCCCAATGGCCCATTATTATAACTGTAGAATTCCCTGTTCTAGAACTGTGATTTTCTTGTGAAAACACCCAGAAGGATCAGGGAAATATACAAATAATAATTGGCAGAGAAGAGGTTGGTATCCAAGGACACTAACTTATTATTATTTGATATAGAGCAGAGTCATGTTGTAATCTATGTCTAAGTTATTCCAAGTATTGCTAATTGGAAAAAAAACATTATTGACTTCAGCAAATAATCCTGGGTTTTTAAATAGCTATGAACCAACTATCAGGAGATGAATATTTGTTGCATTTCACTCTATGTAGAAAACTCTAACAAGTCATCTTTCCCTGTTATTTTCAGCCAGCTGAAAAAAAGCTATAACTTACACTAGTTCACTATTATTTAAATATAAATATGCCATGGCTGCTTAGGCAAAAATGAAGTAGAAGAAGAGAAGGAAGAAGACTGCTTTATACTTTTTGCATTTTCTACATGGAAAATACTTTCCAATCAAACAAGGAGGAAGCAATCTACAGTATTATGAGTTTTATGCAAGTTTGAATGAGTAACTAACTAGTTTTTCTTTTCTAGTGTGTATCAAACTAGGGAAGCTTTAGAAATAGTTTTTAAAAATAAAGAAAGAAATTGATCATGCTACCTGGGAGTCATGGGCATTTCAGATCCAAACTTTCTGGGGTTTTTTTAAACCCCTGTTCTAAAGTGCTTATTATATAATTTGATTGAAAAAGAGAGATAGAAAACAGGTTTTAATAAATGACATTGGCCTGCCTACTTAAAGACAAAAGAGCAATACAATTGTGTAAGTATTTGATGCAAACTATTATTTGGATAGAGTTCTCTTAGTATATATGCCATTGAAGTGACCTGAATCTTTTTGGCTACTCCCAACTAATGTACACTCAATGAATCAATAGCTTTTTGTCCCTTATTTTATTTCAAGTTTCAAATATATAAAAAGAACACCAACAAAACATAAGATAAAAAGGGAAAACAATTGAGAAAATAGTAACAGAGGGATAAAAATAGAAAAAAAGAAAAAAAATTAAAGTGGCATCCAATCTTCTCTTTTATATAGCAATTATTATACCAAAACAACTATAAGATTTATCAGTGCCTCCTTCATACTGTGATGCTTCACTTGCTTTCAATAAAATACAATTCCTGGTAGCTTCAGTCAAACTCCGAAAGCATAGATGAATATACTGTATATTCAAAATTAAAGGTTAATAACCATCATCATGTTTTTATAATTCTGTTCCTCCTTTTGTTACCTAGATTTGGATAAATCATAATCAAATTTTGCACTGGTGTAGATTATATTTGGGAAAGGTACATTTTTGAACTACAACTGCCAGAAATTGTGATACTTCTGTTGTTCAAAGAAGTAATTTCTCTAACACCTTGTTACAACAAGTATTAGTCAGAACGCAGATACAGCAAACATGATTTTCACAGAAAATGTGGTCTATTTCTTAGTGAAAATGGTGCAAGGAATTTGCAACTAAGCACTGTGACAGTTGCCATTTGGTAAATATGAAGGTCATGGCATCAGCATAAAATGAAGATTGCCTTGCTGAACGTGTCTCTGGAAACAAGTCTACTTAAAACTAGTGAGACTTGCTGTTGATTACACATCAGAATTTAAGATCAAGTATATGTTACATAATGTGCGTTAGGTTTTTTTTACAGTTGTTTTGAAAACATGCACATTCATGGATCCAAGTATATTTTTTCTCTACTTTGTACTCCACTTTATTACATAACAAGCGAGAAAGCCCCGTGATAAAAATAATTGCTGAGTAGTCTGGAAGTGGCTAAAAGCAAACCATTGAGAAGTAAGAATAGGGACAGAAGCAAATAGTATTCCCTTGGATATCAATAAAATATTATGTGCTTTCTGTCACTGAAACTCTTCTTTCATTCAGACTAATAGTTGGAGATCTCATGGCAGTCAAAATGCATATAGATCACAGATGATTGATTCTATTTATTTTCTCTTTCAAGTTAGCGTTGCATTTTCTCCCCCAAGTGTCATATGCAGTGGGTTATTTTGCCCTCAAGTTCCAACCCTTAATAAATCAGAAACGAATAATGTGACCAAATGTGATACATTGCTCTAGGCAAGGAGAGCCATTTCCTTCATCTTTGTTTTTGATGTCTACATAATATTTGACAGACTCTTTTGCAAAGTACAAAATATTCTTTTTGCTTTCAAGTGGAAAGTATACATAGCCAGTTCCTTACATACTGGAGCATAGTAAATTAATGGAAAGTTTTTGAACTTGTTTGGTCTTCAGTATATGTATTCCCTCAGGTGGGTGTCTTTCTTTTCTGTTTCTCAGTCCCCAAGATGTATATTTTAGTATCAAGCTTAGAGGAGACCAGAATCTTGTAACACTGGTCAACTTTGCCCTCTAGCACAGTGTTTTTCAACCTTTTTTGAGCCGCGGAACATTTTTTACATTTACAAAATCCTGGGGCACACCACCAACCAAAATAACACAAAATGACACTCTAATACAATAATAAATATAGTTAATATGTTTTTTTAATGTATTTATACACTCAGCGTGAAACTTGGGCCTGTTTCGATGAACACAACATATATATGACTTCCTCTCACATACTTATACATGGCTATCATGTCTTCTCTCAGCCTTCTCTTCTCTGATGATCGCTCACAGCACACTGGTTGGGAAACACCGCTCTAGCAGAACATCCTATTGAATGTAATGTTTTTAAACATTTAAAATGTTTAATATGTATTAATTTAAATTTAATTTTAACTTTAAGTTTAATCTTATTGGAATTGTATGTGTTTTAAGGCATTGAATAATTGCCTATATGTAAGCCGCCTTGAGTCCCCTTTGGGGAAGAGAAAGGCAGGATATAATTAGGGCAAATAGATAAAAAAATAAATCTTACAGTAAACCCATAGCCTACCCCACCCCCTTTCTCTTTCACTATTTCCAGCCAGATCACATCAGTATAGATCAGAAGTCTAATGATAACTTATTGATAGATAATAGAGTGCTCATGTAGGCAAAATATTTATGTTTAAAAAAAATCAAAACAGGTTCTAAAGATGATTCTATCCACTGGTCATCTTTATTGTTTTGGAAGTACATCCTGTTTGTCAGATGAAAGCAACCTAAGGCTGTTTTAATTTTTATCCACAACCTTTGGTGATATGGCTGAAAGTGAATGTTCTTAAAGTATTGCAGACAAGTGGCCCAACACTATCGGGAAGATCTATAAGGTGACCAAAGGGCTCCAAAACGAATGGGGCAAGCAGAATGTCCGTTTCCTGAGGAAGAAAGTCTTGGATTTATTTTGTCTCTCCAAGGCAGTGCAAACTTCAGCACCAAGCAGGAAGAAACATAAATAACCTTTTCTTGTCATTAGAAAGGAGGCTTGCTGAGAAGGATTGCATTTCAACATCTTCCTGAGCAAAATTGTGAATAATTTAGTTGTTAAGACTCCAGGGGTCTACCTCTATTGCAAATTGGCCGTCTGTCTAGATGTATGCCACGCTGCTCAGAAGTAGTTGAAAATAGCTCAGGAATGGGACTAGCTGCTGGTTAATGGCAATGGACTTTACTAGATTTAAAAATAAATAAGGGAAGAAGGATCAAAGGCCACATATTTATAAGCTCTGTGCCGCATTCAAATGGGGGGAGCAGAGCACAATAAATTTAGAACATAGGGGAAAATAGCAAAGAAAAAATGAGCATAATTAAGGGCTATATAGAATAAGCTATGTCAAACAGAGCTGGGTCACAATGTGAGGCTTTCCACTTTCTGTTCGAGGCAGAAAGTTATTGGTATTACCTGCCCATTTGCTCCAACAGTGGCTGCAATAAATGCATAGGATAAGATCTTGGCAATGCAGATTGGTCCCATTTAATTCAGTGTTGGATGTTGTTTCCCTATGTAGAGTTACACATTAGGGTGCCCTTTACACCCACATGCATGCCATTCTCTTTTTTAAAAAGGGAAGAATCTATCACACAAAAAAGGAGATCAGAAGGCATAGACTTGCATATGATAATGAGTATGTGTAGATGCCAATACAGAAATCATTACTATGATATAAATAGAATTTAGCAGATTGTAGTGTAATGAAAATTGTGACAACAGTTTATTTCATCCTATATAGTTGTAGCACTATGATTATACTTTAATTGCCAATGGAATCCTGGGATTTGCAGGTCAGGAAGGGGAATTTTGAATTCCCAGACAAAGAGAATTCTCATGTTGTTGAAGGCTTTCATGGCCAGAATTTTCTGTGAGTTTTCCAGGCTATATGGCCATGTTCCTGAAGCATTATCTCCTGACGTTTCACCCA
The DNA here is from genome assembly GCA_030556195.1 of Anolis apletophallus. Lineage (NCBI taxonomy): Eukaryota > Metazoa > Chordata > Lepidosauria > Squamata > Anolidae > Anolis > Anolis apletophallus. The sequence continues at coordinate 126,693,137 of JARBWK010000002.1, forward strand.
CATCTCAGCAGAACATCAGGAGAGAATGCTTCTGGAACATGGCCATATAGCCTAAAAAACTCACAGCAACCCAGAATTCTAATGCTTTTTTCAAAATCCAAAACAAGGATTCTCTTTCTTGAGCAAATGGGACTATAATACTATAACTCTGCAGTGTGAAAGGGCCCTGGATGATGAAGTTGCTGTTTAGTCACTCTCTGTTAAAGGGCAAGTTAAAAACACCCACTTTGCTCCCAGTTATCTTCTATATTTAACCTCCTGCACCACAGTGGGATATTTTGCTCAGAACTCAACCTTCAATCTAAGCATTTGATGACATTTGTGACCAGAAGATTTCTAAACAAAATTACCAATTACCATCTGCCACTTAGAGGAAAAAAGGGGGAAAACTATAATAAAAATCCCCTCTGAGGAAAATTATTGAGGTTTGCTATTGCAATTTTTTTTGTTCCAGCTAATGTAACTTATTGGGACAAATAAAAGAGAGCCATGCAAATTTCCCAAAATAAAAATATTGCCTTCTGTCATTTAGTTACTATACATCAGAACTCAATTGAGTTTATGATCTGAGGTGCGCTGTCTGATTTAGGATTCATTCCCAATGAGAATTTCAGTACAACAATTTCACTTTAATTACATCAGTGGTTCTCAACCTTTGTAATGCCATGATCGCTTAATACAGTTCCTCATGTTGTGGTGACCCCCAACTATGACATTATTTTGGTAATGTCATACTTCATAACTGTAATTTTGTTACTCTTATTAATTATAATGTACATATCTGATATGCAGGATGTATTTTCATTCACCACATCAAATTTGCCACAAATACCTGATACACACAAATATTAATATTGGAGATTGATGTCATTTGGGAATTGTAGTTGCTGGGATTTATACTTAACCTACAATCAAAGAGCATTCTGAACGCCATCAACAATGGAATTAAACCAAACCTGGCACACAGAACTCCCATGACCAACAGAAAATACTGGAGGGGTATTGACCTTGAATCTGGGAGCTGTAGATCACCTACATCCAGATAGCACTGTGAACTCAAACAATGATGGATCTGGTCTGAACTTGGCACGAATACTCAATATGCCCAAATGTGAAAACTGGTGGAGTTTGGGGAAAATAGACCTTGAAATTTTGGAGTTGTAGTTGATGGGATTTATAGTTCAGTTATGATCAAAGAGCATTCTGAACCCCACCAATGTGAGAATTGGGCCAAACTTCCCACACAGAACCCCCACGACCAACAGAAAATACCATGTTATCTGATGGTCTTTGGTGACCCCTCTGACACCCCCTCACAACCCTCCCAGGGGTCCCGACCACCAGGTTGAGAAACACTGAACTACATGGTTTCTTTCAGATCTTTCCAATTCCTTTCCTCCTAACCCTCCATTCAGTGCCTGACTGCTGTAACCCACCCTGACTGAGCTAACTTTTTAACACACAAGCCTGTATCTTTAACATACAAGCCTTTAACATACAAGGTTGGAGAGGATGAAATGTAACCAATGGGTACATGTTGCCCCAGGACCATTTTTGTGGCTTTCAGGACTCTCCGGTCAAACATTTTGCTCCCAAATGCATTTTACCATCTTTTAAAAAATAAGTAGTTATTTTCAAAAACTTCTTTTAAAAAAGGTCTAAAATGGCCAATGGGACCCTAAAACATGACAAAATATTGAGGGATTTTAAAAAAGCTTTTGATGATGGTGGTCATGAGCTTAGTGGGAGGTGCAGCCCATAACATCTCCTTAGTAAAGCATAATAAAGTTAAATATTTTCTCCCACTCTGGGAGTAATAAATAATAATAAACTCCTTTATGGCATTTCATGAACTGAATTTTGATTTGTTTTATCCCACTTTCCCACTTTTTACTATACAATGAGTTTATCACATTTTATTATCCACAAATTCTTGGGTGGACTTGAAACATATGAAGTCAGCCAATTAGTATATAGAAACCCACATAGATTTACAGTATGTTTACTACTTGAAATAATTCTTCAATGGGCATGTGATTTTGTCCTCTTTCAGATTCTACCACTTTCCAATGTATTTGGGAAATTGCTAATTTGAAAAAAAATCCCAAACAGCACAATCCCCAGGAGTGCAGGACACTAATGATTCAGAAAAATAGATTACTCGTAGGCATCTCTGAGTTCTCTATGAGTGGGAAGGTGCTGATGTAGATGACTTTTGATCCAACAATTGCCCATTCTGCAATGTTATAGATGCATAGAAGTGTTTTATTCACATTTGAATTGGTGCTTAGGCCTCGTATTAGAGCTGTATCCTCCCCTCAGTTCTATAAGGATGAAATCTTTCACATTCACAGCCTTCATGTACCACATGAGTCAATTGCTATATCTTAACTAGAATACATAACCTTGCTCTGAATTGGATTCTGAACATTAGAAATTCAACAGCATTATAACAAAGTATGAAATTATCTGATCCTTTGTAGAACTGAAAAACATGCTATGGTGACCTTACCTGCATGGGCAGATTCATTGTTAGCAAGGCAGAAGAACGAAAGAGAGACCAAAAGAAGCTGGTTCTTATTATAAAAATGTAAGAAATGAAACACTGAAGAAATGACAAAATGGGCTAGGAAATTTGACACTGGCTGGTACTTGTTTCATTTTTACTTATATCAGAATCAGAGAACTTTATTCTCATTTAATCAGAGAAGAAAGGATATGGGGTGTTTCCATTCTGATTCCAGAAAACCTACCAGTGCTAACAAGATAATTCTATGGCTAAAGAATAATATGATACTTTTATGGCTAAGATCCTTGAAGTTTTAAAAGAAAATTCTCAAAATCCAAAGTAAACCAATAATACAATGTGCATAGTGATGGGATATAAAGTGCCAACTCTTTACCTCCTCTACACTAAATATGTAACTGAATTATATGGTAGTGTAGATCCAGCCTTTGTATTGTGCTTGAGCACTGATATGTTTTAGATCAGAAGAGAAGGTCTCTTCCTATTTAGAGGAATGCTTTGGATCTAGTAGAGGTTCCCAATACAGGGATGGTCTGAGATAATCTTCACCAGTTTCCCCCTCCCCTGTGTAAGGAGCATGAGCCTTACTGCATTTATTCCCCATTTGTTTATTGTTTATATATGTTACTTGTATGTGTGATATGTTTTAATCCATGCTTGTATTTGCTTGCATATTAACTATGCTTGTTTTTAACTGCATATACTGAGGAATGTCACATTTTCCCATCAGCTTGGGATTACTGGTATTTATCTTTGCCTGATAGATTTATGACCAGCTGCAAAGGGAGTTTGTAACTAAGAGATACATTCCCTTGAGAGACTTAGGGCCCTTTCAGACAGGCCCTATATCCTAGGATCTGATCCTAGATTTTCTGTTTATCCTAGATCAGTGGTTCTCAACCTGTGGGTCCTCAGATGTTTTGGCCTTCAACTTCCAGAAATCCTAACAGCTGGTAAACTGGCTGGGATTTCTGGGAGTTGTAGACCAAAACACATGGGGACCCATAGGTTGAGAACCACTGTCCTAGATGATCTGGAAGTGGAGACTTGTATAATCCAGGTTAAAGCAGAAAACCTGGGGTCTGATCCTGGGGTATAGGGCCTGTCTGGAAGGGCCCTTAGTACAAAAAGGAAGGTGGAGTATTTTTAAAATGTTTTAGATCAATGAGAAATGGACCAACGAGGAACTGTAAGCAGATATATAAAACACCCAACAGTATCTTCATTTCAAGGACAAAGTAGTGCTGAGCATTCCATGGGGTGAGTTGAAGCACTGCCTTGGGTGGGAGTATGCCTGAGCATCTGTGTGAGTGTTGGAGGATAAATACCAGTGATAAATAGCTCATATTCATTACAAGAGAAGAAACTAAGATGAATAAAGTTTCTAAATCATTCCATTTTTTTAATCTACATGAAAATTCAAAATTATTTATATAAGCATTCCCTCTGATTATGCATTTTATACAGAATATACCACATCTATATCTACATTTATATGTATTAGGCTTGTTTGAGCAAGGAAAAAATGATTTCAAAACTTGTTTTGGATGTAGGGGGCGCTGGAGATTCGATTACGAAGTGATTGCCAAAATTTTCCACCCAAAAAGGTTGGAATTTTTTGAAATTTCCGAATCGCTTCATTAATGACGGGCATGATTATGCAATGCGTGAAAAACTGCAAATGGACAGGCAGAACTTGGGGGATTCCCTTTCCCTCATTTTTAGACCGCTACTGACAAAACTTGCCACAGTGGTAGAAATTATTAGCATATTATAGGAGATTTCTTGTTTCCAATAAGAAATCTCAACCCAAAGCAGACAAAGGGGGCTCCAAAGTGGTATTTTGTGTTTCCCCAAGAACATTATTAGCTGTTGCACTGACTTAGTCCAGACCCTTAGTAAACCAACACACAGTGGCTGTGGTTAAATGCTTTATTTAGAATAAGTAAATAAGAAAAAAGGCAAAGATAGGATAGTTCAAAAATGCTTTCAAGTCCAAAATAGCAAGAATGGTCTTTAAGGTTCCCCAAAAAGAAGCAATGTCCAAGATGCCAGAATTGGCTAAATCCACTGGGTCCTGGCCCCCGACTTGACCAGGCTTAAAGTCTCTAAGCAAGAAGGCCCCTCTGGCCCCGGTGAAGATCCACGGAACTTGGCAAAGTAGCTGAAACGTTGGCACGAGATTCAGAATGGAGTCCGGGCCAAACCTTTATAGCTTTTGGACTGCATTGCTCTTGAAGGCACTTACTTCGCCTCAACTCTCTCACGGGAACAGAGGAATCACTTTCTCTTCCCACCGTATCACTATCTCCTTGGAATGCAAACTTGTTAGCAGGCACAGCTGCGTCCAGGGGAGGATCTGCGGTTTCTTGGTACCAGGTGTCTCTATCGACCTGAGAAACAGCAGGGATGCGCCTCGCTTTGGTTATCTGAGGCTCAGCTAGAGTTTGCTGCAAAGGCCTGTTCACAAGCCTCTCTGAGCTCTTGGCGGTAACATGGCGTCGGTCTGGCTTACTACGGGAACCTGACTGAGGAGTGACATTAGCAGAAAATGAGCTTTCCAAAGTCCAAAGGGACTTTCTGGGACCCCAAAATCCAAAGTGTAACCCAAAGGGGATTGAGGTCTGTTCAAAGTTAAAATCACTGCCTCAAAAAGGAAAACTGGCAGTAGCAGGCAAGAGAAGAACACTTCTCCCAGCTACCCTGCCTTTCTTCCCTCCCCACACACAAGGAAGCCTCGCAGGCAAGGGGCTTGCTTCCAGCCAATTTCCCCAATTTGTTCCCAACCCTGTTGTTCCCTTACAAAGCGGTGGCATGGCACCTTTCCCACCCAAACTGCCTAGTCCCTCCCCGTTCGCGTCCCCGGCTTGCAATGAGCCCATGAGGCATGTATGGGCCTTTTAAAAGGGCAATGGCTACTGTGCCGAAACCCCGCCCCTCCCCACATGGTTTCCCCTCATTGGCTGGAGGCAAGCATCCCAGCATGCACGCTGCTGCTTGCCTCCAAACACTGAGTGTTTTTCGATTCATTTCCTGAGTCAGAACAAAGATGGCGACAGTGGCTTCGAAATGGCAAGGATATTTCTGGATTCCCAAATTGCTTCAAAATTGCTTCAAAAATCACTTAAAATTTGATCTGAATTTAATCCGAATTACGAAGATTCCAACTGGACCTAACCATGCCTAATATCTATATATATGCACAATATGTTCCCTCAAATGCACATTATTTCACTCACTACACATGCTTTTGTGTTCATTTTTCTCTATTTTACACATTTTGTATACATGTTTTTGAGTAGAAATCTATGTCACAAAGTTCAGATCGGTGCAAATATTGAAAGGTAACTGTTTTTCTATTTCACTGCTGATCTGGGCACTGCAAATGAGGAATCCCTGTGTTAAAATGTGAACCAAATAAATTTCCACCAAGTTTGGTTTTTATATTTTCATTTCCTGTATGAAAGAAAGGACAAACGTTATATAAATGAAGGTCTCTTGGATTATTTTCCGGTATGTTGGGAGGCAGATAATGTTGGTAATGTTTCATTTCATCAAGCTGAAATATGATTGTTCAAATGCAATCACCGTTAAAAACAATTAGAACAATGTTATGCTTTACTAAAATAACAGTGAATGTCTAATCAACATATGCTGATGGACAATAAATGCATGTTATATTTCCCATCAGGGTTTTTCCAACATGCTGATTTTGCATAGCATTGTCCTTGCTTGAACTTAAAAAAAGTTCTGATAAACCTGATGACTAAGACAATGAGCATTTTCTTTTGGGGTTGCAGACAAGTTAATCTGTCTTTCCCATCATCTTATGGGTTTCTCACTCCAGGAGAATTGTTGCTGTGAAAAGACCTTTTAAAAATTACAAATGAAAAATTATATGACATTGTTTGAATTAATTCGGCATAGGTAAACATCTTGTGTTTTCCTGGATCAGAAAAACTGAACTGTAGCCATCATCTCCCTTCATGTTCTGTTGAATCTGAATGACTGTCCACAAAAGCTAGAGCTGACTATATCAGTTAAAGCATTTCTACACAGTCATTTAAACCGAGTAAGAACATAAATTAAAGAAAACCAGTTCACTTGGAACACCCCAAAAAATAGTTGGAAGCTGGGATGATGGCCACAGGATATCTGCTGATTACATATCAATCCAAATTCAGAAATATTTTTATTACCTTTTCTGGTGGGATGTGTTGATGGACATTGGCATGGCAAGTGCTGGTGGGCAGCAGCATATATAAATGGAATCAGTGCTAGAGCAAGATTGAACATAGAAACAAGGGAGTGGAAAGCAGACATTCTCATGGCGACACTGTGGTTTCCTCTCTTGGGGGGGTGCTTGCCTTTCAGCAAGCTGTGTTTCTGAGTTTTCAGTGATAGCCCTGTCCTGATGAGTGCTCCACATTGTTCTGTCTTTGGGCTATATTCTGTTCAGTTGCAGTAGATATTATGGTTTATTCTGGACTTTCTGATGAGTTTTTTTAAAATACAGGCAGTCCCCAAGTTACAAACAAGATAGGTTTAAGGAGGTTTGTTCTTCAGTTGCATTTGTATGTATGCCAGAACAGGTACATTTTAAAGTGTAACTCCAGCCGTGTGTGTGTTTGCAAGCATTGAATGGCATAGGGAATAGTTTACACCAGTGGTTCCCAAACTTTTTTGGCCTACCGCTCCCTTTCCAGAAAAAAAATTCCTCAGTGCCCCCCCAGAAATTAATTTTTTAAATTTAAAAATTTAAAAAATGACACCTTTTCCCCATGATAACTCTTCCAAGAGTGAATTTCCCTTCCTAAGGATAGATTTCTCTCACTTCTTGTTATATTACCCGCTTTTTAACTATGAGTTATTTGTAAGTTGGATGTTTGTAACTTGAGAACTGAGTGTCCACTGTTTTGTGGTTTGATGTGCACTGATGTGCATTGGGGGTGTATGTTTTGTGGACATTCTGACCTTGAGACAGATTATAATATTGGATTGGAACTGCCCTAGTCACAAAAGTGTTCCTTGTTACCCCTGTCCTTTTATTCTATTTATTATTTGTTATTTCTAATTGCTGAAAGCAACAATAGGTTTTTGGACCTCATCAGATGGGGGAATCTAGTGTTCTAAGACACTTGCACCCCATCTAATGGATGGAGCCCCATGCTGGCCATCACATGACATTTTGAGACTTTCACCAGAGGCCCTGAAACCAACCATGGTAAAAGCATTGCCAGATGCTTTCCCCGCAACATGGGAGTCTTCCCTTGTTGTGCTGGTTCCAATAGATTCAGCATGGGGCCTTGCTGGGAAGCGGACGCTTCACCTGGCCCTTTGATGAGGCCCTTTATCAAACTTGAGCATTTATCCACTTTAAACCCTGTTGCTGACTTCTGCAGAATTCTGGGGATCATAGTGTAGTGACATCCAGGATCTCTCTTCTGAACAGCTTAAAGGCCCCTCCCTAAACTACACACCTCAAAATTCTGCAGGAGGCAGCAACTGGATTTAAAGTAGATAGATACTCTAGTGTGATGAGGTCTATAGATGTAACTTGCGTCATTTTATCCTCAAAATAACCCAATATGGGTATGTTGTGTAGTGAATTGATGATCAGCCCAAGATCTTCAAGGTTCACTGCTTAGTACAGGTTAGAGTCACAGTCTTTCTTACTGTAGGCAGTCTATAAGCTGTCACTTCCAATCTTTCTTTACTCCAGGCATGGACAACTATGGAGGCTGCATGTGCACCCTAGGAGAACTTGGAGGGCTGCATCCGCACCACACATCCTTGTAAAAGAGGATTTTTTTGCCCCCAAATATTTTGTAAGATACTTGAAGGATATTTTTACATTGTTTTCATAATCTTTCAGGACCATTTTAGATCTAGGAGAGATTTCCTGTATGTTTTTAAAGGGCCTGGCTTGGATTTAGAATTTCCATGGGTGGGGCAAAAACATGGTAAAATGGCTCACATCCTTAGATGGCCTTGGGAGCGACTTTAAAAAAAACACAAGGGTTTAAAATCATTGAATGGCCACAAAAACAGTTCAGGAGCTCTCTATGACCCACAGTTTTTCTACCCTTACTTTATTCTCTCACTCTTTATCCATTCTCCATGGAAGCTCACTATTATTATTGGACTCTTGTTATATGCTTGCAACTTGCTTCAGACATGTGTCATTTTAGCTGGCTTCACATTATTATGCCATGTTCAGGAGAATACGGGCATCTAGAACACAAATAAGTTGGGAAATATTTATTATAAGTGGCAACAAAATCTTTTTCATTCTGTAGTCCTGATAGGTACTCTTGTGAACAAGAGTGCCTGATTGTGTGGTACAGCTGATTTTTAAACTTACCAAATGCATTTGGGTGCTTTGTGCATATATTTCGTGATTACAGTCTAGGGTAGCAGAGTGGCAGTAGCAGAGATGATACAATGTTTTTCCAGGAAATGTTTTATTGAGATATTAAAATGTCAAAAAGACAATCTGCAGATTAAACTGTCTCTGAACTAGAGGGGCAAATGAAAATGAGATGACAGTGAATCACAGGAGTGTGGCAAGACTGAGAGGCATTGATTGATTTTACTCATTAATAGCTAGTGAGTGACAGAGAATGATCGAATTACAATGGGGGGGGGGTAGACTGATGCAATTGGATGCACACAAGGTTGTGATATTGGTTAGCCTCCCTCGTGCAATAAAGTGCTATTTTAATACTAAATGCAAGATTTAAAAAACCCTCTGATATCTGGGTAAAAATGATATAAAGTTGTCTGGGCTGAATGAAAAAGCAGAGATTTGGCTCCAGCAAATCCAAGGCTTTTCTGCCAAGAATCCAGAATGCCTAGAGCACTGCCTTTTCCATTTCAGGAAGAGATATTGGTGGAACCTGCAAAATACATCACATTATAATTTCTTCCTCCTCATCTGTTAGCTTTTCCAGACTAAAGAGCAACATTGTCAAAGTGATAGGATGGTGATTTAAATAGAGATTAAATTGTTCTCTTTGGTAATGTCTGTTTTGTAATACCTTCTTTCTGTTCTGTATGGACACAGCAGTTTTACTGGCAAAATTAAAATATTGTTACTGACATGTAAGTCAAAGGCAGGAAGAGCAGCTGCCTGTTATTTTTCTCTGGTTTGTGAAAACTTGAGAGATACAACTTTAGAAGTTTGAATGGGGAATTCAGATATTGATTGGAAATTTGAGTTAAGGAAGCACTCTTTTTACTGCTCAGTGAACAAGAGTAGACAGGATCTGGTATTACTGCAATATTAATAGTTGCTGTGGGACCTATTGGATAGATGGGCTTCCTTATGCCTTGGGTGTCTAAAAACATCTGAAAGAGTTCATGTCTTTCTCCTCACACTTCTAGTTAAGAGTGATGCAGTGCCTCTGTGCAAAAGGTAAAAATAGTAATGGCAGTCAAGTCAGAAGGAATAGTACTTGAGTGAGACAGACTCAGAGAGAAAGAGAGAGAATGAAAGAGGAGCACATTCATCAGAGACCAGATATAAAGCTTTTAAAAAGGTTCAAAGCAGTTGAAAAACTCCAACAGACATCCAATCTATTATATTCTTACAGAGCGCTTTCACTTTGGGTCTGCAAAATAAAGGTGGCACCTCAAAATGCATGTAGCACATTATCATCATAGGCGATCCCTCGTGGCTGAGTACAATTGTCTTCCAAAAACAGTCTTGGCGGGGGGTCCATAAGTTGACCTATTCTGGATCTGCATGATCTATCACAATGAGGACATCAATTTCCAGATGGAAAGCAGTCCTAACAAGGGTTTACTTGATGTGTCTTCCTCTTGACACGTTTTTCCCTTTCACCATCTATTTGTGCCTCTTCATCAACTTTCAATAGGTACCACTCTGGCGGGAAGGTGCTCCATGCAGTCATGCTGGCCACATGACCTTTGAGGTGTCTACGGACAACGCCGGCTCTTTGGCTTAGAAATGGAGATGAGCACCACCTTCCAGAGTCAGACTCAACTACACTTAATGTCAGAGGGAAACCTTTACCTTTTACCTTTATTCAGATCTGAATTGTTTTAGTATTGTAATTAATTTAGTTTGATTTTATTTTAATATGTACTTTTTGTATTTTTTTCTTTTGAGTTGTGGGTCATTTTGAATCTCAATTTTTTTTGAGAAAATGGAATATAATGATGACTATAATAATGATGATAATAACAGCAGCTTTATTATTTATTTATTGATTGATTTACTTCGCTTGTATACTGCTTTTCTCTGTCTGAGGGCTTGCACTAAGTCTCTAAAGTCTAAACTATCTAGTCCATGATCTGCTTTTTGCTAATGATGCTGCCCTTGTTGCCCATACAGAAGCAACTCTGCAACACCTAACATCCTACTTTGCAACAGCTGCAGAGCAGTTTGGGCTGGAAGTCAGCCTGAAGAAAACAGAAGTTCTCTACCAGCCCCACACCACAGGAAGAACACCATCATCCCCATATCAGCATAGGCAAATCTATGCTTAAGTCCGTTCTGGGAAGCATCATCTCTTCATATGCCAAGATTGATAAAGAGATAGATCACAGATTAGCAAAGGCATATAGTGCATTCGGAAGGCTTCACAAAAGAGTGTGTACAGAGCTATCGTACGGTCTATTCTCCTTTATGGGTCTGAAACACCTATCACCAACACCTACGACTCCTTGAATGCTTTAATCAGCGCTGTCTTAGCACAATCCTAAATATACACTGGACTGACTATGTGACGAATGTTGCTGTCCTTGAGCAAGCAGGGATCATCAGCATTGAGGCCATGCTATTGAGAACACAGCTGCGCTGGGCAGGGCACATCTCTAGGATGGAGGATTACTGCCTCCCAAAGATACTACTCTATGATGAATTCACCACGGGTCAGCGTAAGAGAGGCACCCCAAAAAAGAGATAGAAGGACTCCCTGAACAACATCTCAGGCTCGGCCAGATTGATCACCAACAATGGTCCACCCTGGCCTCTCATCGGGAGGCATGGAGACACACTATCCACAATGCTGCGGCCTCTTTCGAGAAGTCACACTGAATGAGTCTCGAAGAGAAACGACACCGCAGAAAGAACTGCAACCTGGAAACAACATCACCCAAGGAGACTTTCTGCTGTGCTTTCTGCAACTGGACTTGCCTATCTCAGATTGGCCTTTTTAGCCATCAATGCGCTTGTAGAAAGCGTGAGATGAGTCCTTCCTGAATCTTCGTTCGTGAAGAAAAGCCAAGAAGAAGATACTGCTTTTCTCACCCCAGTAGGGGGTCTCAAAGCAGTTTCCAACATAAATGCTTTAACCTTCATACTTGTTAATAAATTTAAATATGATAAAGTGACATAAATACTTCCAGATAAAGCAACAAAGCAAAGTACATCATTAATGGAATTTGTCACCACTCAGTACTGTATACTGTTTTACAGTATAACAGCATTGTTATAAGTATAACAATATTAACAGCAAAAACAAAAGCTGGAATTCACTATGGTAGTTAGCAATGCATAATCTATCGTTATGTATTGTTGACAGGTTCATATTCATGATTCTTACATATCTCCTACTTTAGAGGCTGTGTAAGAACTGTGAAAGTTCCCTTATCACCATTTACCAAGCAGCAGCCACTGATATCAAGGAGGGCAGTCCCCACGTCAATCAGGAAGCAGCTGAGTGCTGTTCTCATCTGCCCATGTGCATGTTCTCTGATGTTATTATATTTAAGAATCACATCACCACTACCAAAATCAACAAAGATCATATAAGAAATAGGAAGGGAAAGACCTAAAAAAAAGACTTTGGGAAAATATTAGCTTTCTCTTTTGTGTAGTTTGCAATGGGTTTCCAAAATCTCAGGGCCTAAACCCTCCTCTCTAATCCTCAGATTGAGAGTGAGGGCTTGCTATACAAGACCACTATTTTATTTTTTATTTTTTATTTATTAATTCAGCTTGGTATACCGCTCTCTCTGGAGCTCAGAGCGGTTTACAGCAATAAAATATCGGATAAAACACATAAAAGCATCTTGAACCATGGGAACATAGATATGGAGTTTGTTTCCAAAAGGTTCCAAACCTAACAAGAAATTCAAAATAAGTTATAAGTGGCAGCACATAGAATCATAGAGTTGGAAGAGACCTTGTGGGCCATCCAGTCCAACCCCTGCCAAGAAGCAAGAAAATCACATTCAAAGCACCCCGAAAGATGGCCATCCAGCCTTTCTGCTTAAAAGTCTCCAGAGTAGGATCCTCCATTATATTATTGGCTTTCAGTAGAATATTATGTACAGATCAAAACTATCAAAATGTATAAAATCACTTCTGTACAGGGCCTGGAAAATTGCATTCTATAACAAAAAATGCATATTCTCAGCGCATCTTTTATTCCTGTAAAATTTGGATTTGGTACATTTTGGAAGCAAGCTACACACATATTTTCCCCTTTAGCTAGAGTTGACATACTATGTGCAAGTACAGCTTATGCTTATCAGCTGCGATATCAAATAGGCTATCCCTTCTGGCCTTTAAATTTCAAGGGCTAGGATAGTTTTGTCCCGACAATGCTAGCAATAGCCTGCTATACTCTTTGATACTACTGTTGCTGTAGACAACCATCCTGTAGTTTCATTTCCAGTTGACTTAGAACAAAACATTCATATTCAAGCACCTTCGAAGAGGTAGATTTAGACCTCTGCATTTGCCCTATCTCTAATCATGTTCAATTTTAAAGTGATTTAGAAATGTCACTTACACAGTCTGTTCTGATTTAGAACTAGCTGGGCCACATACAAGGTCTTAAAAAACACCATTACAAAGAGCCAGAGTAAGGGTTTTGAGCAGTGAGCAAATGACCATTTATTTTTAAAATTCGTTTTACATTACCAGAAAATGAAAGCTATTCTGTGTTGACAATTAAAGTTGAAGCATGTCTCTTCTCACAGTAAAAGCAAAACAAATATAAAAAACCTATTCTATTTCCTCTCAGTCTTTGTCATTTTCACACCAATTCTTCCTTTTCTCTCCACCTCCTAAAAAACAGGACAAGTCAATGTAAGCAAGGCTGACAGGCAAAAATGATTATGGGATAATTCCTGTTTGCAAGAGCAAACAAAATCAATCACAATTGTTTAGGGAGCCAACGCATTAAAAGGCTGCAAGATGACATTCTTGGACTTCTGCAAAGTGGGTTTCTCAGCACAGATGCAGCCATACTCAGTGTGATGCCCTTAGGTGTAGTTTGTAATTTTCAAATTTACACAGTAACATGGAAAAACTTGCCTAGATTTGGTTCTGCTGAACAGAATAAAATAGACATCAGTGAAGTTGTCATACCCATTATTTGGAGAGTTCTTGTTAGGCAATGCTGTACCACAAATCCATACAGGATATTGTTCTGTATAGCTGGAATAACATTTCACAAACAGTTATTTGGGGATAAGTACTTTTTTCCAACTCTTAAGTGCAAATCAGAAGAAAAACAATATAAAAGAGTTGCATTATCTTATTTCTTGCATTTATATCTCAGAGTGGGAATTTCAAGTAGAGAATAAAAGTACACCTAATCCCTATTGCAACTTTAAGTAGTCTTTACTAAAGGTACAAGGTTTTGCATAGCAGGTGTAACATAATTCTCCAGTTGTAGGCAAAGGGCCAGCCCTACCATTACGCAGCAGGTGGATGTTGTTTTAAATGGCAGATGCTGGAAGGAAAAGTAAAATGTTGCAGAAGAGTAGAGTTGTGTTACTAACATATTACTCCAGCTGCCTGCCCTCCTAAACCTGCTTCATCAAGTGCAGTGGGGGATACTGTTCCATTGCCAGTGTTAAAGAAAGCTTCAGTCCAGGAAAAAAATTCAGTCCAGATTACAATCAGCAACAAAATGTGTAATTTGGCCTGGAGGCAGTTCCACACATACATTAAACTCACTTTCAGAAACCCACTCCAAAAGGGGGCTAAATCCACAAAGGGAGGGGAAAAATACAGGCTTTCCCCTTTGGCTGTCCACATGCTATCCCGAATACTTCCAGGATAACATGTGGCCATCCAAAAAAGGAAACTCACTGGAGCCATTTGGCTTCTCTTCCTAATTGTGGGAACATACCAATGCCACCCAAAAACATAGTGGGAGTAGGAGTGATTTGCACCCCCCTTCATTTCTGGGTGTCATTGGTATGTTCCATCAGAATAGAGGAGAAGCCAAATGGCTCCCGGTAACTTTCCTTTTTATTTTTTAGGGTTTTGTGGTGGGGGTGGGGGATGGGTGGGGAGGGGGTTGGAGCCCTCACAGTTTTGCAAGCTGAATCAGCCTGGAAAACACCGGATTAATGTCTGGACTGCCCCCTCAAAAGTCCAGAATTTTGTGGTAGCAGTCCAGACAGTCGAAGTAGTAGGTTTGTCCCACACCTCCCAAGAAGGCACGGAATAAATCCACTATCAAATTAATTTGCTACAAACCAGGGATTGTCCAGGACGTCATCTGGACAGCCTCTTCTTTATTGCGGAAGTTACCACAATAAATGGGCTGTCTGGATGCGCATTGAAAGGACTAAGGTGCTCTAACTAGTGAGCAGCTGTTGCATGAAGAACTATCTCTACCCTGGTATGGGAAACTAACTCTACCACAGTGAAAGAAAGCAGATACTTTGCTAACACAGACTGCAGGTGCTATCCCAACCCTATCTAAAGTGCCAGATAATAAGTGATGCAATTTTTTTTGGTGTCTCAGACTCTGGATTGCTGCTGATATTCAGAGTAGATAGGACTTGGCTGGATGAACAAACTCACCTGACATGAAATGGCTCCTTAGCTTTGTGTTGCTTTCTCTACAAATTCATGCACTATTTCTCCATCACAACAGGGAATATAATTGTACAACAATGGGAGTTAATGTGCACATGTGTAGACTGGGTGATGATGCACAAGGGTGAAGCTGTATGATATAAAAACCAGCTTAGAGTTGTTAGTTATTTGATGCACATTCATAAATGTATTGTCGAGGGTTTTCATGGCCGGAATCACTGGGTTGTTGTAGGTTTATTGGACCTCACAATCTCTGAGGATGCTTGCCATAGATGCAGGCGAAACGTCAGGAGAGAATGCTTCTAGAACATGGCCATATAGCCTGAAAAAACCTACAATAACCCAGGTTCTTAAAGTTTCAAAAACTATACATTTTAACATGGAAATGTGCCTCCTTTTTAAAAATAAAAAAACACCATATCGATCTTATTCAGTTCTATACATAAGACAGAAGCAGTTGCTTAAGCATGGATATTACATTAACTTGTAAACATGGGCTGCAGGTATTAAGCATCCAAAATACATCCCAGCTGCCCCCTCCAGTGCAGAAACCTAAAGTCTACTGTAGCTTGAAAATGAAATGAGGAGTCTATCTGCTTCCCAATCCAAGCAGACAACAAGTTATCTGCCATTGGCACTAGGTAGTCCTTAATTTCATTGTGTTTTGAGCCATTTCAGTGTATCTGGGCTGGGGATCACTTTTCCCTGCAGTGCAGAATTAAATGGTATTACCCGACTTGAAACTGCATACAATGTAATGTAGTCAGTCACTGCCATGTTAATTATAGCCATATCCATGTTGTTCTAATCTGTACTGCAGTAGAGATCAACCTGGTCAATTTCTTGTGGCTGCACAGAAGCTGAGCAACCTGCTTTTGTAAACATCTTAGGTTCATTGTTTGTAGCTTATGAAATCAGCTAATGGGTACCACTAAGTAAAACATGATACCAGGCTGAAGACTAGATCTTTTTTAAGCAGAAGAATCCTGAAGATCTCAACTGAGCATTAGGAAAATCACTGTGACACAGATTAATTAGAATATGAAACTGAAAGGGAAAGTGCTATCCTCTTCTATCTGCCAAATTGCGTAAAGAACTTAAAATATAAATGGAACAAAGCATGAGAAAATGTGCTGGCAACAGTGAATTTTTCACTAACATATAGAGAGATGGATTGGATAGTGTCCCCCATCTTTAATTCCAGTGACTCAGTCACCCTATGACGAGGGGATAATTTTTCTCAATGTTTCCACACAGGAAGCTGGAGCTGACAGATGTCAGCTCACCCCTTCAGGTCAGTAGTTCAGTCAGCACAAGGGTTAACCGATTGATGAATTAACAGAACAAAATGAAAATAAATATAATCAAATCCATATGGATAAAACTCAAGGGCTTGTGCTTCAGTCTCCTTAACCAACCATGTGCATAATGCTGTTGTAACTGGAGCTGGACAGCAATGGTGTGATCATTTCTGGCACAGAGATAATAATGCTAGGATCTGCAAGAGTAGTTAGTGCAATATGCTGCTTCAGAATGTGATGGGGACTTCTTCTCTAGAAGGTTGGGTGGCCATCTGTCAGGAGTATTTTAACTATGTGTCCTGAATGGCAGAGAGTTGAACTGGATGGCCCTTTGGTTCTCTTCCAACTCTATGATTCTAGGTACCTTGTAGGCATATAGGAAGTCTCTATAGTTGGTCATGGCAGTCAGACAAGATGAGGCCCTTATATTAGTGGTTGAGGGCAAGTGAAAGCCCTCACTCTTGGTGGTAACATAAGTCAAGGTAGTGCTCCATACCTGTTGGAAAAGTGGTTATATGCTAAATCCCCATGGGAACCCACTGGCTAAATACAAAAAAGAGATAAGTATGATCATAATCCCTGCTAGTTATGTTGAGAATTGTGAGATTTTGAGATCTGGGCCAAAATGTAGCTTTCTCACACATTGTTGTTTATTGACATTGGGTTAACCTTTTCTTATAGTAATCCAATAAGTGTTAGAATAAGTCCTCCTATCATTAACAGCCCTGTTCAGCTTTTGCAGATTATGATCATTGCTTGTTTGAGCCTGTCTATCTGGAATGTAGTCTTCCTCTTTTCTGACTGCCTTCTACTTTACCAGACATTATTCTCTCTTTTTTAGTGAGCCATGTCTTCTTATGATATGTCAATAGCACAACAGTTTCAGTTCAGTCAACATTGCTTCTAGGGAGAGCTCAGGCCTGATTTGCTCTAGGATCAACTTGTTGTCTTTTGAGCAATGAATGGTATCCTTAAAAATGTCCTCCATTCAAACTATTTCTCAAGCTATGCTTATGATTTACCAGTGCTTTCTCTGGTCTTTTGCCACTGTTGTAAGTTAATCCCTCCATAATGTTTTTTTAATATTACATTTTCGATACAAAAATATGAATGGGAGTGAAAAGCTTATGGTCTCAGAAAGAACCACATAAAACTTGGAAGTATTGTCGGTCAAATTATCCCTTATTTCCCCAACAAAGAGAGGAATTCTACAATAACAATGTTGTCATTGTGAAGAAACATATTGAGCAGCTAGGCTGTGAGATATAGCTTCTTTCATAATGATAATGTGCAGGGCAATTGTGTTCCATTTTACATGATAATATGCTATTATAGACCCTAACAATATTCAGCATGGTATGAAAATGAATGGCAGGAATAATGATGCATTCTGAATTTCCCCTAAACAGGTTTGAAATGTCTCCATTTAAATCCTGCCGAATGGATTCGATTTGCATAGAAATTCCACCTGAGTTTAAATGCAGCTTTCATTATGGAACATAACCAGCCACCACCTTTATCAGACCTAGTTCATTTCCCACTGGGTCATCATCCCCAAAGCAGCTATGATAATATCTATTTCCCAGTGACATCTGAATTTGCAGAGATGCCTGCCCCCTCCCCCTCCCCTTCAAGCATATTTGATATTTTATCCATTCAAGAAGATTACTTCAAAATAAAAAGAATTAGCAGCTCCAACTTATAGTTCTGCCGCAGTCATTTAGGCAGGGAATGATACATTTGGAGGAAAAAAAACCTATGTACTGTAAGTTGCAATGTTATTCCATTTCACTGGAAGAGATAGAGTTCTGCTTCTCATTTATTTTGTCCCTGATCAAGAATGTCACAACACTGCTTACTAAAACAACAGAAAGAAGAAGAACACCACAGAATGAAAAAGTGTGAAACTTCAGCTAGAAGATTCTGTCTCTGGTGTGTGATATATACATACACATTCACATACCTCATTAGCCTACAGTTTCTGAATTCCTGCTTTTAAGCCACAGAACTAAACCATCAGTTAAATTACCCTTCCAAAACTTATGATCTACTACACAAAGCTGAATGTACATGAGCTACACACTTTTTCTTGCAATGCCAGGGCAATTTGATCAAATGTCTGAGGACTACAATACCTGTGTGTACTACATCTGGATTAATTGGTACATTTGGGGATGAAAATCTCAATTCCAGGTTTGTTGGGGCAATTTATTTATTTATTGCAGCGGTAGGGTTGTGGTTTATTTTGATCAAATGCAGCACTCTCATATTGGGGATGGGGATGAGTGGGAGCTTTATGTTCATGGAGAAAGAAAAAGGGAATAAGAGGTCACACGTTGCTCCTGAACCAAACTCTCTTGCTCCATAGTTTAATTATGTTTCATAGTCCCAATGAAGAAAACCATGGTTCTGGAGCTAATGCAGTATGCTAACTATTTAAGGGGTTTCACCATGAATCTGATGAATCTTTTATGTATTTTCTGCCTGTCTACTAGGCCTGGTTGATCCACACACACACACACAAAGGTTCAAAACTCATTCCGGATGTAGGGGGCGCTGGTGCTTCGAATCTGAAAGCCTTCCAAAAATTTCCAAATAAATTCAAAATTGGTTCGGGAAAATTCTGAAATTTTGGAATTAATTCGTTAATGACGGACACACATGTTTCACCCAGTTTGGACACGGATTTCTTCCCTTCTTCCCGCAGAGGGGCGTCAAACGAAAAAATATCAGACTCACCGCCAGCTTCCTCTCTGACAACTGGTTCCATCCTCAGATGTGGAGGAAAACCGCTCTTGGGGGATGGGAAGTGGAGCCGGGAGACAGGCAGGACTCTGCCCAGGGTGCTCTGGCTGCCTTTCAACTGACTGCCGAGGTGGATGGTGACAGCGGCAGCCAGTTGAAAGGCAGCCAGAGCCCCCCAGGCATCTTTTGATGCCAGTTTGATGCCGATTTCTTTCCAAAAACGGCAGCTGTAGCTTCAAATTAGCAACTACACTTCCGGGTTGCTTACATCGCTTCAAAACCATTTCAAAAGTGATTTTAATACAGATTTATTCCAATTTCAGAAGTATTCCGATGAACCTAACCAGGCCTACTGTCTACCACTGTTCAAAAACAAAACAAAACAAAAACCAACACAGAACATTATCGAGCATTTATCAGGTTACAAGAGGTACCTGATGGTCAATTGTCAGTTTGGTGTACCTCAAAGTATGTTATCTGATATATACAAAACTTTATCCTAATTTTCTTTGGAGAAGATACTTGGATATGACCTGAATTATGCTTTCTTGAAAAGAGGATTTGCATAAGAGTTGTTGACACAGTTTGGTTAAGCACCAGAAGACCACCCAGTCTGATAACCCTAAATCAGTGGTTCTCAACCTATGGGTCCCCAGATGTTTTGACCTTCAACTCCCAGAAATCCTAACAGCTGGTAAACTGGCTGGAATTTCTGGGAGTTATAGTCCAAAACACCTGGGAACCCACAGGTTGAGAACCACTGACCCAAATGGTCCTTGCAACAAAGCAAGGAGTAAAGAGGGCACTGTCCTTAGAGAAACTAAAGCATTAGCTCTTATACTGAAAGAAATCTGTGGATGTCTGCAAAACACCAAGACTTGGGAGAGCTTGATAACCATCAAAGGGGTAAGGGGAATGGTGATGAGAAAATACTGGAAGATTGTGAGATCTGCGTTTTGCCCTTAGACCTGTCTGCCCAGAAACAGTAATAAATATATTTTTGTGAATCTTTGCAAGCCTGATGGGTTTTGTTTGTTGACTATCAGCTAGAGAACTGCTTACACTAGCTTCATCTAAAGCAGATTTTTTTCTAATTGGCCAAAGCTGCAAAAGCAGCTGTATCTGTTTTCTTTTCTTTATCAGACTTTTATTTGAAAAACAAAATACAGTGCAAGCCAAGGCTTTTGCAGTTCTCTTTCCCAGGGAAGAAGGTCAATCTGTGACACTCCACTAACGACAAATCCCAGAATTCTGTAGGATGCTGCCATAGCAGTTAAAATATAATAATGGTGCTATATTTCTGCAAAGTGAGAAGGATCCTAAGTTTTGCATAAAACTGCTCTTCCACAAGAGAAGTTCTATTGTCAAGGAAAACTCAGACACCTAAAGCATGCTCCCCTCAGACTGGGGTGAAATGAGATAACAATTTTCCCTCCATCCCACACACACTCATGGAGCATCTTTACAATTTTTCTTATATTTTGAAAGATTTTGGTTGATGTAGATGGGGGTAGTCTTACAACCCATACATTCAGAGGGCAAAGTAGTCCTGCTACCCATGTATCTCCATTGATGTCATGCTGTCTTTCTATAATCTATTCTCATTGAAAGTAGAAGAAAAAGAAAAGCAATTATTATGGAGTGGGATTTGTCAGGAAGCCCAGGACATTGTAATGAACCAAGATGTAAGAAATTGTAGAAATCTGTAATATCAGAAAAAACCCAAGTCTAGAATTACAAATTGGTATTTAGATATCTAAAATTATATTTGCATGTTCAGTCTAATATAGCACACATAAGCTTTAGGCAGAATGTGATCTGGCTTTTGAGAAGTCCTCAAATATTCTCTTTTTCTCCAACCAATTCGCTTTCACAGTGACTAAAAAGATATCTCCATATGCTTGGTGCTTGAAGGGCAAACTCTGGATGACAAGTTTTCCTTATTAATATAACCTTGAAACTGTAACCTTGCCTTCATTTTACAGAGCACAGCAGTTCAGTGTGTGGCCAAGGATTTAAGAAGCTTAAATTCAGCAAGGTTCCTGCAAATAAATTACAACTCTGCTGCCTAGCTTCCAAGCTCTCTTGGCCAGTTTAGTGTTGTTATTACTAAGCCCCAAACAAAGATGTGATCCCATTGTCCCTGGCTTCTCTGAGGGGAAACAAGGAAGAACAAACATCTGGATTAGTAGTTCCTTACCCTTTAATGAATCGGTCCTAATCCCAAATTAATGTTCTGAAAGTCTTTTAATATATATTGAAAACTAAAAGGCCACCAGACAATTTAATTGATCTTATTTGGAACATTTTCTCCCCCAAGACTTCAACATCTTGCTGTTTTCCTCACCAGTTATATAGATTTTTAAAAAGTTTTCTCCTTGCTGTCATCCTTCCTTCAAAGAGTCTAGACCTGTGTGCATGTATCTACGTGTACATGGGGTCTGTTGCCAGAGTCCATCCAGCTATACTGGGCATATCAGAAGGCCTGGGTGAAGGATGTGGGACTTTGGCCACCTTCGACAGCCCTGGACTCAACATAGGAAGGACTCGCCCTTCACTTTATAGGAATCCAGTGGCTGAGGTCTGTCTGCTATACGTGGCTGCTGACCAGAGACAAAGAGAAGGAGAGGCAATCATCATCCATCGTCCACAGACTGAAGAGACTGTAAGCCTGTTTTTGAGTTCTGCAAATCTTTGGACTTTGTAACTAATTTAAGAGCCAGGCACCTACAGCTTTGTGCCTTGTAGAGAATAAATCCAGTTAACTTTCTCAAGAAACTTTGGTCTGTGGAGTTTTTGGGACCCTCTCCCATAGAGGAAGGCATCAGCGTCCCCTGGGCATAGGATTTTCAAAGCAATTCATCCAGTCACTCTCTTTAGGCCCAGGCGTGACTGCAAAGGGTCTATTCCAAAAGTAATGAGAAGGATATTTTTGTGCAGGACAGAAGGATCAGGAAAGGAAAGTCGGGGCCAAGACAGGTGGAGGGGGAACCCAGGCATATAGTTTGACCTTCCTCAGTTGAGTTGACACCTTTATAGCAGTTTACATAAGAAAGGGATGTAGTAATTTTTGTGTCTTGTCTCAGGCAAAAATGCAGAGAAATCTGGAGCACAATCCTTCAGCTTCAAGAACTAAAAACAATATATGCAAATAGGAGAATATGACAACAAAGATAAGAGAGGATTCAATGAAGATGAAACATTATTGGACAGAATAATGCTGACACAAAACAATTATGAAGATATATAAGAAATAGGTGGAATGGTCAACGGAAGGGGAAATTGTGAAGGAATGTATGGTGAAATGGGCAGTAAATGTGAGTAAAATTGGAATGGAGGACTGGGATAAGATTTGGAACACTGAACTGAAATATACATACTCATATGACATGAAAGAGAACTGCTATAAAATGATGTACCAATTGTATATTGTACCCAGCAAATTAGCAAAATGCTATAAATATATGAATGCAAAATGTTGGAAATGTAATGAATACTTCCTGAATACTTCCTGTTGGGTATCACTGATATAAAATTAGGAGCAAATATATTCTTTTTAATTACTTGGAAACTGCAGCCAGAATAATGTATGCACGACATTGGAGGGCAAATGAAATCCCTAAAATGAAGGAATGTTTGAGAAAAATGGTGGAAATTATGAGTATGGATAAACTAAGCAACTAGCAAACCGACAAAGCAACTACGAAAAGGCAATGGCCTGGACTTTATTGACAAGATATATGAAAGAAGAAAAAAATGAGGATATTACTATAAATCAGATTCCAGAAAAAAAAAACCCCAACTACCCCTGGGAGTATAAAAAGGAAGAGGCGGAAATGAAGTAAGAGGTAAAGGAGAAGTATAGACTTCAAATCACAATGAGGATGATTGGAAGCCAATAACATCCTTTCCCCCTAATCCCAAACCATAACCTTAATCCTAAATACCTCCCCCACCCTCCTTCTCCTCCTTCTTCTATCATTTCCTGTATTTTTCCCTTTCCCCCCAACTATTTTTATGTTATAGAAAAAAAATCTCAATAATATTTTTTAAAAAAGAACTAATAGCAATGTGGTATATTGTGTGAAGTCTCTGAACAATTCCCCACTCACTATACAGTCCTGGCATGGCTCCATGCCATTTCTTTCTCCAAACTCAGAATGTACCTCAAATGACATCATTTTGGGACAGTTGAAAATGTCCAGGCTGCTTTGCTGAGTGCTTTCAACAACATCTCAAGGGAAGACACTACTGTGATGGAAATAGCAGTAATACTGAAATCACTGTATTGGATCACAAGGAGTCTGTTTTGAAGGGGATAAACTGCAATTGCATGTATGTTCAATATAAAATATTGGGTTTCATGGGGTGGTGGTGGGGGGGGAGTGAGAGAGCATATTTAAAAACATATGTCTGAGAAAATTGCCAGAATTCTCTATAGCACTTACGGATGCATCCCTTTGAATTATGTACTTGGAATTGTTATGCACTGATGATCCAGTGGTTCTCAACCTGTGGGTCCCCAGATATTTTGGCCTTCAACTCCCAGAAATCCTAACATCTGGTAAACTGGCTGGGATTTCTGGGAGTTGTAGGCCAAAACACCCGGGGACCCACAAGTTGAGAATCACTATGATGATCTCTATGCAGTTTAGAGGCTTTGTAGGGAACATAAAAGTCCCTAGTCTCTACCTACCAGGCAACACCAGCTGTGATCAAGGAGGGTTGTGTTCTTCTGTTGTTTGGAAAGGAGTTGACTGCACCCTCACCTCCATGTGTGCAATTTCCATAGCAAGAAGCAATTAAGACAGAGATCCTTTTTCTGCTCATAACACTAGATATTACCATGGGGTGGGAACACCACTCAGCTGCTTCCTGGACAATAGGGGAACAGAACCATATTGATCATAGCAACTGCATCTGGGTAATTGGGGACCATAAGAAATGCACTGGGGCCAGATCCAGACAGGCCTTTATCCCAGGAGAATCCGTGTTTTAAAAATGCGGATTTTCCTGGGGGCCTGTCCACACCCACCCCAGAAAGCGTGCACTTTCTGGGGTGGGTGTCCCGACATTCTCTTGGGAATAGCCCAGAGAGGGGAGGAGGGGGCTCCAGACATTATCTCGAACAAGATTCCAAATCACTTCTCTTTAGTTGATTGTAAATTACTTTTGTACCATAACTGTTTTTATGTCCCAAAATGAATTCTGAGTGTGATTTCTGTTTTCACGTTGTATTAGAATCTAAATGGATTTTAATTCTGCCTGTAAAGGAGGAAATTGTAAGATGAGGCAGATGAGAAACAGGAGGTAAATTCTGCAGAGATTTTTGCATCATTGATGTGAAATACATTGTGTTTATCTGACTGTTCTGTTCACTCTGTAAGGAAGCATCTTGCTCTTCAGCTCCCTAAGGCCAACAAGAGGATAAAGGCCATACTATATTACCATTATTAATCACTAATGTGTCTAAGACTATTTAAGAAAATTAATTCCATATAGTTTTAATACATTCAAAATGAAATGTGCACAGCATTAATGAATCACATAAATTCTCCCATGCAATGCTATTTTCAGATAATCCCCCACCGCAAAAGGCATATGAATATAAACATGCCCTTGGTAATGGGTACAATGATAATTATTCTAACTTTACCTTGGTTTATAATAAAAGCCTTTAAGGTACACTAATTGAATGTTGAGATGGGAATAGTCAAAGTCATCAATCCCAAGGTATCATACTTGATATAAGCATACCTAATAGAATCATTATATTTCTATTTTACAGTCAATTGTTTTATTTAAAATACAAGATCACATCTCAATGCTTCTGCTGGTTGAGTCAGATAGGCTTCATTATGTGGTTATGAAAAAGGAAGAAGTAGCAAATAGGCATTTCAGACTCAAATACCTGTTTAAGACTTATAGAAACATCATGATTGCTGGAGAGGTCTTGGTGCTTATTGCTCTCAGAAGTATAAATTAATAGTACAGATAGGGAATTTTATATACTGCACTTAATGATTGCATGAAGGTATTCTCCTGCAGACATCCATATATTGCACCTCCCAGCAGCAGTGTATGCAACGGTGAAGAATGTTGGGAGTTGTGGTTAGGGTTGCTTACCCACATGGCTATGTTTATTGTGAAACACAATCCTGTATCACAGTGGTTCTCAACCTGTGGGTCCCCAGATGTTTTTGCCTTCAACTCCCAGAAATACTAACAGCTAGTAAGCTGGCTAAGATTTTTGGGAATTGCAGGCCAAAACACCCGGGGACGCACAGGTTGAGAACCACTGCTGTATCACCTTTTACTTAACACAACATTAAATATTTAGCTAAGTAGCACTGGTACTATATAAACCTTGTTAGTGAATTGTGAAGATGGACATGGGTACTGGTTGTGGGGGTAGGTATAAACAACTTGTGATACAGAATGCTGGACTAGATGGGCTGAGGTCCGATTCAGCATGGCTCTTCTTATGTTCTTATGACATTGGGACACCAGCATTAGTGTCTGGGGTTCTTTGAGGCAGTATGCAGTGCATATCTTTATACAATGCAGATTTCTGCTTCCAATAGTGTTTTTCAGCGGCAGTTATGATACTGAGAAGATAAAGCTGGAGGAAAAATAATGTAACAATACAAATGGTCTGTGCTTTACAGTAAGATCATAGTTTTTAACATTTCACAGGTGAAAAAAGTGAATCCAGGTTGCCAATCAACAACACAGAATGGTCAAGAAAGCACATGTTATCAATGAGGGAAAACACACAAGCTAGGAGAGGCTGCAGCACTTTGCTTTTGCCTAACTGTACTGAGAGGGGCAAGATTCCAAAACTTCTTTCTTTGAGTGATTGTAAATTACTTTTGACTTGGGCCAATGGAAGAAGTCCAAGGCGAAAAATTGGGAGCCAAAGAGAGAAACTGAAACATTTTAAAAGCTGCTGATAAATGGGATGGAAGATAAATTGGGACTGTGGGATCCCAGATTAATTGGCAATTGCCAAATTGGTACAAATGTGAAAGGGTTGTAACTCAATGACTGCACACACGACATCCCTACAAAACCTAAGGCAACAACAACATCAGGGAGGGCCAGGAGAATCTCTTGTCTGTAACCTTCAAGAGCCATGGTCAGTCAGCACAAACGGTATACCTGTTCAGAGTTGTAACTCTGTATAAAACAGTTTTCTATGTTCCAAAAGAGAGAAGCAAGCTGTCACTCCCAATTTGTTGGTGAATGAAGGCTATTTACCTATGCTTCATTTCTTATGCAAACAGTGAAGATATGGCGAAGAGCATGAGACAGCTGATAACAGCTAGCTGAATTAGGAGGGAAGCAACAGGACTCCTGAGAAAGCTAGCAGCAGGGGAAGCAAGTATGTGACAGCCTCCTTCCTTTGGGAAAAGAACATGAAAAACTTCCATCACTTGGGTAAGAATGAGCACAAGGGAAACAGACAGCACTCTTTCCTTGCCACCCAGGAAAGCATACTTCTTGGTTGGGCTTGCACTAATAACTACTTATACAGCCCCTTTATCCCTTCATTTCTCTGTTTCCCCCCCATTTTAATATGCCTGGCAAAAGTAAGAGTTATGTAGATTCATGTGCAGAAAGTATACTGTCCTGATTCCAGCAAAACTTTTCTTTCCCCTAAATTAAAGATTATTTATCATAGGAAATACAACCATAGAGCATCTGGTCCAGGAACAAGCAACTACGGTTCTGGCCCAGCTTACTTGTCCGAATGTATCTCCCCTTATGTCCCACCTCAGAATTTAAGATCTTCCAGGGAGTCCCTGCTCTTGATCCCACCTTCGTCGCAAATATGTTTGGTTGGAACGAGGGACAGGGCCTTCTCGGTGGTGGCCCCTCACCTGTGGAACTTGCTCCCCAGCAAAATTAGATCAATGCCTTCCCTCCTTTCCTTCAGAAAAAAGGTAAAGACGTGGCTGTGGCACCAGGCAATTAGTTAAATACTGGACAGATGGCAGACATTAACTGATGATAAGGCTATGAAAATGGACTGCAGATTGACATGGTTAACTTGAATACAGAGCTGGAGTGTGTTTGTTTTGTTTAATGTTATTTAATAGGTTAATCTATTTTAATATATTTTACAATGTAATTGTTGTTTATTGTTGTTATGAAATGTTGTTAGCCACCCTGAGTCCCCCTTCTGGGGTAGAGAAAAGCAGGTTACAAATGATTGAAATAAATAATAATAATAATAAACTATAAAAAGCAGCATCTCCCATGCTCCTGGAAGGCCACCTTTTAGCAGGCCGTTCTTTCTGCAACCAGAAGTGACACAATAGTACTCCATATTTGTTTAGGCTGCAAAGTGGCATTTTTCATATTTGGGGATGTCTGTGAAAGTTAGTAAAGGGAGGAGGAATCCAGATTACTATTTTTTGTGGAATGTGGGACATTATAATGGAAACCAAATAGCCCTTTTTAACAAAACAACAACAACATTCAACTGAAGAATAAACCATTTCTAACATCAGACCATTAAAAAGTGGGGGGAGGAGTCCAATTACTTCGAGGAAGCCCGGGGTAGTGGTGGTGGTATAGCAGTGGTTCTCAACCTGTGGGAGGACGTGTTGACTCTCTTCCCAATGAATTTTAGCTGGCCTTTCACAGATTGTAATGTTGTTTTGGCTTGTTTGTTTTGCCTTTCTTGTTTTATATTATTGTTGCAATATATGAGGCTTTAAAGGCCCTAAAAAGAAACTTTTCAGCAAACAAGCAAGCAAACAGACAAATGAAGTAACAACAACAACACATACTGAACTACATATATATACTGATTGTTTAAATCAGTATAAAGTGGACTATATTTTTTCTTTTGTATTAGTATTTAATAATGCAAGAACTCATGGGCAAACCAATGAAGCACTGTTATATCTTGTATGTAAGGTAGCAACTGAATTACTAGTAATATGTTGTCCACAACAAGCCTATTTTGGATTTTTTTTAAACAATAAGTATGCATAAATTGAACCTAGATTTCAGAAATAACTGAAGGGCTCTTCAGTTTTGGTTATAGCACAATGTACTTAGCAATGCCCATCTGCTTTGTAATTATGTTTTGATATTTGGTTCCATGATTTAAAATTATTTATGCAGCTTGCTAGTCACTTGAGTAGTGACAACAACCCAAAGAATAGAATGAATATTAATGTTTTTTGGTTCATGCGCATTTAGGGCATTCAAATACACTGAGGGCTCACAGCAGAGAAAATGGTGAAAAAAAGATATATATCTTAGTTATTTAGACAAAAAATATAGTTCTTCTGAATTGTAGTTTAGTTATTCCCCTTCCCACTTCATCGAAGGTGACTCTCCAGCCAAAAAACATATATCTGAAATGCAAGTGTTGGCAGAGTGCTGAGTATTTAATTCATGGTGCATTGTAATGTTTACAAGCCAAAATACCTTGGGGAGCTTTACAGTGTGGGACAAGGTTGGGAGGCATGTTCCTTTTTTTCATTAGCTTCTGTTTCCAAATATAAATTCTGTACTGATTGCATGTCTACAGGATAGCATCTTTATTAAAAGTTAAGTCCTTGATAAACAAGACCTCAGCCAGGTATGGAATGCATTCATGGACACAACAGAATCAACATCGTGCAGCTGATGGTGTCTTAATATTAAAAGTTCCACAGAAAATAACAGGGCCAATGATAAATTGTCCTTTATCATTACAGTAAGCATCCAAGTGACAAACAAGATAGGTTCTGTAGTTTGTTCTTAAGTTGAACTTGTATGTAAGTCAGAACTGATACATTTTAAGTGTACCTCCAGCCATATACAGAAAGAGAGGGAGGAGCACTTTAGATAGCATAGGAAAGGGATATCACTCATGTGGTGTTTGATTTGCTGTCTGTCTGTGCCCTTGTTCAGAAAATTTTACCTCATTTTCTGTCCTTGTGATCACTGGAGTTTGGAAAATTTGTGGAAACAAGGATTGTGTAGACTCAGGAGGCAGTATGGTGTAGTGGTACAATGTTGGATTGTGGGTATATACTACAAAGCCTTAAACGGTTCGAGTCCTGCCTATCTTTGGGATCACATCTCCCCTATGAACTGGCACGGGCTCTAAGGTCTGCCGGGGAGGCCCCCCTCTCGCTCCCACCACTGTCACAAGCACGATTGGTGGGGACAAGGGAGAGGGCCTTCTTGGTGGTGACTTCCCAACTTTGGAACTCACTCCCAAGGGAAATTAAGCAAGCCCCTACATTGTCCCCCTTTCATGGGGATTTGAAAACCTGAATGTTTCAGCTCGCATTTGAGAACGCTTAGTCCCTAGTTATAAATGACCAGTCCCTAGGTTCCCTGCACTTCATCCAATATCCTGACCCTATGGTATGCTGCTTGCACTATCCCATGGTTGGCTCTTTTATTGCTTGGTCATGCCCATTGTACTACCGGCAATTGGTTTTGTTGAGTATTGTTTTGATTGAGTTTTAACATTGCTGTTTTATATTCTTACGTTTTATTGAATTGTGCTTTTATTTGGATTGTTATATTTAACTATGTTTTTGTTTCAATTTTGTTTTTGCTTTGATAAATTGTTTTGTAATTGTGTCTGTGGGCATTCCCCCATATGTAAGCCACTCTGAGTCCCTTTGGGGAGATGGTGGCGAAGACAGTACTGGGAATGAATAACAGCCCCGTGGTGTTTGTTTTGCTGTTAGTGCCCTTGTTCAGAAGATTTCACCTCACTTTCTTTCCCTGTGATCATTGGATTTTCAAAAATTTGTGGAAAACAGGATTGTTGAGAAAGTTTCAATGGAGGCACCTTTTCCCGTGATAACTTTTCCAGTAGTTAATGTCTCTTCTGAAAGGTAGATTCTCCTCACTTTCTGTTGTCTCACCCCCATTCTTAAGTATTAGCAGTTTGTAAGTCAGATGTTTGTAACTTTGGGACTGCCTGTATATGATTGAGTTTCAGTGCACATACATTTAGGAGTATATGTTAGTAATATGGCTATAATAATATTTTGCCTTGTAATTCAGCTCCAAACTGTTAGAGATTGTAGCCTTTATTCAAACAAGTTGCTGGCTTGCCTGTCTCTCTTCCAGCATCAATTAACCTGTAATCAGTCTGAGTTTATTCATCCTCCTTTTTGTAGCCTGCAAGTCTCTCTCCTCTATTTTTGAGGAGCACATGCCACATAATCACTCACTATGAGATAAGTAAATGTACATCATATGTTTTTACCAAGAGGTTAAATTTGGTGACATGTGGAGATTTAAACCTGGTCACCCACTGAGCCAGCTGGCTCCCATCAAATGACACTTTGCCAGCTCCATGGGAGGGCTCCTGTGTTTACAATGAACCATGTGTGCTCATGCATCCTCCCATCTGATCACTTCCCCCCTTGGCTGAAGCCGGGCGATGAGGGCCATAGGGCACAAGATTACCCATGCCCCTCTACGAAGAGGAGCGACCTTGGCAGCCATCTGACAAGGTCATTAGAATGCTTTATTTGTTTGGTATACTGGTGTAGAAGGAGAAGGGAATAGATACATAGTGAAATCTGCAATACATACATGTCAAACCAGTAACTCCAAAGCACTGAGGCATCTTCAGAACCCTTCCATCTACACATATGCAACTGACTGGATGGAGATTTACTCAGTTATATTCATAAAATCCTTTGCACCTCTTCACCCAGGTTAAAATGTTCAGTCAAATATGTGGTCAACAATCTTTCTTGTCTTCTAAATTGTCTCCATGGGTGGAATTGTGAAAGCTAGGAAGTCTAGGAAGGTTACATACAACCTTTACTTTATAATTGTGTTTATATATTTTTAAATCTTACTTCCTAGTAGCTTTACAAATAGATCTGTTTTATGGTCTGAAGTCTGAAAGAGTCTGGAGGAAAAACTGTTGTTCTCCAATGTGACCAAGGTTTGATTTGACTTTGCATCATCCTATAGTCACAATTGCATCATATGGTGACATTAATATCTGGGTAACAAGATTCCTAATTTTGTTTTCATTCAAGTGTTGAAATTAGAAAGTGAAGAAAACCAGCTGAGAACAGTTGAGGGGCAGCGTTTTAAAAATGTTTTTAAAAGTGTCGTGGACTTTTTAACCTCAGCTCTTACCAGAAAAAAATCATCACAGCTATTATGGATGATCCAAATTCCTTGGAACATTTCCAGTATGGAAGTGAACAATGGAGTCCCTTCACATATGAAGGTTTGTGAGTACACCAAAGTCCTTGGGGCTCAATTTGAGCCCATGAATTTGGAATAAAGGGGTGCTTGATTTGAAATGTATTTGCAAAAAGTATTTTCATTGGTTTTTAGAAGCTTCTTTATATTACTTGTGAGCTCAGCTATGACTCAAAATGCTTGGCATAGAATATACTACACAGAGATTTCTCCCATGGATATTGTATACATTCCTTGGGAATAATGCATGAAGAAAACCATTTGTATGATTCACACATGAAAAAGAAGGCTGAGAAGGTCAAATTGGAAAAAAAATCCATTTGCCAAATCAATCCAAAACATCAATAAGTTTAATTACTGAACCAAATCATCTGGGCTTACTGTACAGTGAATATGTTGAAAACCTAGGATAAACTTTTAAAAATTAGGTTTCTTTATATACAGTATATAGGAGTGATGTGGATGTAAATATTTTCTTCCAGACAAGATAGGTAAGAAAATATAAAGACTAAATTATCAGTCTGTTCAAGTTTTTTCCCTTATGGTATGATAATGTTTTCTTCCAGAAATAAACATTTTAAATATGGATTATGCAAAGATAGTACACATATTTTTGTCATTAATTTTAACTATTCTTGTCTTCACCAGAAGAAAAATATGGTTTGAATACAGTATACGGCTAATTTGAATAGTTTAAGAGTCATATGTACATATATCACAAATGCATCCCATTGAATTCAATGAGAATTGTACCCAAGTAACTATTTAGATCAGTGGTTCTCAACCTTTCTAATGCCGTGACCCCTAAATAAAGTTCCTCATGTTGTGGTGACCCCCAACCGTATTTTCGGTGCTACTTCATAACGATAATTTTGCTACTCTGATATTCAGGGTGTATTTTCATTGTTACAAATTAACATAATTAAGCATAGTGATTAATCACAAAAACAATATGTTTGGAGGAGTATGGACAATAGATGATGGGATTTGCAGTACCTTCAATAGATGCAGCTCTGACTTCCAAAGACGACCGAGACCCCCACGAATTACAGACCTGGACCAAACTTGGCACACAGAACCCAAATGACCAATAGAAAATACTGGAATGGGTTGGGTCTTGCTGGGATGTTTAGTTCTCCAACCATCAAAGAGCATTCTGAAATCCAACAACAATTGAATTAGGTCAAACTTGGCTTGCAGAACTCTCATGACCAACAGAAAAGACTGGAGAGGTTTGGGGAAAATAGACCTTGGCATTTGGGTCTTGCTGGGATGTTTAGTTCCCCAGCCATCAAAGAGCATTCTGAAATCCAACAACAATTGAATTAGGCCAAACTTGGCTTGCAGAACTCTCATGACCAACAGAAAAGACTGGAGAGGTTTGGGGAAAATAGACCTTGGCATTTGGGTCTTGCTGGGATGTTTAGTTCCCCAGCCATCAAAGAGCATTCTGAAATCCAACAACAATTGAATTAGGCCAAACTTGGCTTGCAGAACTCTCATGACCAACAGAAAAGACTGGAGAGGTTTGGGGAAAATAGATCTTGGCATTTGAGTCTTGCTGGGATGTTTAGTTCTGGTCAATTTCAAGAATAAAAATAAAAATTAATACCAATAAAATTACATTAATTGAGGCATTAGGTTAAATGTTTTTGAATGTTTACATAAAACTGTAATTTAAGATAAGACTATCCAACTCTGATTAAACCATTATTCTAACCTTCTTCAATGCAAATGTGCTTACATATCCTTCCAATAATAATAAATAGGATACAATAATAAATGTAATAACAATAATGAGAATAAAATAATAAATGTAATAATAATAGAGTAAAATAATAAATGTATAAGAAAACCAATAATCAATAATCACCATGGTTTATTCTAATTACAGTATACATTTTGGGGAAAATGCTGTGTGTATATAAATAAAAAAGTGGGAAAGACTGACTTGGGAAGGGGGTTGGAAAGAAGGACTGGAAACAGGGAAAAGATTGGAATGGGAAGGGGTGTTTGAAAAAGTGGGAAAATGAGGTGGAAAGGGGGTAAGCTGGAAAATTAGGACAATTGGGATGGGAAGAGGATAAATGGGGAAGGGGAAAAGCTTGAGGTGGGAAAGGTTGGGATGGAAAGGGGGCAAGACTGGAATGGGAAAGAGGTTGGAACCTAGGAAAGGCTGGGATGAAAAGTGGAGAGAGAGGGGCTGGGGATGGGAGTAGTAAAGGCTGGGATAGGAAGGGGGAAAACTGGGAAAAGGGAAGACTGGGGTGGGCAAAGGGTTCTGGAAAAGTTGGGGGAAACTAAGGGAAGAAGGGGGAAGGACTGGGATGGGAAATTGTGGGTGGGGGATTCTTCCTTTGGGTCTTTGGAAGGGGCTGTCTGGGAGAACTACCTGCTTTTGCAAGAAATTCAAGGAACTCCTGCTGGAGCAGAGGGGCAGCTACCTGCCTGCTCTGCTTCCTCCTCCTCTCCCTTCCGCCCCCAGAAGGGAGACCTGAAAAGCAGGGAGGCGGGAGGGGAATGAAAGCACGGAGGAAGTTGCTTGTTCTCAGGAGGCGGTGTCTCCTCCATGCTTCCATTCCCCTCCCTGCTTCTGGGGGCGGAAGGGAGAGGAAGAGGCAGCGACCCCAGGCAGCTGTGGATCGCAGGAGGGGAATGAAAGCACGGAGGAGGCGCCCCCGCCTCCTGCGATCCACCAGTTGCCTCCCTGCCTCGATGGGGTGCTGCTGCCCTTTCCCCTCTTCTTCCTCCTCTTACTTCTCGATGGCCAACTGGAGGAGGAAGAGGAGAAACAACAGCAGCGCCCCTTCTCCTTTTCTTTCTCCTCTTCCTCCAGCTGGCCATCAAGGAGGAAGAGGAAGAAAAGGGACTGGGGTGGGCTGCTGCAGTTTCTCCTTTTCTTCCTTCTCTTCCTCCTCGATGGCCAGCTGGAGAAGGAGGAAGAGGAGAAACAGCGGCAACAGCCCCTGGGCGGCCTCCTCGGTTTCTCCTCTTCTCCCCCCCTTCTTCCTTCCTTCATGGCCAGCTGGAGGAGGAGGATGGTCAGGAAGAGCGGCGGCATAGGAACCTCACCTCGGGTCCCCTGTGTCGCCTTTGCTGCTTGTCCTCCTCCTCCATGAACAGCCGGCTTTAGAGCCGCACCTCCAGGCTCCGCTGCCGGCTTGACCCGGACATAAGCTGGTGCACCTTCTCCATTGTGTGCCTTTGCCTCTAAGCTCCTTCTCCTAACTCTATCCAGCCCTGTGAGAAGAGGAGGAGGAGGAGCCGACCTGGAGCGCCTGGCTGTTTGGCTGGCACAGGGGCCGGCAGCCATTTTGAAGAGGGGCGGGGCTAACTGAGGTGCCTTCGCGACCCCCGGAAAATGCCCCTGCGACCCCCCTGGGGGTCGCGACCCCCAGGTTGAGAACCACTGATTTAGATAGAATTGCAATTGCTGTATATCCCAACTCCCCAAATACTCACATACTGCAAGAGTGTGCTATGAAGTATTTTCCGTATCACAATCACTGCATGCAGCTGAGCATTAAAACCTTTCCCTGTGTGATGTGGAAGGCAGTGAAGTGGGCAATGTGGGATGTGGAACAACAGTTCTCCACTACTGCCCCATGGATTTGCCATGCAGCATGGTGAATTCCCTCGCTCTCACCAGCATTATGGACCTCAGTGTGAGGAGGTCTTAAGTGAAATTTCTTAATAGCTAATTTTGCTTGCTATTTAAGGATCAGACTCAAGAAGGGCAGGCAATGTTGCTAGATAATAGGCATAACCAAAATACTCCATTTAAATAAATGCTCACCTTTATTCCACAGATTCTAATGTGCTGTGCACAGGAACATGATACAGCAACTTGGACTAAACCCAGATGCACCCAAGCCTTCTTTAAATAAACACCCGAGAACCCTGTGGTATGCTACCTTGAATTTCCTGGAGGAAAAGTAGGATAGAAGCCTTATTGATGCATGAATTTTTTCGTAACACTGATTGCAACTGAAATGCCATTCAATTGGTTCAGCTTGAGGATGTGGACAAGATCCTTGGGGAAGCGAGGCCTACCACATGCATCCTAGACCCCTGCCCATCCTGGCTGATCAAGGAAGCCAGAGGGGGTTTGGCAGAGTGGGTGAAGGTGGTGGTCAATGCCTCCTTACAGGAGGGCAAAATTCCAGCCAGCTTAAAGCAAGCTGTGATAAAACCGCTGTTGAAAAAACCATCACTGGATCCCACTCAATTAGTGAACTATCGGCCAGTTTCCAATCTCCCCTATTTGGGCAAAGTCATGGAACGTGTGGTGGCTTGGCTTCGCAACTCCAGGGGTTCTTGGTAGACACTGATTATCTTGATCCGGCACAGTCTGGCTTTAGGCCGGGACATGGTACTGAAACAACCTTGGTCGCCTTGGTAGATGATCTACGCCGGGAACTCGACAGGGGGAGTGTGTCCCTGTTGGTTCTGCTGGACCTCTCAGCAGCTTTCGATACCGTAGACCACGGTATCCTTCTGGGTTGCCTTGCAGATATGGGGCTTGGGGTACTGCATTGCAGTGGCTCCAATCCTTTCTGGAAGGTCGTACCCAGAAGGTGTTATTGGGTGACACCTGTTCGGCTCCGCAACCTTTGTCTTGTGGAGTCCCTCAGGGTTCAGTACTGTCCCCGATGTTATTTAACATCTACATGAAACCGCTGGGAGAGATCATTCGGAGTTTCGGAGTAAGGTGTTATCTGTGCGCAGATGACGTCCAGATCTGTCACTCCTTCCCACCTGTCACCAAGGAGGCTGTCCAGACTTTGAACCGGTGCTTGGCTGCTGTGTCGGACTGGATGAGGGCTAGCAAATTGAAACTTAATCCAGACAAGACAGAGGTCCTTCTGGTCAGTCGAAAGACCGAACAGGGCATAGGGTTACAGCCTGTGTTGGACGGGGTTACACTCCCCCTTAAGACGCAGGTTCGCAGCTTGGGAGTGATCCTGGATTCATCGCTGAGCCTGGAGTCCCAGGTCTCAGCGGTGGCTGGGGGAGCTTTTGCACAGTTAAGACTCGTGCGCCAGTTGCACCCGTACCTTGGGAAGTCTGATCTGGCTACGGTTGTCCACGCTCTGGTCACATTCCGAATAGATTACTGCAACGCGCGCTCTACGTGGGGCTGCCTTTGAAGACAGTTCGGAAATTACAACTAGTCCAACGGGCGGCAGCCAGACTACTAACTGGAGCTACATACAGGGAGCATACCACCCCCCTGTTGTGTCAGTTCCACTGACTGCCGGTCCAGTTTTGGGCTCAATTCAAAGTGCTGGTGTTGACCTTTAAAGCTCTATACAGTTCTGGCCTAGCTTACTTGTCCGAACGCATCTGCCGCTACGTCCCACCTCTTACTTTAAGATCATCCGGGGAGGCCCTGCTCTCGCTCCCGCCGGCTTCCCAGGTGCGGCTGGTGGGGATGAGGGAGAGGGCCTTCTCAGTGGTGGCTCCCCGCCTGTGGAATGTGCTCCCTAGCGACATACGATCAATTCCATCCCTCCTGACATTTAGGAAAAAAGTGAAAGTCTGGATGTGGGACCAGGCGTTCGCATAGTAGCACAGGACAGCACTTTAGTAGTTTTAATGGAAAGTTGGTGAATAGGGCTCAATGCTTTTATGGACGGAACACTGTTTTTAACATAGGTGAATGCATAGGATGTGTGAATATAATTGTATTTTAATGTATTTTAGTGTCGAATGCTAGAGGGTTTTATATTGTGTTTTATACTGCGATTGTGATGTAGGCATCAAATTATGCCTTTTGGAAGCCGCTCTGAGTCCCCCCTCGGGGGTTGAGAAGAGCGGGGTAAAATGCCATAAAATAAATAATTAAATAAATAAATATAATGTTTCATTTTGCAATTTGTTCTAACAGAGGAAAAACAGATGCACAAATATCAGTTTTCTACTGTGATTATAGCCCCTGGTGTCACAGTGGGTCAAACCGCTGAGCTGCTGAGCTTGCTGACCAAAAGGTTGATGGTTCAAATTCATGGGAGGGGGTGAGCTTCTGCTGTAAGCCCCAGCTTCTGCCAACCTAACAGTTTGAAAACATGCAAATGTTAGTAGATCAATAGGTACTTCTTCTGCGGGAAGGTAATGGCGCTCCATGCAGTCATGCTGGCCACATGACCTTGGAGATGTCTTCAGACAATGCAGGCTCTTCGGCTTAGAAATGGAGATGAGCACCACCTCCCAGAGTTGGACACTACTAGACTTAATGTCAGGGGAAACCTTTACCTTTACTACTATGATTATAAAGGGATACACACACACACACACACACACACACACACACACATATATATATATATGATGCACTGTGTTTTAAAACATATACTTAAAATCCATGATTCACTCTATCTTTAATCAAGTCATTCAGAAGTGAGTAAAAGTCAGTGGGTCCTAAATGCAGCATTTCATTTATAAACAAATAATAACCTTGTCTGAGAAACAATTTGACTGATGCTATTAGCATTCAGTCAAATAGGCCAAATTTCTTAAAATGAAGCCCAACAGATGCCAAAGTGCCTATTAACTGTAAGGCATTTCATCATCACAGAATTTTAATGACTGTAAATTGTACAGAAACAGTTTTGGCTAGGGCTTATTCCTAACAAACACTTAATCAGTGGTTGAGAGACGAGAAGAAAGGTGATTAGTGCCATCAGTGACTGATGCTGGGAGACAGCCTATGTCATAAATTATGGGCTCGATAGTAGTTTAGGAAGGCAATTTTCTTCTCATATCTTTTGAAGGATGACGTGTAGTCTCATAAACAACTCAGGTCTGTAGGTCTAACCTCTTTAAGATCCTGCAAGGGCATCTTGAGAACTATATCAAGGCAAAAGATAGATGAGGGGAAGATTATGATGAGATTCAGCATGTGATGCTTCTGAAGTGAATTGAGAATACACAGGATCATTGATTGATGACTTCTGAATCATGTTCCAAACACTGGACTGGACTCATAATAAAGCAATTATAATTAGGTCATAAGTGTTACCAAAATGCTAGTTTAAGTACAGGCATAGTGATCAGCTGTCCAGGTGACTGGAGAAGCAAATTAATGACAGTTTCATTATTTAGTTTACTTGGTCTTTTGTTGGTCTCTGTACTCTAGCTTTTCTGCAGCCCTGTTGCGTACAAGGGATATTACTTCTTCAAGAAGTAACTAGTTGTATGGAAAGGTGCATCCATGGTGATCTAACTCCAATAATTGAAGTGCACTTACACATACATATGAGAGCCCTATTTTAACGGCCCTTATAGCTAATGTCCGCTTTTTTTGTTTCTCTCCTTTCCTATACTGAGATGGAGTTTTGGAACAATAAACCTATTGAGGGTTTTTTTTTTACCTTTCAAGAACATTGAGAATAATTACTCTTGTTTCATCCAGCAGCTCATAGTGAACTAACCCTGCTTTGGTATGCTTAATATACCAAATATTCCTGTGCTGGATAGGACTGCAAGATCAAGCCTACTTTCCCAAGTTAAACACTACACCTGAAATTGAGCAGAAAGACAAACGGACAACAAACAATACATTTGGCCAAAGGATCAAAGAATGCCCAGCACTGCTTTCGATCCAACCTACTCACAGCACTAGTCAAGACAGATAAGTTTATTCCTAGCTAGCTTCAATAGTTCATAGAATTTCAGAATTACTGAGTCAATGGCAAAGTGCACATGAACAATATAGAATGTGTACATGGTAACCCTTATCTGAAGTCGAAATGACCAGTACAGAATATACTCAAAGAATATTTGTTGTTTAAGAGGATGTTCTCATGGTCTATCTGGTTGTTGCCCCTGACATGTAATATTGCAATTATAGAATTTCTACTATAACACAAATGGCAGAGCTCATCACAAAAAACAGGCCATGAGAAAATATCAATTATTGTCAAAATGATATTTATCAAGTTCACAAAAAACAGATCAGCATGGTTAAATTCTAAATTCTTGCTTTATGCCAACACCTGCACTTAGGCCTAGAGATCTCTCATCCAGAATTCTCTTCAGTCTTTGTGAAGCAATTTGACAACATCTAGAAGATATTTTGCAGATTAACTTGATAGAAGTTATCTACTTTCAAGTGGAGATTAAAAGGTTGATAAGTTCCTATTAATGTAGGTTGAATATCCCTTATCTGGAATTCTGAAATTGAAAATACTCCAAAATTGATCACATCAGTGCCTGAGATAGTGATTCCTTGGCTTTCTGATGGTTCAATGTACACAAACTTTTGTTTCATATACAAAATTTAAATATTGTGTATAACATCTTCATGCTATGTGCAGAAGGTATATATGAAGCATACATGAAACTCATGCTTGAATTTGGGTTCCATTTCCAAGATATCTCATGATGTATACACAAGTATTCCAAAATACAAATAAAATAAAATCCAAAATAGGGAACACTTATGGTCCTATGCATTTCAGATAAGGGATACTTAACCTGTACTGATCTATAAGAGCAGTTATTTAAGAAAATTGGATAACAATGCTCTTTTCATCCGATTTAATAATGGATTGTTTAGATATGCTTTGTAAAACCCATATCTTGGCCTGTATCTTCGTGATAAACCTGGAATTCAAGCTTGGCCCAGAAGTTGGATTTAAACTTGACATTAAAACACTTGTTTATTCAAATCAAAGTGCCCTGGAAATGTAGGGATCTGTAGTTGTCATTTTTTTTTTTGCATTTCCTTCAGCACCTTGGGAACCGTTTGGATGGGATGATCTCAGGCTGAAAAAGTGGTTTTTCTGGACCATGTTTTGACAACTGTAAACATGAATCCTCAACAATTACAAGATCATAAATCCATCTTATGGTCATGTAATTGCTGACCAGGGTGCCAGTCCACAATTTTTGTGTGCCTATCACAGTTTTCTTTTTAAAGGTATTCAAATGATATATTTTTATTACTATTTTCAATCCATGATTGGTTCAAGCCATAATTCCAGAGCCCATGGATTGAACCAGTCTTGGAAGGTTCACTGTATATATCTTTCTAGATCTCCCTTTTCTGTTCATTCTGCTTGCTAGGTCCATGTCTTCTTGATATGTTTTGTCCCCAAACTGAATATCTACCAGTCTATGCCTCTCATTTGTAGATCTCAGCAACTTGGTATCACATTGTGGGATAGCTGACCTCATGGCCTTTCAGTTGTGTTTGAAGGGCACCTAAATATTATTTTTGGGAGGGGGTAATAGAGAAAAATAAATACAAATTATAGAACCTCATATTTGATTCTATTAATTTATCAATAGCCAAGCCATATGCAGTGCAACTTCATCAGGTCTACATCAGTGGATGTTACCTCATTCCTAAAGTTTCATGTTTCCTACAAAAGATAGTTTCAGTCTTTTGATCAGAATTTAAACCCCATTAAAATTTCATAATTAACCTTTACATACTGATGTTTCATATTTAATTTATGCAACTAAATATGTCCCTTGAGGTCCAATTAAGCCTAAGAGGGCACAATTAAGCTTAGATAACTCTGAAAACATGTTGTTAAAAGAAGTTTCAATAGCAATCAAACACTTTTAGATCCATAATGAATTGTCAATGAGATGCAATTACATAAAGGTGAAAGGTTTGCTTTGTTTACTCAGACTAGTTTCCTGAGACTTAGGCTTTTCTTTTTCTTTAGGGTATAAAGTTGTCATTCATAGATATTTTGTTTATGGAAAGACTTGAACATAAAAATAAGTTCAATACTTGAGGCTTTACAGAAATAGCAATCAAAGTCCCTTTGAGACTTGCTTGCACATCTGCATACAATTTATTTATTTATTTATTTATTTACTATATTTATATATCGCCCCTCTCAGCCCGAAGGTAACTCAGGACGGTTCACAGATGGTACCAAGACCATAAAATACAATTTCAAAACAATTAAAAAATCGATAAAAATCATAGCAAAATCAATAAAAGCATGTATCATTAGGGTCTCCTAGTTTAAAACATTGTCCAATCATATTGTCCAACCATTCCATTTTCTTATGTCTATTACACTGTATTTTCGAATGCCTGCTCAAAAAGCCACGACTTTCTTCCAAAATGTTAGAAGGGAGGGCGTTCCCTAGCCGAGGGGCCACCACTGAGAAGGCCCTGTCTCTCATCCCTGCCAGCTGTGCTTGTGATGAAGGCTGGACCGAGAGCAGAGCCTCCTCAGACGATCTTGAAGTCCTAGAAGGTTCATAAGGAGAGATGCGTTCGGACAGGTAAGTTGGGCCAGAACCGTTAGGGCTTTATAGGCTAAACTTGTATTTCTTATTTTTAGCATGGAATTTGGAACATAAGAAGTCCTGGAGGATCACATCAAAGTCTACTTTCTCCAGAACACTATGTCCAATGAAAGTCAACCAGATTAGCAGTAGCATATTTTATTGAATCATTATTGAGTGTGAACAAAAAGCTGTTAGTCCCATCTCAACCAAGAACTCATTGAGTGGCCATTGTCTTCCTTCTATAATATGGAGGGATGAATGTTCATTGTAGCAATGCTTTGAGACAATCTAAGAGGACTTAGAAAACTCTATGTTACATTTATCGCTAGAATAAGCATAGTGTGTTTATCCATTGATAATCAGATTTACAAATCTATAATGAAAGAGAGTCAGCATGTAGTATTTTGAGTGTTGGACAATGGCTCTGGCGACCAGGACATGGATGTTTGCTGAGCCATGAAAACCTACTGGGTATACTTGGGCAAGTCACATTCTGTCAGAAAACCCTGTGATAGGTTTGCTTTAGAACCACCAGAAGTCTTAAACAGTGCACATAACTATAAACAACTGTGGGTAGCAAATACCTGCAGTTAGGTCTATAACACATACCAATTTTGTTCATAGATGTCCCCCTTTATGAAGAAAAATCATTGATTTTCTTTGTACAAACAGTGCACTTTGAATTCTCTGGGCAAGCAGCCCTGGATGATAAGCCACTGCTAGAATAGGACTAACCTCATCAGATGGGCTATATTTGGTGGTGTGTGCCAGTTCCTCTTCAGTTTTGCCACAGTTTTGCCATGCTGTCGCTCCATCCTCTATGATGCCAAGTCTTTTTGATCACAGACTTTCCTTCCTGTTCTTTGATCGCTGGCTTTTTAAAATGGTGCTGTAAAATACCTTCCCACTTAAGTGGTGCCTAATTTCTCTACTCACATCTCACGGCTGTTTTTGAACTGCTTAGTTGGACAGTAAGCTGCTAGGCAGAAGGTCGGGTGCTTACCCCGACCCAGGCTTGAACTGCCAACCTTTCGGTTGGGAAAGATCTATTGCTGCTGGTGATTAAACAGCTGTGCTAAAGCACAGCCCTTGTTTAGGGCCCCTTCATGCAACATAGCACCATAATTACACTTTAACTGCCATGGCAACATCATATAGACTGAGATTTGCCATTGGGAAGGATACTTAAAATTGCTACTAAGAGAGTTCCAGTGCTTCTGTAAACCATATCTCTCCGGTTTCTACACAATAGAACTATAGCAGTTAAAGTGGAATCATATATTACTATTAATTGTATGAAAGGGCCCTGAATCTCTATATAGTGAAGCTGTGAATTTATTACTATTACAATAGAGGCTTGAAGAGCAGGCTTAAGCATAATGAAAAACCCAAGCAAATCTCCTTTCAAGAGCAGTTTAAGGACTATACTTCACTAAAGCCAAATTCAATGCATGTTAGCATCTCTTTTTTGTAATTTATTTCCAAACACTGCTTCCTTAATGAGTGTTTGTGCTGCTGAGTTTTTCCATTATTCTTCCACATTCTGTTTTGATAGTTGACCTACAAAGTTTCTGGATATCCCAGCAACCATCTTTTTCTGAAGGACAGCGTATGGTGTGCTACAGACAATGTGCAAATGCCCTAAGAGTAATTTTATCATTGAATGAAAGAATCAATGTAGTTGCATATGGCTGTGCATAGAAAAGCTGTCAAAACAGAATGGACAGTTTGAATGTGCATCATGCAGGTGACTTTGAAAAAGAAATTGGTATTCTCAGTCCTAAGCTGCATATGAATCTTCTAGCGAGCGATCCCTTGCCTTGGGACTCATGAACTCCAGTCTGCTCTGGAGCTCAGGAGAAAGAAGCAAATTGTTTTCTACCAGCAGACAAAATGATGAATAGAGGTTTTCAGAAGAGTATTAAGAAGGGAAACAGAAATCAGTCTTTTCTTTACTAGAACTTAGCCCTACAGCAATTAAACGGCCAGTGAATGACTCTGAGAAAGTAGAGGCAGCCATTTCCTCACTAGTAAAAAGATCAAGCAAAAACCCGTAAACAGACCTAGAGCTTCAGAATGTAGTTTAGCATTGGTTTTATAACTACAACATTTAATGTTAGAACAGTGGATAAGAGAGCCT
The DNA here is from genome assembly GCA_030556195.1 of Anolis apletophallus. Taxonomy (NCBI): domain Eukaryota; kingdom Metazoa; phylum Chordata; class Lepidosauria; order Squamata; family Anolidae; genus Anolis; species Anolis apletophallus. Next base: position 126,737,122 of record JARBWK010000002.1, read on the forward strand.
GCATGGTATAGTGCAGGACAGTCGTTCAAATTCCTGATCATAGTGACCCATTGACAAGGTGTACACTTTAAAGAAAAGCACTGGCAAATCTGAACAAAACCTGCCTTAGATTCACCACAAGTCAAAAATGACTTGAAGGCAAGTGGCAATAGATAAAATCATGCTATGAGCCATGAACACGATACTGGTATGTAAATATCAGCATGTTAATTAAAAGTGAAAATGAAACACCTTCCTTGTTAGCTTACCAAGGAGGAATCAGTGTTGGGATCAGAAAAGGAATTGAAATTATCTCCTCTGTTCATCAGTAGGAGAGGCAATGGAAATTTGCTGTTTCCAATTGGTCTATTCATCTGAGTATGGATTTGCAGAAAAGGGTATACACGGGAACATTTCTAACAATACAGGGCACTGCAATGTGCAAAACCTGTGTCTATTGAAACAAGTTTCTTATAATTCAATTGCATCTGCCATTTTAAATGTGTAAATATTTTTTTCTGTTCATGCCAACCTTGTAATTACACCCCCGGTTGCCTGTTAGTTCTCTCAGCAAATGCCGATGTTGAATACAAAAGGACAGCAGTCACAAGTATTGGAGCAATAAGGGAAAACATAGGTAGAAATTAGTCCTTTTTTTCAACTGGTTAGCCTAGTTAGATTCTTGGAATCAAATTATTTGAATGAGCAGGATTTACAGATTTCAGGGCCTGGCCAATCTCTTCAGAGCCTAAGAATGAGAGTTTAGCCTCACTGGACAGTCAGCTTTATCTGGCCTGCCCCCCTTTTGCCACAGCAGCTGACTTGGGAGTTTTGGAGAGTTCCTGGCCCTGAAGGACAAGCCCTAAATTATAATTGTGCCTTCTCCTGGATTTTTTCTGGATCTAAATCCACTTCTGGCCATTTGACCAAATGCAAAGTGTTTGTCTAAGTCTGTAGAGCAGTGTTCCTGAATTTTTGGTCTTCCAAGTGTTTTGGATTTCAGTTTGTATAATTTTGGGGACTTTTGGGAGTTGAAATCCTAAACACGTATGTGCAGTGTGCATTGGAATTCATTCATTTTTTTTCAAATTATAATCCGGCCCTCCAACAGTTTGAGGGACTGCGACCTGGCCCTCTGGGGGAAAAGTCTGAGGACCCCTGCTCTAGAGTCTAGACCAGACCTGGGCAATTGCCAGCCCTCCAGGGTTTTTGGACTTCAACTCCCAGAAATCCTAGTGTCACAATGCAGGGTCTCGACCCAGCCCCTTAATCACACACACAGAGACGGAAATCAGCTAACTATTTATTGAATAATAAAAACAGGTGAAAAGGGTAATTGTCCATAAAAGTATCAAAAAGTTCAATCAAAATGGTAAAGAGTTCGTAGATATATCCAAAGACAAAAACTTGGCAAAAGCTCCGCAAAAACAATGCGGATCAAGGCAAACTTGATCCGTGGCAATTCAAACAAGGCAAAGTTCAAGGAATCAAGGCCCAAGAAACTTCTTGGCAAGGCACGAGCCTAAATCCTGGCTCTGTGGATCTTCACTCGCTTCACTCCCTTCAAATCAGAAGTGGCTGAGCAACTGAGGATCCGTTCCCACGGATCCTATACTTAATCCCCTTGGTGAGATCTACGCCGCTCTAGGCTTCGGCGCCAATCTGTACTATGGGACCTAACGCTCCTTTGGCGCTCTAAGCTTCGGTGCCATTCCCTCCTACTGGACTCAATGCTCCGTCTCCTATCAAAGCTCCGTCCTTGCCTCCCAGCACCTGGGTCGCTATCTTCATGAGAGCCAGACTCCATTTCAGCTTCCATGGGCTTATCCTCCGCTATCTCCCTGACCCTTTCTTGCAAACCGAAACCACCTGGTTTCTCATACTGATTATCTGAATCAGCACTTTCAGTGTCGACCTGACTTTCCCAGCTTTCATACCCATCAAGGCCAGCCATCATCCCATTCCAAACTCTCTGTAGGAGATGAAGGCCCAGCTACCTCATCATCCCCTTCATCTATCTCCCCATCAGCCGCAATTGGCCCTAATGCAAGCGGGACCCCGGGGCCGACCCCTGCCCCCCAGGCACGAATGAGAAAGGGTTGCTACACTATCCCCCCCTCAGGGCCCCTCCGAGGCCGCCCTCGAGGCTTGGGCTTGTCAGGGTACTTGCGGTGAAAATGGGTAACAATGTCCGAGGCGTGGACGTCCCATGCCAGCGTCCACGAACGCTCTTCCGGTCCAAACCCCCTCCAGTCAATCAGATACTCCAACTTCCGGCGCCGGAGGCGTGCATCCAGAATTTCCTGGACTTCAAACTCCTCCTCGCCGTCCCGCATCACTGGAGGGGGTGGCAGCTGCGTGACGTCAGGCCACACCCCCTTCGCCGGCCACAACAGGGAACGGTGAAAGACTGGGTGAATCTTCATGTCCGCCGGGAGTTGTAGGTTGAATGCTACAGGTCCCACACTTTCCAGCACCTTGTAGGGTCCCAAAAATCTCACATCAAACTTGCGGCAAGGCCTTTGTGTGGGCCAGTTCTTTGTAGACAGCCAAACTTTGTCTCCGACCTGAATCTCTGGACCCTTCTGGCATCGCCGATCAGCCATCCGCTTGTAATCTGCCTTCGCCTGGCCCAACTGAGTCCGAAGCATTTCCTGCATCACGGTGAGCTCCTGTAGCCAATCCTCCGCCACAGGCACGTCTCCGGACTTGTCCACTGGAGGATAAAACCTCAGGTGGTAGCCATAGTTTGCAGAGAAAGGAGTCTCTTTGATGGATCCTTTCGTCGCATTGTTGTACGCAAACTCTGCCAAAGACAACAAAGACACCCAGTTGTTTTGCTGATAGTTTATATAACATCTCAGATACTGTTCCAACGTGGCATTAACTCTTTCGGTCTGCCCGTCGGTCTGGGGGTGATGCGCCGTGGACATCCGCGCCTCAATTCCCAACGCCTTCTGGACGGCCCGCCAGAACTGGGAAGTGAATTGGCTGCCCCGGTCGGTCACCAAACTCTCTGGAAGACCATGCAAACGAAACACATGTTGCACAAACATATCAGCAGTCTCTTTGGCAGTAGGCACCCCTACACATGGTATGAAATGACTCATCTTGGTAAGGCAGTCCACAACGACCAGGACCGTGGTGAACCCCTTGGATTTTGGCAGGTCCGTGATGAAATCTGCCAAAATCATCTTCCATGGCGCAGATGGAGTGGGAAGTGGTTGAAGCAAGCCCGCCGGCTTACCTCCTTGCTTCTTGGCCCTCTGGCAGACCGGGCAAGTGCTGACATAAGCTTCAATGTCCCTTCGCACCTTTGGCCACCAGAAATCTCGTAGCACCAACTGCAGTGTTTTGAACAATCCAAAGTGCCCCGCTGCCCGGCTGTCATGGCATAGCTTGAGAATGTCCTCTCTCTCAGGCCCGGGGGAAACATAAGTACAATCACAGCGGCACAACAAGCCATTTTTTACTTGGAAAGGGAACTGTACCCCCTTGGCTATCTGCTCTTGCACCCAAGGGTCTCCCTTCTGGCGAACTTGAATCCGTTCGTTCAGAGTCCTCTTTTCCCCTGGGTCCGGATTGACTGCCGGAGGTTGTGCCTGGGCTCTGCCTGCAGCGGCAAGGTTCTCAGCTTTGAGCAACTGCGACTCTGCGGGTCCCGTCTCTCCCCTGACGAATTCGGGCTTCCGGGACAAGGCATCAGCTTGTTTGGTCTGAGCAGGGGTGACATAGTGAATGCGGAAGTTGAATCTCTCAAAGAACAGAGACCACCTCTGTTGTCTCTGGTTCAACTTCCGCTGGTTCTTCAAGTGCTCCAAGTTCCGGTGATCCGTGTGGACTTCCACCGGAAATTTGGCCCCCTCTAGCAGATGTCGCCAAACCTCAAAAGCCACTTTGATGGCGAGTAGCTCCTTCTCCCAGATCGTATAGTTCCTTTCCGGCGCCGTCAGCTGCCGGGAATAGTAAGCACAGGGCAATAAGTCTGACCCCTTGGGCTGTAGCAGAATCGCTCCCACTGCCACATCGGATGCATCAGCTTGCACAATGAAAGGGGTACGGGGATCCGGATGCTGTAGGAGCAGCTGTGTGGTGAACAGCTGCTTTAGCTTCCGGAATCCCGCATCGGCTTCCGGTGTCCACTGGAACGAGGCCTTTCCTCGCAAACACTGCGTGATAGGGTCTGCCCATTTGGCAAAATCAGGGATGAACTTTCGGTAATAGTTAGCAAACCCCAGGAATCTCTGAATATCCTTTTTGCTGGCAGGCGCCTTCCAGTCTGCCACTGCCTGTACTTTGGTATCATCCATGGCAATACCCGTTTGGGAAACGCGGTAGCCCAGGAAATCCACCTCTGGCAAGTCAAAAGCGCACTTCTCCAACTTGGCATAGAGACCATGATCTCTCAGCCGCTGCAACACTTCTCTCACATGGCGGTCATGGGTCGCCTGGTCTGGCGAGAAAATCATCAAATCGTCCAGATACACTGCTAGATATCGATCCAGCAGATTCCGAAAGATATCGTTCATGAAGTGTTGGAAGCAGGCGGGGGCATTACATAAATCGAATCCCATTACGAGGTATTCAGACTTCCCCATTTGGACTGGAAAGCCGTCTTCCATTCGTCCCCTTGACGAATCCGCACCAGATTGTAAGCACCTCTCAGGTCCAATTTGGTGAAGACTTTAGCTCCCCGCATCCGTTCCAGCAACTCAGGGATCAATGGCAGGGGGTAGCGGTTCCGGATCGTGATCTTATTGAGCTCTCGATAGTCATTACACAGTTTCAACTCTCCCGACTTCTTCTTGACAAACAGGATCGGCGCTCCGGCCGGGGACTGGGAAGGCCGAATGAATCCCTTCCTCAGGTTCTCGTCCAAAAACTCCCGGAGGGCCTTTTGCTCGGGCTCCGAGAGAGGATAAAGTCTCCCGCGTGGAATAGGTGCTCCAGGCTCCAGCTCAATGGCACAATCGTAGGGCCGGTGGGGAGGCAAGCGTTCCGCCTCCTTCTCACTGAAAACGTCCCAAAAAGCGGCATACTTTTTGGGCAAGGTAGCCGCCTGTTCCACCTCTTGAGCTTGGCACGCCCGGGCCGTCATGCAATGTCCCTGGCAATGTTCGGAAGTGAACTGCAACTGTCTCCGAGCCCAGGAAATCTGCGGGTCGTGTAGAGTCAACCACACGATTCCCAGGATTACTGGAAAATCTGACAACTTAGTCACTAGAAAAGAAATGTCCTCTTTATGTGAGGTCGTCCACATCTTGGTGGGAGCAGTATAGTGTCTCACTGCCACGGCTTTCAACGGTCGCCCATCAATGGTTTGTACGCCCTTGGGCTCCTGTAGATCATGGAACTGTAATCCAGCAGACTTGGCATAGTCCGCATCAATAAAGTTGTTTGTGGCCCCTGAGTCAACCATTGCATGCACCATCATCGGCCCTTTCTCCTGGGACCACAAGGCGACCATGATTAAAAACAACTGTCCAGTCTGGGGTTCTGGGGGAAGATTAGCGACTGCGACCGAGTTAGCGAACCTGTTTAAACTCGACCGGCCTCTTCCCCCGCCGTCTGTATGGCCTCTTCAGCCTCTTGGGGTTCCTCATACGCAGCAGAGGCCCAGGGGGTCTTGCCTCGCGGCTTCTGGGGACACTCCTTGGAAAAGTGCCCGGATCCTCCGCAGTACCAGCACAGATTCAGCCGTTGGCGCCGAGCTTTCTCGGCCGCATCCACCTTGGGCCTCACGTGTCCCAACTGCATGGGTTCCGGTTCATCCAGGGGCTGAGGGGCTGGCGCGAATGGGCGGAACGGCGGATGACTGGCCCCCGTCTCCTTGCGGCCGACCGGCCGCTCTCCGGACCCTCTGTCCCACCGCCTTCGGGTGTGGAGCCCAGCCTCCACACGTCAGCTTAAGGTGATCGCCTCCTCCAAGTCGGCAGCCCGAGTGGCCCCTCTCAGGATCTCCTGTTGCATCTCCTGCGACAGGCCCTTCATGTACTGATAACGCAGCGCCGCGGGGTTCCATTCCACTTGGGCAGCCAACACTCTGAAACGGGAGATGTACTGGGACAAGGACATGTCTTTCATAGACAACCGATCCAGCTCCCTCTCTGCCAGCTCCGCATTCACCGGGTCTCCCCAAGTCGTCTTGATAGCATCTAGGAATGCTGCCACGGTAGCCAGTTGGGGTGAGGCCGCTTTCAGCTGTGTCGTAGCCCAGGCCGCTGCTGTCCCTTCCAGCAGGTTGTACACAAAGCCCACCTTGGCTCTTTCACTGGCGAATTCCGCGGCCCGAAGTTCCAGGTACATCTCACATTGTCCAATAAACACATTGACCTGGGCCGGGTTGCCGCCAAACCGGGTCGGAACAGTCAGGGAGGGATGTCGGCCTGCCCTGGCCCGAAGATCCACCACCTCCTGCTGTAATTCCAAAATCTGAGCGGCGGTTAACTGAGCCATCTCGCCGACTCGTCTCCGCCGTCGCCTTCCGCATCCCGTGGTGTGAAAAGGGGTTCGTGGAGTTGCTCGGCCAACTGTCACAATGCAGGGTCTCGGCCCAGCCCCTTAATCACACACACAGAGACGGTAATCAGCTAACTATTTATTGAATAATAAAAACAGGTGAAAAGGGTAATTGTCCATAAAAGTATCAAAAAGTTCAATCAAAATGGTAAAGAGTTCGTAGATATATCCAAAGACAAAAACTTGGCAAAAGCTCCGCAAAAACAATGCGGATCAAGGCAAACTTGATCCGTGGCAATTCAAACAAGGCAAAGTTCAAGGAATCAAGGCCCAAGAAACTTCTTGGCAAGGCACGAGCCTAAATCCTGGCTCCGTGGATCTTCACTCGCTTCACTCCCTTCAAATCAGAAGTGGCTGAGCACCTAAGGATCCGTTCCCACGGATCCTATACTTAATCCCCTTGGTGAGATCTACGCTCTCTAGGCTTTGGCGCCAATCTGTACTACGGGACCTAACGCTCCTTTGGCGCTCTAGGCTTCGGTGCCATTCCCTCCTACTGGACTCAATGCTCCGTCTCCTATCAAAGCTCCGTCCTTGCCTCCCAGCACCTGGGTCGCTATCTTCGTGAGAGCCAGACTCCCTTTCTGCTTCCATGGGCTCATCCTCCGCTATCTCCCTGACCCTTTCTTGCGAACCGAAACCAACTGGTTTCTCATACTGATTATATGAATCAGCACTTTCAGTGTCGGCCTGACTTTCCCAGCTTTCATACCCATCAGGCCAGCCATCATCCCATTCCAAACTCTCTGTGGGAGATGAAGGCCCAGCTACCTCATCATCCCCTTCATCTATCTCCCCATCAGCTGCAATTGGCCCTAATGCAAGCGGGACCCCCGGGGCCGACCCCTGCCCCCCAGGCACGAATGAGAACGGGGTTGCTACACCTAGCCAGTTTACCAGCTGTTAGGATTTCTGAGATTTGAAGTCCAAAACACCTGGAGGGCTGGCAATTGCCCATGCCTGGTCTAGACCATATTTATTTATTTATTTGTCACGTTTCTACATATAATAACAATTTAACAATTAAAAACATACAATTGCCGCCTCGGCGTCATGTTGAAATCAGTTTCCATCGCATCGTCGTCATTCCATATATCTCATTAAGCCTTATATTTCATCAGCAAATGCCTGCTCAAATAGCCAGGTCTTGACTTTCTTGCGAAATGTCCGGAGAGAGGGGGCCGATCTGATGTCTTTAGGGAGGGTGTTCCAAAGCTGAGGAGCCACCACTAAAAAGGCCCTGTCTCTCGTCCCCGCCAGTCGTGCCTGCGAAGCAAGCGGGACCGAGAGCAGGGCCTCTCCAGATGATCTTAAACATCTCGATGGTTCATAGGGAGAGATGCGTTCGGACAGGTAAGTTGGACCCAAACCGTTTAGGGCTTTAAAGGCTAAAGCCAGCACTTTGAATTGTGCCTGGTAGCAAACTGGCAGGCAGTGGAGCTGGCACAACAGAGGAGTTGTACGCTCTCTGAATGGCGCTCCTGTTATCAACCTGGCTGCTGTCCGTTGGACTAGTTGCAGCTTCCGAACAGTCTTCAAAGGCAACCCCACGTAGAGAGCATTGCAGTAATCTATACGGGATGTAACCAGAGCATGGACCACCGTGGGCAAGTCAGACTTCTCAAGGTACGGGCGCAGCTGGCGCACAAGTTTTAACTGTGCAAATGCTCCCCTGGTCACCGCCGAAACCTGGGGTTCCAGGCTCAGTGATGAGTCCAGGATCACACCTAAACTGCGAACCATAAAGCCTCTTGGCTCTTATTCTAAAGCCGCTTGGCTCATGCAATCTTAAGAGTCTGGGGGAGTTCTGTGTTTCTCCTGACTCAAACTTAAAAGAGTACTGACAGGTTTGTATCTTTGACAGGGTGTTAGGATGTTTGGGTTGGCCTTACTCATGCCCTAAGATCCTGAAACTCAAGCCTTTGTCTACTACAATGCTGCTTTTAGCATAAGCTTATTTTATATGCTAAATAAATAGTAAAGTATTCCATATTTTAAAACAAGGCTTTAAAATTGAATACATTGCTGATCTTTTGGGGTTTGAGCTATAACTATTTTGGTGAAAAATGCTATGCTGTAAGCAATGGCAGTGGTACAGAAATAAATGTTAGTTTTTGATAGATAAATAAAAGGGAAGGTTAAGGAATAAATTGTCTTTATCCTTCACTTTCCAACTTATTTTTTTTACAGTAGATCCTACTGCAGAACTAGTGTTCCATTATACATCATCACAATATTTATTTGGACAGCTATTAGCTTTTCCTATTTTTATTCATATTTTATGCCTACCGATATAAAAAAGAATAGGCCTCTAAATGAATCCCTTTTATAAGAATAAATGATATATGTATTGGGACTGAACAGTTTCTCTGTTTGCAGGTAGGAATTAGAAAGCAAAAATTAACTTCTCTGGCAAGTAAAAATGTCTAAGAAGACCTTTGTACTGGAAAACCATATAAATGCAGAATACATAAAAATCAATGTCAAATGCTTTTTTGAAAGTTCCAGAATATTTTTCATGTCTGGATGTGTAATATCCATATCAATACCAGAGAAAACGGAAATTAATCAGAAATATAGCTTCTTTGAAGCACTTAATGGAATCTTTTAAATGTAAAATCTATTTTCATTTATAACTGCTGGCCAGAATGGGGTGGGCGTCAGAGTTTGGAGAAAAGCGGTATGTACAGCAATGTAAATGGAGTAATAATCTCCACCATTTCTGTGACTGTTTAGGAAATAAGCCAAATCTGCAAAGTGCTGCTCTTTATCATACTTGCAGGATTTCCAGGAAGTTTAAAAGTGCCAAACACAAGTGTTAAGAAAAGTATAAAATTCACTCTGCAAATCTTGTCATTCTAAATAAATGCAGTTATGATAGCATGGAAATTGTCCCCCATCCTAATTTTATTTCTCTCTACCTCATGCAGTAAAAAGGGGGAATTGTGGACAGCCCTTTTCTTCAGTTGCTTCAAATAGGTATACTTGATTTATTACTGACTTGGCCACGGTAGTCCACGCTCTGGTTACATCCCGTAGAGATTACTGCAACGCACTCTACGTGGGACTGCCTTTGAAGACTGTTTGGAAGCTTCAATTGGTCCAACGGACAGCAGCCAGATTGATAACAGGAGCGGCACTCAGGGAGCGTACAACACCTCTGTTGCGCCAGCTCCACTGGCTACCAGTTTGCTACCGGGCACAATTCAAAGTGCTGGCTTTAGCCTTTAAAGTGGAAGCTAAAGAAAATATTGCTAATTCAATTTGGTATGAAAATCACTTATATATATATATATATATAATAGGTCTATAAATCATATTAAAGATATAGTGCAAGGTGCAATTAGATACATTTAAATATGTCATCAATATTCACAATAATCATTCAAATATACATGGCATGTATGTCATTTTCATTCATAGAATGCATATTATCACAATGAGTATTCACATCACAGTCATATACATATAATAGAGCAAGGTACTAGCAGCAAACTTAAAGAAACCATCTAATTAACCTGTAGTCCCACCTAAGGGTGAGGAATTCAACCCCAATTGTAGTATAGCAGTTGATCCAGAGTATCCTGAAATGTGGGTTATAGACTGCCTTTCCAAATTAGGGATAAACAAACAATGCCTTTCCAAAGATCCGTTTTGCTGTTAGTATACTGGTGTTTGTCCTCGGTTCTAGTGCAGAGCTCGGGACCGTTTCGGGGGGGCTCCTGGGTTGTGGACAGAGCTCACGGCTTCATCAGAGGCTGCACCAGTGTAGGCTTGTACCCGGAGACAAAAGCATGCGTCGATGCAGGGAAGGTATCTCACACATCGCACATCGCGAGCAGGCTTGGTCAATTGGGGTTGAATTCTTCACCCTTAGGTGGGACTACAGGTTAATTAGATGGTTTCTTTAAGTTTGCTGCTAGTACCTTGCTCTATTATATGTATATGACTGTGATGTGAATACTCATTGTGATAATATGCATTCTATGAATGAAAATGACATACATGCCATGTATATTTGAATGATTATTGTGAATATTGATGACATATTTAAATGTATCTAATTGCACCTTGCACTATATCTTTAATATGATTTATAGACCTATTTTATATATATAAAAAAGTGATTTTCACACCAAATTGAATTAGCAATATTTTCTTTAGCTTCCACTTTGTGTTTTCAATACTGCTAGTATTATAGCTTTACTCTGTGTATATGATTTAGCCTTTAAAGCCCTTAACGGTTCTGGTCCAACTTACATGTCCGAACGCATCTCTTTTTATGAACCTTCAAGATGCTTAAGATCATCCGGACAGGCCCTGCTCTCGGTCCCGCCTGCTTCGCAGGCGCAATTGGTGGGGACGAGAGACAGAGCCTTTTCAGTGGTGGCTCCTCGGCTTTGGAACGCCCTTCCAAATGACATCAGATTAGCCCCCTCCCTCCTGAAATTTTGGAGGAAGGTCAAGGCCTGGCTATTTGACCGGGCATTTGCAAATGAAGTATGATTATCAAATAGAGACCTAAGGAACGACGACGATGCAATTGGAAATCGACTTAATAATGAGACGCTGATATTGTGTTTTTAACGTTAAATGTTAAATTGTATATGTTGAAATTTTATTGATAATTGTTGATTTGTTTGTCTTGAGCAGTTCCTGCTATTTCTCTCTCTCTCTCTCTCTCTCTGTCTCTCTCTCTCTCTTTCTCTCTCTGTCTCTCTTTCTCTCTCTGTCTGTCTCTCTCTCTCTTTATCTCTCTCTGTCTCTCTCTGTGTGTCTCTCTTTCTCTCTGTCTCTATCTCTGTCTCTCTCTCTTCTCTCTCTCTCTTTCTCTCTCTCTCTCTCTCTCTGTCTCTCTCTCTCTCTCTCTCTCTCTCTCTCTCTTTCTCTCTGTCTCTCTCTCTCTCTCTCTCTCTCTCTCTTTCTCTTTCTCTCTGTCTGTCTCTCTTTCTCTCTCTCTCTCTCTCTCTTCTCTCTCTCTCTCTCTGTCTCTCTCTCTCTGTCTCTCTCTGTCTCTCTCTATCTCTCTCTCTTTCTCTCTCTCTCTGTAAGGCGAGGGGGAGGTGGAAGGAGGAGGTGGAGGAGGAGGGCCTGAGGATGAGGGAGGGAGCCACCTCCTCCTCCCTGGCCGGCCCCCTCCCTCCCTTCCCACCGCCACCACTGTTCCTGCCACTGGTCCTGATCCCAGCAGCGAGGGGGAGGCTTAAGAAGGAGGTGGAGGAGGAGGGCCTGAGGATGAGGGAGGGAGCCCCCTCCTCCCTGGCCGGCCCCCTCCCTCCCTTCCCACCGCCACCACTGTTCCTGCCACTGGTCCTGATCCCAGCAGCGAGGGGGAGACTTAAGAAGGAGGTGGAGGAGGAGGGCCTGAGGATGAGGGAGGGAGCCACCTCCTCCTCCCTGGCTGGCCCCCTTCCCACTGCCACCACTGTTCCTGCCGCCGCCGCCGGTCCTGATCCCAGCAGCGAGGGGGAGGCGGAAGGAGGAGGTGGAGGAGGAGGGCCTGAGGATGTGGGAGGGAGCCGCCTCCTCCTCCCTGGCCGGCCCCCTCCCTTCCCGTGGAATCTGTGGAATCGGGCCGCTGCACTCTGGCTGCCATGCGCGAACGTTCAAAACGTGCGCTGGCAGCGAAGAGGCAGGGATGCCAGTTCCGTTGCCCGATTTTTGGGGCTTGTGTTTGGGGGTGTTGCGAGGTATCTAGGGTGGGGTTTTTTGGCCGTATAGGTACCTCGTGGTATGGTGGAATGTGCTGCCGGTTTTCATGCTTCTGCGGCTTATAGTTTAGCTATTTGCCGGGATGCACGACATGTCAAAAATTATATAAAATCATTTATTCTGGAGATACCAATCAAAATAATTTATTCTGGAAAAACTAATTTGAAATAATTTTCTGTACTCTTGATCAAATACATTTTAAAATAACCCCCTTGATTATGTTATTTGAATGTGCAACCATCCATGGTGGTAGACTAAAAACATGTTATTCAGTAAAATATGATGGTCCCTAATAAAAGCACCACCCTTTATGCCATTAAAATGCCACCAGTATACAAAGGTTGTAAGTTCAAAAATATTTTCTTTGTGTCTGTGCACATGTGTTTTTTTGGGGGGGGGTGGGTTGGATTTAAATGGGGAATTCTTCCTCTTCCAAGGTTCAGCCTGGTGAGATTCTGGAAAGCAGACTGATGACAGGAGGAAGAAACAAATGACTCTCTCTGTGTTAGTGAGGTTGAGGAAAAGAAACCAGAGTTGTCTGAATCCTGAGCAGAAAGCAATTGTTGCAGACATTAAAGTTATGCTTTTTCATAATATTAAATTCTATATAATTAAAAATTAGGAGGTGCCAGTGCTTCATTTCTAAAGTGTTGCTAGTAAAAAAATTCACTACTATAACGAGAGCAATGACATTTTGTTACTTTTTCATTATTGCAATTGAGCAAATGGGGAAGCTTTAGGGGCATCTTTCTTCTTCATTTGTATAGCTATTGGGGTGAAACTTGCTGCAATGGTAAAACTTATTCACCACTGTTAGCTCATCAAGTCTCAAAACATTTTACTTATCCATGGATTTTTGGAGAATTTTCAAAGATTTTATAAACACCTTTAAAAAAAACTACAAAAGCTATCTCCTTGAATTTTCTATACAATGATACAAGATAAAAGGGGATCATTCCCACAAACTTTCAGAAATACTCATACATCTACTGATTTTAGGGAATGTTTTAAAGTTTTGACAAAAACATTTTAAAAGCCAAAACAGCTATTTCATTAAATGTCTCTCATCTTAGCCAACAGAACTTCCATTTAGGGATTTCTTCCTAGTGCAGCAAAGAGATTTACTTACTCAAACTATCAGTCAGTTCTCCTCTTTGCAGATTCAAAATGTATTGGAACTGGTAAAGAGACTAAGAAAGCACAGAATTCTGGGAAATGTAGTTTAGGGTAGGGCCTTCTGCATTCTCTGGCATAGGGCTCCTTGCCTTCCCAGACTACATTTCTCAGAATTCTGTGCTTTCTTAGTCTTTTTACCAGTGAACTTTGCTTTCTCCCTGCTGCTTCCCTCTCCTAATGGTGAAAGGCCATTAATTTAAAGAGGAAAGGCAGCCTTTTGGCATTGCTTCCCTTTCTTGCACTGAAAATGAAACTGATTTTGGGAGGCTTCCAAGATTTACAAAATTCAAATTAAAATGTATTGGGTAAGTTTTGATTCTTAAGTTTTTGCCATGGGCCAAAAGTAAGAATTTAACCAATTCAATACTATTTGCAATGACTAATGAAAACTTACACATTCCTAGTATATATATTGGAAACAATGTTCAGAAAGCATTCAGAAAAGGCTATAGAACATGCTTTTCACATGTTGAGAAACTGTGATAAGAAGACCGCTGAACTGACAACACTATTCTACAGTTAGGTAATTCTTCTGCATAAAATTTCCACATAACAACAACTATAAACATTTTTCCATAGGAAATACAATTTCTATGCAGAAATATTGTTTTCTGTAGAGGAAAATCCAGCACAGAAACAATGATAATTAGGGACTTATTCAGTACAAAATGCACAAGCTATTGATTTACATAGAAAACATACAAGAAACAACTTTTTCTGTGCAGAAAAGAATTTCTGGGCAAACATACATTTTCTATTCAGAAAAAGTTATTTCCTGCTCAGAACCTTTTTCCAGTGCAAGACAACTACTTACAGAATGTCAACCACTTTACGCAGAATGTGTCCTAAATTGCTAAGAGAGTTTGAAGATGGCATGATTTCAAAGATCTTCTAGTATGGGAAGAAAATTGCCTGCTTTGAGAGGGAAATTAATGAAGAAGAATTACACTCCTAATTGAGGAGGTAAAAGAGGGCAGATTTGCTCACTATCTCCCTTCTGTCACCTCTGCTAAAACTGGAAAAGTATTTGTAAATGACAAGCAAAAAAGAAATGTGGTGGTTCTGTTTGAATAATAGTGACTATTGCTAACATGTTGCATGCTTGTTTCTTTTTTAAAATCATGTTTTAGGTTTTTGTCTCAACTAATTTTCCACCTGACAAATTGCCTCAAACTTCTACCCCTTTGAAAAATTAATATTTTGCTTGTTCCTGAATCCATGACAGGTTTCTTTCTAAGACAACCTGCAGACCTGTGGTAACTAGATAGAAACATATAACTTTGCCAGGGGAGATCTAGCTACATTTATGATTTCAAATGTCTGCAGTCTTCCTACATTTTTATTATGATTTATTTAGTAAGCTGGAGTTCCACAAAGCCCATGAAGCTCAATTGCTTTTCGCCTATAGACATGTGGAAGCATTTTCCCCTCCCAATGGCTTGTTCTTTTGATGCCATTGAGGGAGATCAGCCTGAAAACTGCCATCTGTTCAGGTTGTCTTGTATTCTCCTAAGAAGGGTACCTGAGATTAAAATATTGATAAACTCAGGAAAGAAATCTCAGCTGCACAGTGCATATAATGCTAGAGCCTAATGTACTCTCTTCTAAACAGCAGAGTTAAACTTTCTTTCTTTCCCTGGAGGAAATTTGTAAGCACTGTGTTGAATCCAGACTTGAGCTTGGAAATGTTTTTGGGTTTTTTTAAGGCGAGGGGACAACTAACAGAACTTCCCAGCTTTGGGGGAGGCAGGGGAGCAATGCCTTTCAGATTCTCCCAGTTAGTGGCTGTGTTGTTGTCTACATACATAAGTGACCAAGCTCCAATACAGATGTACTCATGCTTACTCCTGACAGTTTCAAATCAATAGAATTTGATTTACTTACTGTTGATTTCAGTGGATCATGTTTTCCCTATGACCACGTTGTTTTTCACAATTTACAGTTACAACACTTTGATATTATTTAAATTTCTTTCTTATAGAATACTGGGATTTGTAGTTTTGATAGGTATTTAAATGGCATTTCAGAGTTTTTGCACCTGCAAAATCTAGGTTTACTAAGATTCTGTCGTGGTAGGAGGGTTATCCGGAAAGTAAGGTAGCTCTCATGGGGAATTTTCAAGGGAAAAGTTGATATCACTGCCGTGCAGCAGGAACGCAGTGGAAGTGAACAAGCAGTGCCAGTCATCAGTAGCTCATCGACTGGCACTCTGGTGAAGGTTACAGATGAGTGTCCTCATTCCGTTTCCCTCTAATTGCAAAGTTTGTGCTGTAATATGCTACCAAAATGCTAAGGGCAAGAATGCCGTGGTGGAGAGGGCATAATGTCAAGACAGCATGTGACAAAATGATTATGGAATATATTGTGAGACCATGAAGAAACTTCACAGAGCCATCCAAAACAAACGTTGTGGGATGCTGATAGCGGGAGTCTGTCTCCTTCATGACAATGCTCGTCTGCGCACCATTCATGGAACACAAGAGTTGTTGACTTCATTTTGTTGGAATGTTTTAAGCCACCCTTCTCACAGCCCTGACTATTGTCTGTTCACTGAATTGAAGGAACACCTTGGTGGAAAAAAGTTTTCTGATGATGACGAGGTGAAATTCGAAGGGACAAACTGGCTGGAAAAGGCAGAGGGAAACTTCTATGACACAGGCATGAAAAAAGACTAACAAAAGGCGAAGAGAAGCCTCACAACGCTACATAAGATATTATTATTTCAAAACAATATAGCATAGTAAGTAAGAAGATATATAAATAAATGGTATAATACCCATATAAACACACCAGTCATATAAAGAGTCCCGATGGTGGAAATAAGTCTGTATAGTCCGCTTTGAGTACGTGGGAGTTCCAACCATATAAGTCCTTCACAAAGTAAACCATATAGTGTCTTGGTAGTCCGGAATGGAAAGTAAATCACACCAAAGTTTGTAATCAAAGAAGGTAAGGTATCAGAGAGGCATTACCAAACATCTGCCATTGTACACAAAGTGTCCCTGGTCAGGAACTAGGCTGTGTCGAGAGGCATGTAGCAACTGCTGTAAAAGCGTCGTAAAATTGGCGAATGCAACAGATCGATGCGAAGTCGCAGAATCAAAGGGACGCGAAGACCAGAATAGGGTCTTCAGGATATTGGCTTGAACAAAAGAGCCTATGGCATGCATATGCTGAGTAAGCGGCCAAAAATCCGTTTCACACTGAGGTTTTATCAAGGCTTAAATAAATCATATAGCGTCCTCGAAAATCATCATATTGGTTTCCAGTAGCATAACCCTGTCTATGCTGACAGGGTGACCCAATAGTACAGAGATTGTAAGAAAATGGGAGAAAATGAGGGTGGGATAAAGTTGACAGATGTAGGCTTGCACATACCAAATGAAGCCCATTGGACATGAAAGAGATAGCTCATTAATGCCACAGATGGGCTTGTTTTTATTGTTTTTGACAAGAAGAAACTACTTAAATTTTCTCAGCCCTGTGATGAGCTACCATACTACTATTGGCAGACTATCTTTGGTTGTAAAACTCTAAAGAAAAGATTGAATCAGGTCTTCCCATTCTTCAGCTTTGTAGACAGTATGGTAGTTGGAATAAACAAAAAACTTAAGTAGGAAAATGAACACAAAACAGACCTTCCAAGTTAAAGAGCAACAGGGTTGTGTGTTAAGATTGTTATATATGTGCCATGTTTTTGTACTGTTAGGGTGCCAAGGTGATTTTCTTCAGCAAACATTAAGGAAATAGGAAAGCTAAAACAGAAGAAGCTGGTCCTTCAGATGTCCTTTGCCCAAGCCATCCAAAACTTAATCAGTAATCAATAACCCACTTGACACTATGGCGAGGGGGGACAAAAACTAATAGCAGAACCTACTGTAAATGTTGCTTTATATTTTGTGCGTGCATGTAGATGTACAAACCATTCAAACATCACACAATCAGTTCATTGTTAAAACTCAGTTTTCCTAGTAGACTAAACACCCTATTAAAACTGTTAAAATAGAGATATTGTGTATTGAAATTGTCTGTATTTTACCTCTTTTACATATGTAAACTAGCATGTTCCTTTATTTCTTTTGAGAACGTTGCATAAAATGTCAGGTGTTCAAAGACACTTAACTTTCTTTATAAGTCAAGTCCATAATGACAGCAGCATTAACCAGATGTATACAAAGCAGCACATCTGCATTGTACATGTGGAATGGAGGGGTCATTATTGAGTACCACTATGAAGGAAAGTGACCATACTGAGCATAATTGGAAATAGCCAGCATTGGAAAGATGGCTTCTGGAGAGATCTCTGCCTTGACCACTGTGGAAATAAATGGATTTACTTGGCCTTGGAACTTCCTGCTTCTTTACTTTGATTTCTCTGTATAACCTTCATTCAATACAATATCCAGATTCTATTTGAAAGCTGCCTCCTTGACCTTGTGGAACTTTCCCAAACCACGTGCTGCTTCACACCGCTTTGTGTATAGATATATCCTCTGTCAAAAGATCTTCAAGCTCAGCGGCTGTGCAGTTTCCTGAATCTGTAGATCTTTTGGTTTCATGTGTCTTTGACACCTACCTTGTGATTTCTTTTGCTTTTTTCTCAAAACACGCCTCATAATTATTTGGCCACCTCATGCTCCTAAGAACCTTCTCTGATATAGACTATGCCCCAACAGGTTTCTAAACTTCTCTTGTCACTCTAATCTCTTAGGCTAGGCCTTGTTCAACTTATTCCACACCTCTTCCTTTCTTCCTTAGTCCTTTTGTTGTTCTGACAGTTATCCACAGCTTTTTTGCTCTGACCTTCCCAATCATGTAAAATGTAGACCTTTTGTTTTGTTATGACCGATGCTGAGAACATCATATCAAGGTCTCCTGTTAAATTCTTATTAAATGCTATCAGTGGTCTTTAAACATGGCCTACAAATAAAATGAAAATATGCAGTTTCTGCATCATAACTTTTGTCTTAATAACCCTTCATACTTAAGTCTTAAATATAAGTTTGGCACTTTTCCTTTAAAATGTATCATTCTTCAGATTTCTAGTTTGTGAACTTCTCTGGGCTGAAAAATTAGAAAAAACCACAGTGTGTTATGAAAATATCTAAAATTATTGCTGTGATCTTGTATTGAAACATGCACTGATTTTTTTCAACATGCTTAGGTTAGTATTGCTTTAATATTAATCCATGAATTCTAGTGAAGTCAGGCTTTCAATTACAGTTAAAAGGAAATTAATTGTGTGTGTTTGTACATGCACATATGTATATAGAGTAGTAATACTTTAGTTAGACCCTCATATGTATGGGAGATAATGTTCTTGGCCAGACCACGAATACATGAAATCATGGATATGACCAAACACCATTGATTTATTATGGTCTATGACCAGCACATAAAATGGGGCACAGATGCCCAAGGAAGGGGAATTGCAGTTCCCAAATAGGTCAAATAGAAAAGCAGATTAAAAACATGTTATAAAAAGAAAACAGATTAAAAAGACAAGTTAAATTACAGTTTAAAAAGCAGGTATGTGTCTAAAGGAAGATATCAAGCTACTGGGAGGCTCTGGAGGGGGATGAGAGGGGAACATTTACAGTATTTCAGTTATAACAAATTACTCTAGCTGTATTCCTGCCAGAAAGTTGCCTTGTGGGGTCAGTCATCAACCATCTAATATTAATTTCTGCCACACAGAACTTGGCAACACTGTGAGTTATCACAGAACAGGAGTCTGAAAGCAGCAGGAAGGTATAATATCTTTTGGTGCACCCTGAGTGTTTTAAAAGCCATGGAGTGATAAAGTTCGTTCTAATGTCTCTGTAGAATACACATTGGAGGAGCACATGCTCAGTTGTTTCAATGTACCCAGACTCACAGGGGCATAGTCTCTCCTGAGCAGGGATCTTCCGGTATCTCCCCTCCAGTACTGCTGATGGAAGGGCATGGCATCTCGCCAGCGTGAAAGCTTTTCGGTGTTTAGGCACCTCCAGGTTTGCTAAGTAAGCCATGGGAGCGATGGTGTATCTATTATCTTCACCAATGTTGAAGGCTGGAGAGCAGGCTAAATCCGATTGCCGCTCTATATCCAGGATCCGTTGTCTAATGAGATCCTTAGCTTGGTCCCAACCAATATGTAGCAGTTGTCCTTGAGAGAAGCCCAGAGTTGCAATTTTTGTTGCCACTGCCTTATTCCATGTAGACTGAAATTCGTCTCTCAGAGTTAGCGGAGCAAGGCCACATGGTGAGAAAGACAGATGTAGCCAGTAATTGGAAGTGGCTGTCCAGACTCTTGCCTCCATTCTCATGAGGCCTGTCTCTAATCGCAGGGTGGCATTTGAGACACCTCTGGGAACCTGCATTACCAATCTTAGGAATTTTGATTGCACCTGCTCCAGAGGGGTTAGTTTGAAAGGGGGCCGAGTTGGGCTCCATACAACATTTGTGCTATTGGTTTTGAGACACTTTAGGATAGTGTATGACGTCTTTTGTGCTGTCTCTGCTACATAATCAGCATGTGTATTTTTTTTGTTTCCAGTGCAGTGGTAAAATACTCCCAGGTATTTAAAGCTCGAGACCTGTTCAATATTGTGTCCGTCTAGTCTCCAGGTGTGATACTTGGGTCGTTTCACAAGCATCATAATTTTGTTTTGTTTTTTTTAAAAAATTAAGATGAAACTGTTCTGCATTGCAATATTTTGTTAGGGCTCTCAAGGCTCTTTTCAGGCCTACTTGAGTTCTGGATAGTAGCACTGTGTCGTCTGCATAGAGCAGGGTGGATAGGTGTCTTTCTGCCAGTTTTGGATGATGGAAATCCAAGTTATAGAGGTGCTCCACCATGGAGTTAATATAGAAGTTGAAAAGTAGTGGAGCCAAGGTGCAACCCTGCTTGACCTCTTTCTTCGTTTCAATGGCCCTAGTGAGATGGCCTGGGGGGGGGGGATCTTATTTTCAATATGGTCCCTTCATGTACGGCGCATATTAAATGCAGAAGTCGACTATCTATTGAGATGGACCCAAGTTTTTCCCACAGTTTGATACAGGAGATAGAGTCAAAGGTTGCTCTGAAATCTATGTAAGGCTCCTCCACCAGTGATGGATATAACCTTAGGAACCCCAGGCCACAGCGGTCTAAAAATTTTCACAGGGCCAAAAGTGCCAAGAAGAAAACTTAGTGATCAATCTTTCGAAGTTTCCTCTGACCAATCATGATTTGCAGATTTTGAATAAGGGCCCCTCCTTTGTTTATACCCCTGAATGTACATCCTCCATGGTCCGTAAAGACCTTGCTGTGTTGTTTCGGTCGATCCGATTAAAAGAGTACTTTGCATTGCATCCGTCTTCGTCTGCAGTTAATGTAGATATACCTGATAAAATCAAACCCAAAAGTGATTTCACTCCACCAGTTGTATCTGAACAAATAAGAATTTTTGAAGACACAGTACTCCAAGAAGTCTCCAAATTTAAACACAGAAAAAGACGACCCTACCCAAACCTATCTAAGACTGATATTAAAAGGCTTAAATTTTTGGGTCAGCATCCCCAGATTATCTTTAAGGTAGCCGACAAAGGAGGATCCTTGGTCTGTTTGGAACGAAGTGATTATTTAAATGAAGCCCAATCCCAACTTTCTAATCAAAGATTCTATAAGCCAATTTCTGAGGATCCAACCCAGAAATTCCTCAAAGTCATATTTGACACGGTCCAAAGCGGGGCTGAATTAGGGGTTATTAACTCCAAAGTTGCAGATGCATTAGTGAACTTTCATCCAGAAGTCCCCAAATTCTACTTACTGCCATAGACGAATAACGGCTTGACTCCGCCCCCCGCCCGACCAATCGTCGCCTCGACAGGAGGATTGTTGCAACCGATAGCTGTCTAGGTAGACAGCTTTCTTCAACCTTTTGTTCCACTCACTCCTACTTATATTAAAGATACGGGCCATTTCATTTCCATGATTGATGGTCTTGAGATTTTGCCCACTGATATGTTAATTTCCTGTGACATCACCTCATTGTACACTAATGTACCTTTACCTGAAACCAGGTTTATCATTCATAGACTGCTGGATACTAGAGTGCCACCCCATGATCCCCCCACCTCTTTTCTTTTAGAATTATTAGACATCGTTTTTGATTATAATTATTTTCGATTTGGGGATCAATTCTACTTGCAGTGCGGCGGCATGTCAATGGGACTGGCCCTTGCGCCAACTGCGGCCTGCCTCTTTGTTGCTGCCCTCAAAAAGAATTTTTATTTGAGTCCAATAGTCCAATTTTGGCACATATCAAACGGATATATAGATATATTGATGATTTATTTATTATTTTGGATGATGGCAGCTGTTTACAAGAGTTATGTGACTATTTTAATTCTTGGCACCCAAATATCCAGTTCACATTTCAGCATGATTTTGAGAAAATGCAATTTCTAGATGTATGTATCTTTAAAGCAGATGGAAAGTTGAAGGTAAAAAATTACACTAAACCCACGAGTAGGAACGCACTCCTCCACTATAACTCGCACCACACTTGGGCCCTTAAA
This sequence comes from Anolis apletophallus, assembly GCA_030556195.1. Lineage (NCBI taxonomy): Eukaryota > Metazoa > Chordata > Lepidosauria > Squamata > Anolidae > Anolis > Anolis apletophallus. Next base: position 126,759,052 of record JARBWK010000002.1, read on the forward strand.
AATAATTTGCCTTATGCGCAAATGTTGCGTCTCAAGCGGAACTCATCCGAGCCTGAGGACTACTGGCATGATGCGACTAGATTAGTCAATAATCTTACCAAGCGAGGCTATCCTACAGAGGTCCTAAACAATGCACTCCATCGGGCGGCAGAAGTCCCCAGGAATGAATTATTCAAAAAGAAGGAACGACCCCCCTTGAAACGGATTATCTGGCCTCTCACGTTCACACCCAATGCTAATAAGATCGTTTCAGTGGTCAAACGTTTTTGGCCTCTTGTCAAAGGAATACCGGGTTTGGAAGATCCACCAATGGCAGCATTTAAGAGGACTGGCAATATTAAAAATTTACTTATCAAATCTGATCATCAACTAAGGACTCCTTCTACAGTATTATCATTTAGAACCAACCGTTGTGGCCATTGCTCTATTTGTCAGCATATCGATTCCCAAGAATACATTGTTAGCCCTTACAATCACAAACGCTACAAACTCCGAACATGGTCCACATGTGCCAGTAGAAATGCCATCTACTGTGTAACGTGTGGGTGTGGCCACCTCTATATAGGTGAAACTTCTAGAGAGGCGCAAAGGGTCTGCGAACACCGTTCGCGCTTAAAAACAAAATGACACATCCCCATTGTATACCCATTTCCTTGATGCACAGCCTGATTATCGGGATTTTACTGTCACTGTACTTGACCGCGTATCCCCCAAGCCCCACATGGATACAAAAAAGAGGCTGCTACAGCTTGAAAGAGACTGGGTCTTACGTTTAGAAACTGAGTCCCCAAAAGGGTTAAATTTCCAACTACCAATTAACCAATTACTACTCTAGCTGTTTCCCATGTGTTTCCCATCCTGATGTCCCCTTTGGATAATTGTATAAATAAGATGTAGTTTCCTTCAAGGTTGTCCGTGATTTGACCATCAGGCTTGATGCCTAGACATATATGTCTTTGATTATATGAGTTATGGTATGTATTTCTGCCTTTCGGGTATGCATCCTAATTTGAGCTTGATGTATTATTTGCTAATGCATATTATTATTAATTCTTAGCATGATTAAGGGTAATTTACCCAAATCGCATGGTCCCGGGTCCAGAAGAAGCCTTCGCATTGGCGAAACGATTTTTGCGCCTGAAACCCAGAATCGTAGACCCACCAAAAGCCCACAGACGGACTCCAATTGGACTTTAATTTGAGCTGGAACTGGCTTATATCACCACTGCCTCTTGGCAGTTTTACATCCCTTGAACTTTGTTTTCGTCCGTTCTGTTTTGCTTCACTGTAAGGGACATCTACGCATGAGTACGCGAGTGGAGAATTACTCCCTAACACAGCTGCCTGCGGCTTGTTATTCTATTTCCAGCTATTTGCGGCTGTATATCATTTCCTGCTTGCTATCTTTAGCATTTGCTTGTACATTGATTAGAGCTAAGTGTTAATGTGTATGGTACACAATACATATGGTATCTATGCTTTATTGATGTGATTGAATGCTTTAGCTCTGTTTGTTTACTTACCAGTGTGTTTAGGAGCACCCACCCCCCCTTAACTGCTCTGAAATCTATGACTGCAGCATAGAGGTAAGATGTTCTATGGGAGGTATATTTTTTCTATAGATGTTGTAAAACTATGCACTGATCAATGGTGGACCGACCTTCCCTGAAGCCAGCTTGTTCATCCGCAAGTATGTTTTCTTGCTCCATCCAGTCCAGTAGTTTCCAGTACAGATGCCTTGTGTATAATTTGCTGATTTTATTAAGGAGGCTAATGGGTCTGTAGTTTGCCGGATCATCCTGCCTCCCTTTTCTTTTATATATGGGTACAATGATTGCCAACCCCCAGTCCTTTGGTATTTGGCCATACTTGTCAATACAGGTGAATAGAGATGCTAGGATAGGGGACCAGAAGTCCAAATTATTCTTAATGACCTCGGGCGGGATCGCATCCTCTCCTGGTGCCTTTCCCGGTTTTAGTTGGGCTACTAGTCTCTCTATTTCTGCAGTTGTCACAGGTGATTTTCCATTGATGTATTTAGACCAACATTTCTGCCCACATTGTCTGGGAGGGGCCTTGTATAGCTCTTGAAAATATACTTCCCAACTTGCTGGCGAGATTTGGGAGTCGACTGCACTTCGGTCCCAGCTTCATGTGTTAGATGTAATGTGCCAAAATGTGGTTGTGTCCTTTGCCTTTACAGCTTGGATGAGCCGAGCCCAATTGTTTTTCATGGCCTCTCTCTTCTTGTGAGATAGTAGTTGTTTGTATTGTCTCTTTTGCAGTAAAAGATCTTGTGCAACTGTAGAGGTGGAATTGAATTATCTCACTTCTGGACTTAACATACCAAAGAGCTGCTTCAGAAGACCTGGAGTTTCCTAGATAGTGGAGTGTAATGACGCTCCAACTTCGGTAAGGATCACGCGTAGATAGAAGCACGGTCCAACACGATTTTATTGCAGGTACAGCACTTGTAAAGCTAAAGCACCGTCCCGCCACCCAAACACACCTTTTATACCTAAACCCCCCCTCCCCTTGCTCATGCAATGTCCAGGCAGGGTTGCACCATATCCGGTGAATCAGCAAATCCCATAGTCCCAAGGGATGTGACCTCATTAGTCTCTGAGTCAGCATTAACAGTTCATTGTCCAATGTCCAAGTCCAGAAGAGGTTACCTCACTTCCCCTGGAGGCACCTGGAAGTTACATCACTCCCACACTGACTCAGCATGTCCTTCAATAACTAGGGCAAAGGTCCCAGAGAACTGGGACAAAGGTCAGCCACCTCATGGCAGGCTGGAAACCTGAACTTCTTCCAAGCTCAGATTTCCCAGATCTGACATAACGTCCTTCTCCACCACGTCCTCCCCCTGTAGAAATAAAACACCATTCAGTCTTTGGGTGGAAGGGGTCCTATATATCTCTTCAACAAACTACAGTGAAATGTGGGATGAACCTTGCCCAAACTCTTCGGCAAAAGGAGGGTATAAGAGACTTTATTGGCTGCCTTTTCCACCCTGAAAGGTCCAATATATTTCGGGCTTAACTTTTTTGACGGGCTCCCCAACTTCAAATTCTGTGTGGATAACCATACCAGATCACCCTCTACATACTCCTCCCCTTCCTGTCTCCGCCGATCCCCCAAACAGCTTGTACGCCCGCTGCGCCTTTCCCAGAGCCGGTTACTGTTGTCCCTCCAAGCAACCTGTGCCTGTAGTTCTCCAGGTAGTAATTGGGAAGAGGAGAGTTTGTCAGATATGTCCTTGGAAGAGGGAGGTTTGGGCGGGCCTCCTGCAGCTGGGAGAAAGAGGGCTGCAAGTGATGAGCATTTGGAAGAGGCAGAACATAGGAGGAAGGTCCGACAAATACTTAGGGAGCCTACCAGTGATGAGACCTTTGAGGGGTTTGACGTGGCGTTACCCTCAGAAGACAGTGATACTGAGCTGGACTCAGCACTGGTGCAAGATGTCAGGAATGTGTTAAATGCTGAGTCCAGCGAAAGTTCATTTTTGGTTTTCCAGTGATAATAGTTGGCCTAGTGGGAAGGGCGAATTGGCCTGGGGCGCGTCAACTGCAGCGCAAAGATGGGACAATTGGAGGAACACACCCAGGGCTGCAGCTGAGGGAACTAGGGCAGATTTGGGTGTGGAGTCTGATGACTCTGATTTGTAAGGGTATAACAGTAAGGCTTGGGGATTTGGGAATCTGCGGTCAGCCAAGATGTTGCTGTGGGTTGCTGGTTCCTGTATCTTGTGATTTTGTGGGTTCGTGTCCTGGTTCTTGATTCCCAGCAAGCTGTGAGTATTTGGGCTGTGTTCATGCTGGGTTCTGGGGGAGCTGTTATGGCAGCTCTAGCTGACATAGTTGCATGTTGGGGGGTTGGGACTTTAATGTGTGCTTTTATGTTTAGTGTCTGCCGCGTCCTGTTTGAACATTTCCTGTGTTGCTGTGAGTGTCTGGTATTGTATAGAGGGTGAAGGGGAGTTTGCTGTGGGTTGCGGGGGTTTTCATGTGTTTGTTTGCATACTCAGCTCCTGGAATGTGAAGCACTCCTTCTTTCCTTCTCTGGACGGGTCTTCGCATCACAGACTACAAGCCGAGTTACAGCTCAAGTTTCGTTTGAAGACGGACGTCTCATCTATTTTGCTTTCGGTTTTGGGTGTGGGTTTTTTGGAAGGCCGGATTGAGGCTATGTTGTGTTAAAAATAAACTGTATTTTTGCGCTCTCTCCACGCCCCCATTGCAGCAAGGATGATAAGCGGTCGTAAGTTTTCTTTGAGCCCCTAGCACCTCTAAAAACTTCTCCCAAAACCGGGCAGTAAACTGAACCCCTCGATCGCTGAGAACCTGCTCCGGGCATCCGTGCAACCGATACACATGCTGTACATATAACTCAGCCAACCTCTCCGCTGATGGTAACCCCTTCAACGGGATAAAATGGGCTTGTTTCGAAAATAAATCCAGCACCGTCCAAATGTATCTGTAACCCCGACTGGATGGCAACTCCCCCACGAAATCTGTACTGACATGCGTCCACGGCCGCACTGGGGAGGCCACCACTTGAATCAAACCTCGAGGTCTAGCAGCAGGATCCTTATTTCTAGCACAATCCTCACAATGTTCCACATACTCCTTCACTTCCGCTCTCATTCCTGGCCACCAATATCGTTTCTTTATAGCCAAAAGCGTCTTCGTTACTCCCCAATGGCCAGAGGACTTATGATTGTGATTAAGCTGCAAAACCTTCCTCCGCTTACCTCGAGGAACATACACCTTATTCCCCATGACCTATAAACCATTCAACATCTTACATTCACTCCTATGATCTCGTAACCATGCATCACCTTCGTAACCCTTCTGTAGCTCTAAACACCATTCATCCACCACTCCTTCTTCCTCTTTTATCTCTCTCTTTACCTGAGACCTTGTTTTCACTGCTAATCCCCAATGCTCTCTTGTAAACACCTCCTCTGCTTTCTCCAAACAATTTTCCCCTACATCAGGATATTGAGACAAAGCATCCGCCACTACATTCTCACTCCCCTTTATGTGCTGTAATGAAAAGTTAAACCGGGCAAAGTACTGAGCCCATCTCACCAATTTGGGGGATAGCTTCTGAGGGTTCTTCAAATACTGGAGGTTTTGGTGATCCGTTAACACCACAAAAGGAAAAGCCGCCCCCTCCAGAAACTGCCGCCACGTTTGCAAAGCACACCGCACTGCAAAAGCCTCTTTCTCCCAAACGGGCCACTTCCTTTCCAGTTCCCCAAACTTCTTCGAGAAATATGCACACGGTCTCAAACTCCCCTTTTCATCCTTCTGCATCAGCGCCCCTCCATATGCCCAAGCGGAAGCATCACATTGCACCACAAAAGGCTTGTCTACATCGGGATGCACCAGTAAAGGACTTTGGGTAAAAGCTCTCTTTAACCTATCAAATGCTTCTTGACATTCCTTAGTCCAACTTAATTTCGCCCCTGGGGACTTGGTCTTCTTTGACTCCCCCTTCCCCTTCGTCTTTAACAACTCCGTGAGGGGGAGAGTTATAGCTGCAAACCCAGGTATAAAGGTACGATAAAAATTCGCCAGTCCCAAGAACGCCTGCAACTGCCTCCGGGTTTGCGGAGCCTCCCAGCTCAACACATCCTCTACTTTAGCCGGATCCATGGCCACTCCATTCTCACTAATCCGATACCCCAAAAAATCAATCTGATTCTTCCCAAACTCACACTTACTTAACTTCACATACAAACTAGCCTGCCTTAACCTTTCTAAGACCTCTCGAACCAACTGAACATGCTCCTCTCTAGTACGCGTCACAATCACTATATCATCCAAATACACAAAAACTCCCCTATATAAAAGGGGGTGCAGCACCTCGTTAATCAGCTGCATGAAAATACCGGGAGCTCCCGCCAAACCGAATGGCATCACGGTTCATTCGTACAGCCCGAGAGGGCAAGAGAAAGCAGTCTTCCATTGGTCACTCTTTTTCACCCGCACCATATGAAACGCATCTATCAAATCCAATTTGGTGAAAAATCTACCGCCCCCTAGCTGGCCCAATAAGTCCTTAATCAAGGGCAAGGGATAACAATTCGTGGTGCTAATGGCGTTCAACCCCCGATAATCGATGCATAATCGTAACCTTCCATCTTTTTTCTCCCGAAACAAAACTGGCGCTGCAATAGGAGATTCAGACCTTTGAATAAATCCCTTCTCTAAATACCCATCAATCTGTTTTCTCAGAGCCACCTTCTCCTGCACAGTCATGGCATATATTTTTGGTTTAGGCAGGATAGCCCCCTCTTTGACCTCTATACTACACTGTACATTTCGGAAAGGGGGAAGACTTTGAGCCAATATAGGGTTAAACACATCTGCATAATCCCAATATTCCACAGGCACCCCCTGTACCTCATCCAGAACCCCTTTCCCCACATTTGGCTCACATTGCACCCTCCCAGACTTCCAATCAATTTTTGGATTGACTTGCTCTAACCAAGGCAGTCCTAATACCACCTCATGTCCTTTAATGGGGGCCACTACAAAATCAATACCCCCCTCCCAAGGTCCCACCCGACCTTTCAAATCCTTAGTGCCCAAAGAAAACGGCCCACCCTTAATAGATGACCCGTCTAACTGGGTAAAATTAACAGAGGTATCTAAAGTTTTCATAGCCCTTCCCCCCCAAATCATCTACTAACTTAGGGGACATGATATTCTCCGAACACCCACAGTCAACCAATGCTTTTTTCTCAATAATTTCCTTCCCTTTAAATAAACCCAGGGTGCATTGTACACTTGGCGGACTCACCCCAACACTTTTCACATCAGTATTGTCTACAAAGGCCGCCTTAGCAGATGCCACTTTAGATGGATCCGAACGGATAGGATCCCGCACTAGTTTCTGCCGACACTGCGACGCAAAATGGCCCGGCTGGGAACAAATGAAACAAAGGCCACGTCCCATCATTGGTTTCTTCATAATGCTGGCCCTGCTATCACCGCCGCCACGGCGAAACTCTCCTCCCCGGAATCGGCCCTCAGCAAAACCGCGTCCCGACATCCTGGATCTCGTCGACTGGAACCGTCGTCGCTGCACTTGGGCTAAGATCCCCTCCACGCTGCCGGCCAACTGGATCCACCCATCAACGTCACCTGGATCTCCGCGATGCAGACACCATTCTAAAATCTCCTTCCGCAGGCCATCTTTAAATAGTTCAAGCAAGGTTGCTTGAGACCATTCCGCAACTTTACCGGCCAATCCCATAAATTCTTCTGCATACTCAGTGACTGAACGGGATCCTTGGGATAGACTTCGCAGCGCTTCCTTCGCTTTTATCCTCTCCAGAGGATCACGAAATCGGTTTCTAATAGCTTGCAAGAAGGCCCTGACCGATGTTAAACATGGATCTCTCCGGTCATGGCACTGCACATACCATTCAGCAGCCCTTCCCTTAAATACTCCTCCAATGGCTCGAACTCTGCTACCATCGCTGGGGTAAAGATAACCATAGTCCTCCATATGGTCTTTAACTGCGGCAATAAAGAAAGCCACCTTGCACGCTTCCCTTCGAATTCCACCCTCAGAGGTTCTTTCTTCAATCATCCTCCAAACTCTTGAGATTGCACTCTCCTCCCCTGAGGGGCCTCCATCCTTGAAACTCCCCTTCCCATCCCTGCCGATTGCAGGGGCCGGCTCACCGGGACTGGATTCACTTCCTCTGACGCCAGATGACCACCGTCCGCCCACACTCCCATGGGAGATCTAGGACGTCCAGCTGCTGACGGTTCGCCATCCATCCACTCCATGCTGAATCCCTTGGCTCTCTCCTGGGCATAGCCTGGGACATCCTTCTCATGGTATGCTCCATTGCATCCATTCTACACCTCATCACCTCCAACTCCGACAGCGGTTCAGGTTCTGTGGTCTCGCTACCACTCTCCTCCAGGTCCGCCTGAGCTGGGGCACTCTTCCTCCCAGCTTCTCTGGTCCTGCACTCCACTGGATCCACCTGAGCTGGCCCTTCTTTCAGCACAGCTTCTCTGGTTCCTCCGGCCATCCGGACACCCGCCTGATTGGGGCCTCGCTGCCTCATTTCTCTCAAAGCGCTCACCCGAGCGTCCCACAATCTCTCCGCTTCTCGGAGCTCGTCCCTCTGGGCTGACGCACCACACGCCGTCACTTCCCTGGACTCATCCGGGAACCCCACTTGGTCAACGGTTGTCCACTCCCAATCCATGGTTCTCCGGACTTCTTCAGGAGCAATATTCCACATATCGATATACTCCTCTTCCTTCCAAGCCAACCTCTCCATTACTGGGAAAGTTGAATGGGGCTTTAGCTTCTGTAATGACGCTCCAACTTCGGTAAGGATCACGCGTAGATAGAAGCACGGTCCAACACGATTTTATTGCAGGTACAGCACTTGTAAAGCTAAAGCACCGTCCCGCCACCCAAACACACCTTTTATACCTAAACCCCCCCTCCCCTTGCTCATGCAATGTCCAGGCAGGGTTGCACCATATCCGGTGAATCAGCAAATCCCATAGTCCCAAGGGATGTGACCTCATTAGTCTCTGAGTCAGCATTAACAGTTCATTGTCCAATGTCCAAGTCCAGAAGAGATTACCTCACTTCCCCTGGAGGCACCTGGAAGTTACATCACTCCCACACTGACTCAGCATGTCCTTCAATAACTAGGGCAAAGGTCCCAGAGAACTGGGACAAAGGTCAGCCACCTCATGGCAGGCTGGAAACCTGAACTTCTTCCAAGCTCAGATTTCCCAGATCTGACAGTGGAGTAGTTTTAAAACCAGGTAGGCATAATTACAGTTGTCTACAAATGGATCTTCTAGAGATCTTAAAAAAAGATTTACTATGTTTGTGCTGGTTGTGATCACCTCTGTGTACATTCATTCAATTCCTTTGATGAGATAATTATGATTTCTTAGGGTGGCACTAGGGCTCTTCCAAATGGTTTAAATATATACACTTATACAGAGAGAGAGACAGTTCTCTGATGTGGTTATATGGTTTGAAGAAAAAATTCAGAATGTTTTTATTATGCTAGAGGAAACCATATCTGACTCTCTCTAGAAGCCACAAAGGCTATGCTGAAGCTGTTTTATATTTTACATATTATGAAATGGCATGACTCATAGGAAAATATGACAATGCTTGATAAAATGGGAGACAGTAAGGAAAGGGGGAGACTGTTCAAGAGGTAGATTGATTCAATCAAGCCACAACCCTGAGTTTGCAAGACCAGTACAGGGTGGTTGACAACTAGAATTCCCGTTCATAGAGTTGCCATATGTTGAAATTGACTTGATGGCAAACAACAGCAAAAGAACAACAGCAAGCATTATAGCATACAAGTAACATGTCAGTACAGTCCTTAAAATTAAAAAGGGAAAAAGGAAGACAAGACAAACACATAAAAGGAAAGGGAACACAAGTATCAGAATTTGAAAAAAATGATTGAAATATATGTTGCAGCTTGTGCAAGGACTTGTGAGAAGACAGTTCATGACAAAAGAAACATTGTTGGGATATATACAACAAGAATAAATTGTCTGATAATTTGCCACCATTTGATTGTGTCATTTCAGGTCAGGGACAAGATACTTAACAAGTAATTATATAACTGGAGCATACACATGCATATACACAGGTTAACACATACCATAACTAAGCTGGAAAAAGTATCTCCCAGATACATCCAGCCAGGTCTCTGTAATAAGTATAAGTCTGGTTGGCACATTCATCCAGAATCCAATCCTGGATCAAGGATGTTTTTCCATTCACCAAACTGACATTGAGCAGCTGCCTCACTATGGCTAATGGTAGGCCTGCTGGCCCCATCTCATATAAGCTGGCAGCATCTATGACCGAATACAGTTCCAAACCATACCATCTGCCAGGGTTGCAGCTGGAACTCAGGACCTAAGACAATTTGTATTAGATGGTTTATAATCGGGTTTTTGCTATTAAAAGTCTTAGTACATTCAGATGCATTTACTTCTGGTCACAATAATTTATGAAGGGAGTAATCAGCAAAAGAAGTCAGTTATTTATTTTTAAACAAGATAGGAGGATAAACAAACAATACCAGTGAATTGCCAGAAGCCTCAACCAGCATGATAAATGTTCAAAGGTGAAGGAATTATAGACCAATAACAGCTGTCCTGCTGAACTTGCTGACCGAGAAGTTGGCAGTTCGAATCCGGGGAGCGCGGTGAGCTCCTGCTATTAGCCTCAGCTTCAGCCAACCTAGCAGTTTGAAAACACGCAAATGTGAGTAGATCAATAGGTACCACTTCTACTGGCTGCATGACCTTGGAGGTATGTAAGGACAACACCAGCTCTTCAGCTTAGAAATGGAGATGAGCACCCCCCAAATCGGAAACCTTTATCTTTATCTTTTCTAATATTTGAAGATCCAGGTAAGTCTAGACCACTGGATAAGAATCAGAGCTTTGAAGGGTTACATTTCAAAAGTAATTTGTTTCAATTTGTAATTACAGTGTTCAAAGGCCCGTTGTCCTTTTCCCTTTGAAAAATCTCTTTCTGACACCCTTGTTGCCCTCCCAAGAAAACTAGGTAAGAGCTCTTTCCAAGCTCTTATTAGCATGCCTGAAACATTTCCTAATGGAGATGTCTCAGGGATACATCCTGTGGAATAATTTTCATATATTAATCAGTGGGAATATTCAACCTTTGATGGCTTACATTGGAAAAAATGAATTCACACACACACACAAGACATCTATGCCACATATTACTTCACTCATACTGATAGGCTTTTTTCTCCTCTTCCCTTTTCTGACAGTATGCAAAGACCCTGTTATTTAAACAGCCTCATCACGCTAGAGCATGAATCCACTTAAAATCTGGTTTCTGCCTCCTTAGGATTTCTGGAGTTTGCAATTTAGTGAAACCCAGGACCTGCCTGGCTGAGCAGTTTAAAGGCCTCTCTCTGAACTACAAACAGCACCACTCTGCAGGAGGCAGAAACTGGATTTAAAGTGGATCCATGCTCTAGTATGATGAGGTTAGACAGACTTTGGCCCATCAACGGATTGCTGTGGAAGAAACTTTTGATAGTTGTGTCCCTCTTAGGGCCCTTCCACACTGCCCCTTTATCCCAGCATCTGATTTCAGATTATCTGTTTATCCCAGATTGTCTGGCAGTGGGGATTCATATATTCCAGTTTAAAATAGCTAATCTGGGTTCAGATCCTGGGATAAAGGGCAGTGTGGACAGGCCTATAGTTTCCACATCTGTTGTGTTTTAAGTACTTTGAAACTACTACCCACCCTGTTAACAAGAGCTCTGTTCATGTCTTTGCAAATGTAGGGCAATGGTTTTCTCAACTGTGTCTATCAGTAATGTGGTCTTCCTCTATTCCTGCTGCTTTCTACTTCACTTCTACTTCACCTCATCACACTGGAGAGTGAATCCATTTAAAATCTGGTTCTTAGATCAGTAGTTCCTAGTCTTTGGTCCTCCAGGTGTGTTGAACTTTTAGCTTGACAGTTTGCCAAATTGGCTTGGGTTTCTGAAATTGAAGTCCCAAACTACATCTTCAGTGCTGGTTTGCTGCTAAAGATGGGAAGTCCTGGGGAAAAAACCCTGAAAAATTGGGGGTAAACAAGGTCCCCTCCCCTTTTTCCAATGTAATTTTTTTAAAGAAAAATATGGGGAAAAATATGTAGAAAACAAAAAGCCTCTAAAACCTTTAATTAAAGTCTTCATGTTTGAATAATACTAATACTAATACTAATTTTATTTCTCACCCACCCTCTCTTCCTAAAGAAACTCATGCCGGCTTCCAGAGCAAAAGGCAAACATTCAATGCCACATACTTATCATGTCTCACACACACACACACACACACACACACACACACACACATATTCATTGAAAAATAACATATTCTAAACATTTTTACAATTTTTCCAGAAAAAAAGTAGCTTTAGAGAAAAAAAACAAACAGAAAAATAACCTGTTCCCTCCCCCTCTATTTTTTCTGGGTTTTGTTCCAGGCCTTCCCATCTCTATTTGCCTCCTTCATATGACAAAAAGTTTCTAGTTGAATTGAAAGCACCATCACTGTATCAGTAGCAAGAAGCCTAAATGGCTCCATATAAGCTGAAATTCTTGGTCTAGTCAAATATATGGGATCCGTCGGTCATCATTGATTCAAGAAATAATCCTTCGTGTTTTGTAATTCTTTTTTTTGTATCATTCAATGCCTCTATGAAAAGGTATGTTGTAGTGTAAACAGTGTTATACCAAATTAGTTTATTTCACACTTCCATCACATGATGTACTTAAAATGCAATTAACTACTTTTGTGAATGTTAATGTCTTGTAGCTTTCATGCTGAAAGCAACGAGTTAAACTGGAACCTAATGTGTTGCATTTGTAGAAATTGTATGTTCTAAATTTACTGCCTGGCTCTTTGGTCTTTTCAACTATTTCAAGTCAGCACATTTATAGCTAATAGGAATAGATCTTTTACAGCACTTTAGCAAAATGGAACACTGGTACATTATGAGTAAAAATCTATATTGTCATTTGTCATTTTTGTTATTACTATTTCATAATAATAAAGCAATAAATAAAGCAAGGCATACTGACAAGCCAGAGAGAGTGGCATGAAATTGGACGGTGTGGGGAGGGGGGTGACATTCTAATGTTATATAACAATATATAACTATATATAAGTCTCTCTCTCTCTCTCTCTCTCTCTCTCTCTCTCTCTCTCTCTCTATATATATATATATATATCACAATATATATGTGTGTGTGTTTATTTTTTAAAGACTGACTACCACAAATACTTAGACTTTCCATCACATTTTCTGCACCAGTGGAAGAACACCTGCAGGTATGATTTGGGGACATGGTCTCAGTATAGTTAAATACCATGGATTCCAGTGAAAAAGGTTTCATGATGCTCTGTCTCACTGAATCTGAGGGGAGTAAAATCGCTTAATGAGGACCAGAAACACAGCTCAGTGAATTGTTTAAGAATGCCAAAAGAGTGGAACTCCCACTTCAGGGGTCCCCTAATACTAACTGAACATTAACCTCTGTCATTTTGCTGAGATGACTGCTTACCAATGTGGAAATAGAAGAAAAGGGGAAAAAGTTTGCGTGTGTATTCTTGCATGCCAACCAGGTAGCTACTTTTTAAAAAATAAGTCTTTATTCAGTTTTCACAAAAGTTGAACGCACACAAAAACACATCATCACTTAAAACCAAATACAAGTCAACACATCAGGAAGGTAAAAGGGGAATAAGAAACGCCACCAGCATTTCTCAACATAAAAAGAAAAGGGTGCCGGAAAGGAAATAGAGAGACATAGGTTGACAAAGTTCTGGGTAGGTGGATTTTTACATTCCTGTTTCTTAATTATCCCAGTTCTGCTGATCCCTATATTTTCATCTTGGATTTTCGCAAGTTGCCTGCGGTGCGTAAGGGAGAGAAAACAGATCTGGTTTGACACAGAGTAACAATTATTGTAACTTTTACTATCCCGTCACGTAACTAAGTTTGTTTCACTTCCTCACCATCCATATCTGCTGGATAGTTACTTTACTTAAACCTAATAGTTTATCCATTGATTAACACTATTCTCACTCCCAATTTAGCTGCATCCAGATATTATATTCCCTTTGACAATACTCCTGCATACATTTCCAATCCTGTTTTTTACCCGAACCTGTTTCTGTATTATTCTCCTTAATTGCTTCGGAGAGCCATTCCATTTGGATGGCCTCTATCGAGTTTAAAATCCATTCATCCTTTGTTGGGGATTTTTTAGATTTCCAGTATTTAGCAAATGTTATCTTTGCCGCCATGGTAAGAATCAAGTAGATCCTTTTGTCATTTTCGTTTATCTTTATGTTGGGGTCTAATAGGCCTAATAGTAAACTGTCTGGTTTCCCTTCTAGGTGTATTTTGAATACTTTTTCTAATTCTCCATTCACCATGTTCCAAAACCTCCTTGCCTTTCTGCAGTGCCACCATAAATGGAAGAAGGTGCCGTTTTTTTCCTCCAACCAGGTAGCTACTGAGGTATACAACTAGGGCCCTTTCACACTAACACATTTATAGTATGCTGTTCCCTCGCCACTTTGCGGTTTACTTATTGCGGACTCGCTGTTTTGTGGGGAGCAGCGAGGGAACACTGTATAGCTGCTCCCCGTTCCTTCCTCGCCAGGCTGGATGCCTAAGGGTGCCCAGCTTGGCAAGGAAAAGGCCTCCAAGGCAGGGAGCAGCGGAGGTGGCAAGGAGGAAGAGGCCGCCGCCAAAAAGGACCTCGGCGGCGGCATCCTCTTCCTCCTCCCTCTGCTGCTCCCCACTCCTTCCTTGCCAGGATGGGTGCCAAGCTTGGGCACCCAGCCTGGTGAGGAAGAGACCTCCGAGGCGGAGAGCAGCAGAGGTGGCAAGGAAGGAGGCCGCTGTGAAATAGGCACACTCTGTCCACTCAAGTGGGCGGAGTGTCCCTATTTTGTGGATTTTTACTTATTGTGGGTGGTCCTGGAATGGAACACCCACGATAAGTGAGGGAACACTCTATTATGATTACATGTTAACTTTACTTCATTCTATGGTAAGGTTGCCACTTTTTGATATAAGAAATAAGGGGCATTTACCTAAAAATACACAAAAATAAGGGACACCCTACGGCATTGCCTTATAGCCCCAGCTGACGGGGGCGGAGGGCGGGGGCAAGGGGCAGTTCCACCTTGTCCACCGTGCTATGTGAATAATATAATATATTGTAATGTAACATAATATATTGGGTATACATATGTGTATAATATTCTAATGCAATACAATATCATACTAATAACAATAATATGATATTATAGTTATATATTTTATATTACATGTAAGATTACTAATAATATTACAATATAATGGTATAGTACAATACAGAAATGTATAATACTAATAGTATGCTGTGCTAATAATATAATTTATTGTATATCTATCTTGTAAGACGCTCTGAGTCCCCTTTGGGGTGAGAAGGACGGCATAGAAATGTGGCAAATAAATACCTCAATATTGTTCGCTATGGGCTGCAGATCAGGTGAGCATGGAAGTTGTAGATTGGTGAGGCACTCTTGGGCAGAAAGAAGCTAGAGGCCTGGTAAATAAAACTACAGATCCCATGATCCCATAGCATGGAGCCATTGCAGTTTAAAGATGAGAGTTGTAGTTGGTGAGGCACTCTTGGGCAGAAAGAAACTAGAGGCTTGGTAAATAAAACTACATGATCCCATAGCAGTTTAAAGTGGGACCAAACTGCATTGATTCTATAGAAGGGCCAGTGAGGTCTCTCCCTGACTGGGTCAGCCTTGAAGGTGTGGCAGCTAAAGTGGGACCAAACTGCATAAATTCTACAGTGTAGAAGGAGCAGGGTGAAGTGAGGCCCCTCCCTGACTGGGTCAGCTAAATAGCAGCAAGCCTTCTCCTCCTCCATCCCCTTTTGTTTCCCTGATTCCCCATCACTCTCTCCCTCCCTCCCTCCAAGGCAGCTTCTTCCTCTTCTGAGGACTTACCCCCCACTCTCTCTGGCAGGGGAAGGGCCCCCATGCCTGGCCCCCAGGTGGCGTGTTGGGCCCCTGGCACTGTCACCATGCCCCTCCCCGCCGGACCTGAACAAGAAGGGAGCCAGTCCGGCCTAGCACATCCTCCTCCGCCTGCCCTTCAGTTCCAGCATCAGCGGCAGCAGCAGCAGCAATAGGGAAAGAGAAACGGGCCACCTTTTGCAATCGGCATGCAACTGGCAAGGAGGTGCGGCCTGATGGGGAAGGCCAGGGAGGAGGAGGAAGCGCACTCCTAATAGCAGGAGAGGGATGAAGCCGGCCAATCATCGCCAAGGCCGCACTTACCTGGGTTTTCTCGGCCAG
The DNA here is from genome assembly GCA_030556195.1 of Anolis apletophallus. Taxonomy (NCBI): domain Eukaryota; kingdom Metazoa; phylum Chordata; class Lepidosauria; order Squamata; family Anolidae; genus Anolis; species Anolis apletophallus. Next base: position 126,774,993 of record JARBWK010000002.1, read on the forward strand.
TGGTGCGGAAGTGGACAGAGGGAGGGAGAGGCAGGCTGCAGAGGAGGAGGAGCTGAAAATACAGGACAAGAGCTTAAAATGGGGCACAAATTTTGGGGTCGAGATTTATTTATTTATTCACACTTATCAGTCGCCATTCCCATCAGGCTCGGGGCGACTTACAGCAGATAAAACAACATTACAACATGTGGATAAAACATTAAAATCACAACCTAAAACAACAATTTTAAAATAGATACAGTGTCAAGAATACAGTGTCAGGGGAGGCCTGTTGATGCCGAAGGGGCCAACAAATTAAAATCCGAAGGCCTGTTGGAACAACAAGGTCTTACAGGCCTTCTGGAAAGCCAGAAGACTCGGAAGCGCACAAATTTCAACAGGTAGCACGTTCCAAAGAGTCGGGGTTATAATGGAGAAGGCCCTCCTCCGCGTCGCGGTCAGATGGTAGGACTTGTGGCTCGGGATCATTAAGAGGCTGTGCATCTCTGAACGCAGGGGTCTAGTGGGACAGTATGGGATGAGGCGGTCCCTGAGGTACACTGGCCCCAGACCATTCAAGGCCTTATAGGTCAATACCAACACTTTGAAGGTGATCCGGCGTTCCACTGGAAGCCAGTGCAGTTCGCAGAGGTACAGGATGGCCCATATAATACAGGACATGTGGCAACCCTATTCTATGGAATCCAAGACTTTGCATTTTATATAGCTTTTGGCTGAGAATTATGTGTGTGCATACATGTGACTTCAAATTGCCTATCAACTTATGGTGACCGAATTAATTTCATATGTTTTTTAAGGCAAGGAATGTGCAGAAGTAGTTTTGTCAGTTCCTTTTCCTGAAATATAGTACCTGGTATTCATTGGCGGTCTTCCATCCAAGTACTAAGACGAAATGGGATCTGGTGCTTTTATTATATTGCAACCCTACCTCTCCCTAAAATGAAAATTACAGGATGCCACAGGATGAAATCATGGCAGTGAAAGAAGATTCAAAGTGTTATAATTATGTAGCATGAAAGGCCCTGAGTTTTCATTCTGATCTGCTATTTGCTTGGCAGCACAGTATTTATACTAGGGTTGGATAGGTTCGTTCAGAAGAGATTGAAATTCGGAATAAAACATGCATTTGGACAGCCAATGCAGTTTGGAACCTATCCAAAACTGGTGGAGGTGGGGCGGGGAAGAGAGAATCTGAATTTGCACCACTTACCTCCCCCCCCCATTAACATTCTATAATGTTCAGATGTCTCCCAAGGTTATTTTAATTTTCACAACCATTAAGCAACTTTTGTAAAGGCAAGGGAATTTTTAAAATCTCATGCCTTCCACAGGTGATGCAAGGAGGGAAGTGGTAGGTGTGGCTAATCATAGCCATCTTTTACTGTAGTAGTTTGTGAAGGATGGGACCCCAATGGTAGAGATTGCAAAAGTCCCTGCTGTTAAACTACATTTCCCACAATACTCGCCTGCTCATTAGCCAAATTGGCGGAAGGACTCAAAAATAGCTAGCTGTAGCAGCCTTCGTCTAAATATAAAATAAACAGATTGTATCTAGAAAGGTGTCTAAAGAAAGCAGCAAAGCAATAAACAACTTTTGCAAAGCCAAGAGAACATAAACTGCTTAAAAACCAATCATTTTACTTTGGCCTGATTGCCATGAACAAGGCACTGGGGTAGCTAGCCACAGCCAGCCAGCCAGCCCTTTACAGTCAGTAAGTAATGATAAAATAAAATGATTGATAGCATCTGCAAAAAGGAATAAACAGATGGATGTGTCTTGAGGGTCCCCTCCAACTCAGTAGAGGAAGCAAATGGATGTCAGGAGAGTTTGGATGGTGCCTTTCTGCCCAGAAGAAGGGGGTCAGTCTAGATGTCCCTTGATGGAGTCTGTACTATGATTTCTGTTCTCCACCAATTTAACACAATTTGTGCCACACAAAGTTTCTGGAGTAGAACAACTACTTTCAAAGTAAAGACCAGGAACAGATTTTCTTTATTATTAATTTTTTTTATAAAACTTTGAAAATTTGCCAAAAATCCATGGAGAAGTCAATGATTATGAAATTTGGTGAGCTAACAGTAGTCCATGTGTTCTCCCACTATAGCAAGTTTCATCAGGATTTGTGTAAAAATTAGGGAGGGAGAATCCCCTGAAGTTTCCTCAGTGCCAGTGCTGTTTTTCCCTACTGCACATGCATGTCCACATTAACGAATCGATTCAGAAATTTCAGAAAGTTTGATTTTTTAAAAAAATATCCAGAAGTGACTTTAGAATCAACCACCAGCAGGGGCGGTCCTACAAGGTAGGCCAAGTAGGCGGCCGCCTAGGGCGCCATCTGAGAAGGGGGCGCCATCCTGGCCACATGGGGCGCCATCCTGGCCCTGCCGATGTTCCTCAGGCAGTGCCGCAGCTGCCTGCTTTTGGGCCCCGGCCTTGTGTGCTCCGACGCCGGTTCTGGGCATGCGCGGAGGTTTTCGTGCAGGCGCAGTTGCTCCAGAGCTGAAGTTGAGCGTGAAAACCTCCGCGCATGCCCAGTAGCTCCCTTGCGCAGAAGCCTGTAAGCAAAGCACTCCCTATCGGGCAGGCAGGGAGTGCTTCCCTCTCCCTTTGTCTCCGCCCGCGCGTTTGCAGGAAGGAGAAAAGAATCAGTGAAGGAAGTGTAAGTGAAGGAATGAATGAAGGGCTTTCCTCCTCCTCTGTGACCTCTTCTCTCCCTCCTTCCTTTCTTCGGCACTATTTCTGTCTAGACCTGAGGGGCCTGAGGCTATGAGGAGTTGTGGGAGTTGGAGGCCAAAACACTTAGAAGGAGGGAGGGAGGGCCCAAGTGTGCCCAGTCCGCGCTGCCTGTATTCGACCTCATTTGAACATTTTGGCTGTTTTTCTATTTACATTTACATTGGGATCCTAATTTTGGACTTATGGGAGACTCCTATGAATTATGAGACGGGTGGTAGGTAATATATTCTGATTTTGATGCATTTACATTGCATTTCTTGTGGATTATTATACAGTTCTTGTAGCACAGCAGTTCTCGTTTGTGCCTGGAGGGCAGGGGACAGGACCTGGGGTCCCGTTAGCATTAGAACCAGCCGTGCTAGAACAGGATTCTGAGGATGAGCTAGATGACTGGGGTGAAGGGCAGCTTTCCCCGCAAGGGCCTCTTTCGCCCACAGAGAGCTTGGCCTGGGAAGAAATGTGTTTTGGTCCAAGGGATGATTCAGATCACCAGGTGCAGTCTGATAGCGATCCGGGAGTTATGAACACCGGAGGGAGATCTTCACAGGAGCGCCCTGAGGAAGATATGGAAGAAAGCGCATGGGAAATGGCTAGGGAGGAAAGCTCTCAGGGAGATAGCAACACAGCTGCCGAGAGACAAGGTCGAACCTTTGATAGGAGACGGAACATCGAGACTAGTAGGAGGGATTGGTCCCGGGGCCCTAGACCGGCCGAGGTTCGTCAGCAGGGATTGAGACGAAGAAGCCTAGAGCGCCGAGGACCTCGGCCGAAGGATTAAGTATAGGATCCGTGGGAACGAATCCTCAGTTCTCTGGCCACGTCTTACCTGAATAGGCGTGAAGCGGAGTGGGACCACAAGCTAAGCCGTGGTCATCAAGCCTTGCCTTGCCTTGCCTTGCCTTGCCTTGCCTTGCCTTGCCTTGTTTCCTGATCCGCATTGGTTTGCGGAGCCTTGCCCTGTTTCCTGATCCGCATTGGTTTGCGGAGCCTTGCCCTGTTTCCTGATCCGCATTGGTTTGCAGAGCCTTGCCCTGTTTCCTGATCCGCATTGGCTGCGGAGCGTTGCCAAGCTTTTTGCCTATTTTGCTACGTTGTCTTGGACATTCTTACTTCAAGCCTTTTGGACTATATCATTTCATATTGGACTATATTCTTTGGAACTGTTTTTATATTCAATAAAGTAGTTAGCCTTCAGTACGTCTCTGTGTGTGTGATTAAGGGGCCAGTAAGTCCGTGATCGTGACAGTTGGCCGGAGAACTCCATGAACCCCTTATCACACCACGGGACGCCGCAGGAAGCGCCCCCCGGCAGTGGCTGCCATGGCCCAACTGACAGATGCACAAGTGGCGGAGATGTAACAGGAATTGGGAGAGTTGCGCACCGGGCCGGACGGCATCCGGGGTGAACGCACCTGCCCGCTCGGGGCAACCCTGCCCAAGTCGAGGTGTTCGCTCTGCCAAGTGGAACTTTATCTGGAGTTGCGACCCAACGACTCCGCCAACGACCGAGCCAAGGTGGGGTTTGTTTATACCCTGTTGGAGGGGACAGCAGCAACGTGGGCCACTTCGTTGATCCGGGCCCAGTCTCCCCATGTGCTCACGCTGCAGGCTTTCCTAGGGGCGATCAGGGCGACCTGGGGCGCACCCGTGAACGAAGAGCTGGCCGAGAGGGACCTGGCCCGGCTGATGATGAAGGACCTATCCCTGTCTCAATACATCTCCCGTTTTCGAGTGCTGGCGGCCCAGGTTCAGTGGAACCTTCCGGCGTTGCGTTACCAGTATATTGCGGGGCTGACAACGGAGTTACAGCAGGAGATACTGAAACATCCTCGTCCCGCGGACCTCGAGGACGCCATCACCCTGAGCCTACGGGTGGAAGCAGGGCTGCAGACCTGGAGGCGGTGGGACAAAGGTGTGGTGGAAAAGCCGATGGCGAGAAAGGAAGGGGGAGCTGGGCAGTTCCAGCCCCGGCAATTGGCCCCGGCTCCAACAGGTTCGGATGAACCGGAGCCCATGCAGTTGGGAACCGTGCGGCCCAAAGTGGATCAGGCGGAGAAGGCACATCGTCAGCGTCTCAACTTGTGTTGGTACTGCGGGGGGGCTGGACATTTTTCCAAGGAGTGCCCCCAGACACCATGTGGAAAGACTCCTCGGGCCTCTGCTGCCCTTGGGGGGTCCCAGAGGCCGAGGAAGCCATCCAGGCGACGGGGAAGGGCCCGGCCGAGTGTAAGAGGGTTCGCTCACTCGGCCGACGCCGCTAACCTCCCCCTGAACCCAAGACTGGACAATTGTTCCTTGTAATGGTCAGCCTGTGGTCCCCTGAGAAGGGACCGATGATGGTCCATGCCATGATCGACTCGGGGCCACCAACAACTTCATTGATGCAGACTACGCCAAATCTGCTGGATTACAATTTCTGGATCTCCAAGAACCCAAGGGTGTACAGACTATTGATGGGAGAACCCTGAAAACGGGGGCTGTAACTCAATATACGGCCCCTACCAAGATGTGGACCAGCTCCCATAAAGAAGACATTTCTTTTCTCGTGACCAAGCTCCCAGATTTCCCCATTGTCCTGGGCATTGTGTGGCTCGCGCTCCATGACCCCCAGATCTCCTGGGCCAAGAGACAGCTAATTTTTTCTTCCGACCATTGCCAGGGCCACTGCATGACGGCTCGGGCTTGCCAGGCTCAAGAAGTGGAAAACGTTGCCACACTGCCCAAGAAATATGCTGGATTCTGGGACGTATTCAGTGAGAAGGAGGCCGAACGTTTGCCTCCCCACCGGCCCTATGACTGCGCCATTGAATTGCAACCCGGAGCCCCCATTCCGCGGGGAGACTCTACCTCTCTCGGAACCAGAGCAACAGGCTCTCCGAGATTTCCTGGATGAGAATCTGCGAAAGGGCTTCATCCGGCCTTCCCAGTCCCCGGCTGGGGCGCCGATTCTTTTTGTCAAGAAGAAATCGGGGGAGCTGCGGCTCTGGAATGACTATAGGGAACTCAACAAGATCACGATCCGGAATCGCTACCCCCTACCCCTGATCCCCGAGCTCTTGGAGCGGATGCGGAGAGGTAAGCTGTTCACTAAACTGGACTTGAGGGGGGCTTACAACCTTGTCCGGATTCGCCAGGGAGACGAATGGAAGACGGCGTTCCAGACCAAGTGGGGAAGTTTCGAATACCCGGTGATGGGATTTGGTTTGTGCAACGCCCCAGCCTGTTTCCAACACTTCATGAATGACATTTCCCGGGACCTGCTGGATCGTTATCTGGCAGTCTACTTAGACGACCTGTTGATTTTTTCTCCAGATCAAGTGACCCATGACCGCCATGTCAAAGAAGTGCTCCAGAGACTGAGAGCCCACGGGCTCTATGCTAAGCTGGAGAAATGCGCTTTTGATCTGCGTGAGGTGGACTTTCTGGGCTACCCTCCCACGGGCATCGCCATGGATGACACCAAGGTCCAAACTGTGGTCGATTGGGCGGCCCCGGCCAGCAAAAAAGACATTCAAAGATTCCTGGGCTTTGCCAACTACTACAGAAAGTTCATTCCTGACTTTGCCAAGTGGGCTGATCCGATCACCCAGTGTTTGCGGGGAAAGGTGCCGTTCCGGTGGACACCGGAGGCGGATGTGGGGTTCCGCAGACTTAAGCAGCTGTTTACCACTCAGCCGCTTCTGCAGCACCCCAACCCCCGCACCCCGTTCATTGTGCAGGTCGATGCTTCGGATGTGGCGGTGGGAGCGATCCTGCTACAGCCTCAGGGGACGGACTTGTTGCCCTGTGCCTACTATTCCCGGCAGCTGACGGCCCGGAAACGAACTATACCATTTCGGAGAAGGAGCTCCGGGCCATAAAGGTAGCTTTTGAATTGTGGAAACATCTGCTTGAAGGGGGCCAAATTCCCGGTGGAGGTTCACACCGACCACCGGAATTTGGAGCACTTGAAGACCCAGCGCAAATTGAACCAGAGGCAACAGAGATGGTCCCTGTTCTTTGAGCGATTCAATTTTCCGCATCCACTATGTGACCCCCAAGCAGACCAAGCAAGCCGATGCGTTGTCCCGAAGCCGGAGTACGTTCGTGATGGCAACGGGCCGTCCGAGGCCCGGTTGCTCAAAGCGGAGAACTTCGCGGCTGCTCGGGCGCTCCCTGTGAAGCCTCCCGTGGCCCCACCGGCCCCTGGAGACAAGAGACCTCTGAGCGACCGTGTCCAGGCTCGCCAGCGGACCGACCCGTGGGTGCAAAAGCAGCTGACCAAGGGGCCCCAAGCCCCTTTCCAAGTAAAGAACGGGGTGCTCTACTACCGGGACTCTGTCTATGTTTCCCCTGGGCCCGAGCGGGAGGACATTCTCAAGCTTTGCCATGATAGCCGGGCAGCAGGCCACTTTGGGCTGTTTAAGACTCTGCAACTGGTGCTACGGGACTTCTGGTGGCTTAAAGTGCGAAGGGACGTGGAGGACTATGTGGGTTCCTGCCCTGTGTGTCAGCGGGCTAAGAACCCGGGGGGCAAGCCGGCCGGTTTGCTCCAGCCGCTCCCGACCCCTTCTGCCCCCTGGAAGATGATTTCGGCTGATTTCATCACCGACCTCCCTAAGTCCAAGGGTTTCACCACGATACTGGTCGTGGTGGACTGTTTCACCAAGATGGGACACTTCATCCCCTGTGTGGGGGTGCCTACTGCCAAGGAGACTGCTGATATGTTTGTGCAACATGTGTTCCGGCTGCATGGCCTGCCTCAGAGTTTGGTGACCGACCGCGGCACCCAGTTCACTTCCCAGTTCTGGAAGGCTGTCCAGAAGTTGCTGGGGATTGATGTGCGGATGTCCACGGCCCATCACCCCCAGTCTGATGGCCAGACCGAAAGGGTCAATGCCACTTTGGAACAGTACCTACGGTGCTATGTCAACTATCAGCAAACCAATTGGGCGCCCTTGTTGTCCCTGGCAGAGTTCGCCACAACAATGCAACGCACGAATCCATCAAGGAGACTCCTTTCTTTGCCAACTATGGACACCATCCTCGCTTCTACCCTCCGGTGGACCCGTCCGGAGGGGCGTCGGAGGTGAAAGATTGGCTTCAGGAGCTCACTGCCTTGCAAGACTTGCTGCGCACTCAATTGGACCAGGCTAAAGCGGATTACAAGCGGATGGCTGACCGGCGGCGCCAGGAGGGCCCTGCGATCCTGGTGGGGGATAAAGTTTGGCTGTCTACCAAGAATCTGCCCACACAGAGGCCTAGCCGCAAGTTGGATGCTCGATTTTTGGGGCCTTACACAGTGTTAGAGAAGGTGGGGCCTGTTTCTTTCAAACTGCAACTCCCAGCGGACATGAAGATCCACCCTGTGTTTCACCGTTCTTTGCTCCGCCCGGCGAAGGGGGTGCGGCCTGATGTGACGCAGCCGCCTCCTCCCCCTGTGATGCGGGACGGCGAGGAGGAGTTGGAGGTGCAGGACATCCTGGATGCGCGCATCCGCTACCGGAAGCTGGAGTATCTCCTTGACTGGAAAGGCCTTGGACCGGAAGAGCGTTCTTGGAAGCGGGCTCGTGACGTCCATGCCCCGGACCTGGTCACCTGGTTCCATCGCAAGTACCCTGACAAACCCAAGCCTCGGGGGCGGCCTAGGAGGGGCCCTGAGGGGGGGATAGTGTAGCACAGCAGTTCTCATTTGTGCCTGGAGGGCAGGGGACAGGACCTGGGGTCCCGTTAGCATTAGAACCAGCCGTGCTAGAACAGGATTCTGAGGATGAGCTAGATGACTGGGGTGAAGGGCAGCTTTCCCCGCAAGGGCCTCTTTCGCCGTGTGATTAAGGGGCCAGTAAGTCCGTGATCGTGACAGTTCTGCTTAATATTGTCATACAATATAATACAAATACAATATAACAATAGAATAATGATATATTGTATATTACATGTAATATTACAAACAATATTGCAGTATAGTGGTATTGTACAAAATAGTAATATATAATATTTTATTTTACTTTATTTTGGGTTATTTGAGTTTTATAGGAGTAATGAAAATATTTAGTAGAGGATAATTTTATTTAAATAAATAATTTTATTATTTTATAATAATAATATAATAGAATGTTACATTATATTATGTCAATATATTATAATATAATTATATTGTAATGTAGTATAATTATGATATAATATAGTATGAGTATGGTATAATATATTGTATATACATTGATACAATATGATACTACTAATGGTATTGTGATATTATAATTGTATATTTGTTTTACATGGGGGCGGCAAAATAATGTTTTTTTGGGGGGGCACCAAAATAATGTTCGCCTACCATTTAAAATTACCTTAGACCGCCCCTGACCACCAGCGCCCCCTACTTTCAAAATGAGTTTTTGAACATTTTTCTTTGGTTCAACCAAGCCTAATGTATACCATTTATCCTTCTTCATCCCCATGTTGGTGCATAATCATGTCTGCCAAAAAGAGAGAGAAAGTGATCAATTAGTATACCAGTTACATTATTCCTGATACAATGATTTTTAAACCTTTTCTCCCAATTTTTCCCAATCCAGGGTAGAAAAGGTCTCATATACAAAAATATTTCCTGAAAATATTTATGCCAATCAATAGTTTAGTTGTGCAACTCAACCATACATTGGTTCTCTTATCAATAGTTACTAGACCCTGAAAGCTCAAAAAACTTGCCTTTTAGATTATAGTTCTTAAAATATCCCAGATAGTATGAGCACTGCCCATATTGGGTTAATTCTCTGAGCAGATGCAGTCGGAAAAGTAACTTCTCCAAACTCTGTTTAAGAATATCAGCTTCATGAAGACTATGGTTAGTGATAGATGTATCTTGAAACTGAAACATCTGAAGATGACATCTCAGAGACTGTGGATGATAAGGACTCTAGCTGACAAATTTGTTGACCTTCATGTCAAAGTGAGTGGCCAATCAATCAAATGATACTCTTTTAAAAAACAAACAAAAAACCCCAGTGCTTTGGGGAATATTGGTGTGATGCTTAAAAAGTAACACTAGGATCTCATGATATCTAGGAGAGTATGTGCGTTGTTATATTAAAAAGTAATCTTTCCAAGCTCTGTTTTTAAAAAACTCTTGTCAGCTTTCCCTCCTGCAAGTCATAATTCACATTGTTGCAAAGCTTATACATTATTTCATTTCCCTCATCAACAGCTCAAACATGGAATGCAATTAAATGTGGACCTATTATAAATAATACTTACAAATGATTTATACATTTACTTTTATGTGCTACCTTATAGGTCTTTTTACAGCCAGGAATGGTCTATTTTATTTTATTTTATTTTTAGGCAGGACCAAAAGGTTTTAGCTGTATGTGAAATTATTCTGTTTGGACAAGCATATCAAATTATACCAAGTTTAATTTATTCCTGACAGGCTCTTTGCTTATGATATAAAAATACTCAGCTTCCAATGGAGTATGTTGTGATTCTGGTAGGTTTTAAACATTTTTGTTTTTTTTTAAAAAAATGCTGAAATTTTTTATTATCTTTGAATTAACCCAGGATGTGACTTGTACTACTAAATAGGAAGTCCCCCCCCCCCCAAGCCTAAAAAGTTAATTTCAAAAATTAAATAGTTATGGAGTCAAAGCTCCACCATTCTTATATTTAGAAAAGGTAACTGTTTCCCAAATGTAATTAAAAGTAGTTACCTTATTAAATGATTTATTTCTAAAACCAAATGATGCAGACCTGAGTTCCAAAACATTATCTCAACACATCTATTTTCAACTCAACATTGAAGTTCAAACATGAGACCTGCATGAAGTATCACATACATGACCGATTGAGGTTGGTGAAAGTCCATCTTTGCCATATAGTCTAGATCAGTGTTTCTCAACCAGCGTGCCATGGCACACTAGTATGCCGTGAGTGATCATCAGGTGTGCCGCGAGAAAAGCTCTCTGCCCCCTTCCTTCCCCCCTCCTCCTGCTGAACTCCTGCTGCTTGGGAGAGGAGGAGGAAGGGATGGGCGGCCGTTTCCCCAACCAGCCATGACTCCCGCCATGACTCTCGCCCTTTGCTTGTTGAAGTCGCGCGGAGGAGGAGCCCCGCCTACTGAAGCCCGTCCACCGCTCATGCTCCTCCTCTGTGAGAGAGCCGAAGCTGGGGGAGGGGGGGCATGATGCAGCCTGGCTCTGCCCCTCCCCCTGGCTTCAGCACTCCCACAGCTTTGCCAGCCTTGAGGGGGCAGTGCCAAGCCAGCGATGGCAGATCCAGCACGATGCTGGCTTGCCCCCTCAAAGCTGGTGAAGCTGTGGGAAAACTGAAGCTGGGGGGAAGGGAGGGGCATGGCGTGGCCTGGCTCCTCCCCTGGCTTCAGCCTGGCTCCTCCCCTGGCTTCGGCCTGGCTCCTCCCCTGCCTTCGGCCTGGCTCCTCCCCTGGCTTCCCAGCAGCTGCTCCCAGCAGCTGCTCCCAGCAGCTGCTCCCAGCAGCAGCTCACCATCCCCCAGGCGTTCTTTATTGTGTTACAGTGTCATTTTGTGTCATTTTGGTTGGTGGTGTGCCCCCGAATTTTTTTTAATGTTAAAAGTGTGCCACGGCTCAAAAAAGGTTGGGAAACACTGGTCTAGATGCACAAATATGGAGCTTGTTTCTGAAAGGTGCCAAATCCACCTCAACAACTTTTACAGGAATAGAAAAAACTGTGCTGAGGACATGCATTCTTTTGTTATATAATGACATCTTCCAAGTCTTGTACCAAAATTATTTGTACAAAGAGGTTGCCATGAGAAAGTCAATCCTACTATTAGGTAGAGTGAGGTGACTGCTTTAAGCATGTAGTTTTGATTGCCATAAAATGGCAGGAGAGTGATAGTTATTACATGTACTGTATTCTTGCCATCAGGGAGAAGGAGAAACATATGGGAGCCTGTGTGCTTCAGGTGCTAAAATAAGTTGGCAAGACCAGGGCACCATGCACCTTGACTTGAAAGCATCAATTGCTGCTCAGCTTCAGGCAACAACATGTTCCAAATTTGTTACAGACAGTAGAGACATTTTAGAAAAAACGTATTAAGCTGTGTGCAGGGCCGTAGCCAGGATTTTGATTCGGGGAGGGCTGAGTTTGATTCAGGAGGGGCTGAATGTGGGATATAATGAGCATGGTGATCAGATCATGATATGAATAAACATAACAGTTTACATAATGTACCAGTAAGGCCTTCTCGTGGACCACCCTGATAATTGGGGGGGGGGGGGGTTACATACCTGGCTGTGTGTCATGGAAATAACTTCACGTGTCTTGGGTTAGTCACAGCTTTCATTGTTGTTAGGATCATAACCTGTGTCTGCAGTCTTTCTAAAATAAATAAATAAATAAAAGCACTCCAACAACAACTATCCCCAACCCCCACAAAATAAGACAAGATAACATGTGGATCCTTGTCCCTATTTTTCTCCCTCCAGAAGTCCACCTTCAATTCCCCCCCCCCTTCAAGGAAGTGTGTTTTTCTCTTAATATGACATGGATATGGGATGGTGGGTGGTGAGAGGAATCTAGAAGTGGGTTTCTAGCCTCTTCCAATTTTAGTCTGAAGATTGTATTAGGTTGAGATCCATCATAATTCTAGGGTCTTCATGGTACTTCTCTGTGATCTCTTTTTATTACAATATCTTCTGTTTTAATGCATGGGACCTATGATATAATGACAATTTCGGAAGATTCTTATTTTTCTCATTAGGAATATGCATAGAAATTCCTCCCTTTTGTATAGTTTTTTGTTTGCATCAGAGTTAGAATGTTTGGAGAACTGCACAGTGAGACATTAATCTTGGACGCCAGATGTGATATTATTTGCTTGCAGAGAGTCTGGATTTTTTGGGGGGGACCATAACACATACAATGAGTTTTCTGGCTGTGCTGGCTGGACTTCCTGGGAGCTTTAGTAAAAAAAAAACAAGCAAACAACTATTCCAAGTTCTCTCTGTCACCTTAGACTAGTTTTAAAGCTTTTTTAAAGTCCATGTATATGCCTATTGTACTTTTACAATGACACCGAATTAAACAATTGTGTTGTCTTTTATACTACTTTTATGGCAGGTCATGCCCAAATTGCCCTGTTGCCTGAAAATCTTTTAATGCTTATTGTTGCCAAAGATCCCAAGAGATAATGTGAAAATCCTGTGCTAAACAGTGAGGTCAATGCCTTCTGCTTCTTTGCTTAAACAGGGACACTGCCTTGGCAATCACAACGGTTGTTTAATAGAGCTGCAGTTTGAACCTGCAAAAAAGCCAACCATCATCAAATGGTGGCAAAGTAACACACAGAGAGAAACGGCAGTTTCTGACACCAGTTCAACAATGCCAAATGTCTGAGGTGATAAAGGGATTATATAGGCATTGCTGTCTGTTGAAATGATGTCTGCAGAACTTTGGATTTGCCGTCACAGTCAAGGGCTTGTTCCAAGGCAATTTCAAAACAGAAAAATGGTATGATAGTGAGACTACCTACCATCAGGGAGTTCCTCTGTGTTCAGATGTTGTTTTTTAATTTACTGTTATAATTTTAGAATTTTTAAAATACTGGTAACCAGATTTTGTTCATTTTCATGGTTTCCTCCTTTCTGTTGAAATTGTCCACATGCTTGTGGATTTCAGTAGCTCCCCTGTGCAGCCTGACATGGTAGTTGTTAGAGTGGTCCAGCATTTCTGTGTTCTCTAATAATATGCTGCGTCCAGGTTGGTTCATCAGGTGTTCTGCTATGGCTGACTTCTCTGGATGAAGTAGTCTGCAATCCCTTTCATGTTCTTTAATTCTGTATACCATGCAGCTGTGGACAAATCTGCATTGAGACCACCAAATGCAGCACCCAAACACGAATTAAGGAACATTTCAATGTGATAACATTGATATCCACTGCTTTACTGGCAGATATTTTGAGGCAGTGATTCAAAGTGATTCCTCACATAAGAACTAACAGAGTACTTGCAAAGTATCTCAGAAATATATGAATTCACAGACACTGTGAGTACATGCAAACTTTTGAAATTGTAATCTCAAGAATTTTTAATTTTGCTATAGCCACTGTTTGTTCCTTTTTAGTACCTAGCATTGATATAAATTGAAAAAAGTCATAAAAATGCTACTTGAGGAATGTAAAGTGTTTGTCATGGAAATGTACAATTGTGAGTACATATACCTGATTTATAACTGCATTTTAATGAAAATGTTATATGCTCCAGATAATGTATTACACTATTCCTAGACACAGTCACCTGAGGAAGACTTTATAAAGGCGAAACTGGTCGTGTGCTCTACAGACCCTTCAGTTCAATGACTGACTTCACAAGTGGCAAATTTATGTTTAGTTTAATATTCATTCTAATGTGTAGAGCATCAACATTATACTCATAAATTTGTACTTGTTTATTCAATATAAATTTATATTTCATACATGTTTATTAATTATTGACCTATACATACTATTGTATTTATGGGTATATATTAGTTTGGTGAAGAATCTCTGCTCTCCACATTTCACAGATCTTGGAGTCTTTCTCTCACTGCAGAAATTAGCAGAAGCACCACCACTGTCATCTCGGAGGTCAAAATGGGCGGCTAGCATTATGAAGTTCCTATCTATAGAAGTCTTGAGTAGAAAAAGCATTGACTGCAATCTGGACCCCATCAATTGAAGCAGAAGGAAGAGGAGAAGGGGCTGTTTTTTGTTTGTGTGGGGTTTTTTGGCAAGCGGCTTTCCTCAGGCTAAGGCTGGAGATGGTCACCAGCAGCTGCCACTACTGCATCCTCTGTAGACCACATTTCAGCTGGGGAGTGGTGGTGGAACAGTAGCAGTAGCTGCTGCTTGTGCAAACTTTGGCTGTGAAATCAGCCACACAATCTCCCTCTTCATCCCTATCTCTTCTCTATCTGGAAGCAAGGGAAACTGAAGTACATGATTTGGTGAGTGTGGTGGAATCATTTTCTGGAAGTTTTTAAGCAGATGCAGTGTGCCCATCTGTTGGGAGTTATTTCTGCATGGCAGGGCACTTGACTAGATGACCCTTCCAACTCTCTTATTACAATGCACACCTGGCAATTGGGACTTATTTCTCCCTCTGCTGCTGCCTTCTGCCATTTTACAGCATGAGCCAAAAGTCACAAAGGCAGCTGATGTATTACTAACTTTTTGAAAATTTTGTTTCAAATAATTTTACATGTAATGTAATTTTAATCCCTATACTGTCTATGATGCTGTGGTGTTGTAAACATAAAGGAGTTATTACATATTAAAAACCTCTTTGTGACTATTGGCCAAACCTATATAAATACAGGATTGTTGTTTATTCATTCAGTCACTTCCAACTCTTAGTGACCTCATGGAAAAGCCCACGCCAGAGCTCCCTGTCAGCCATCACCTCTCCCAGCTCCTTCAGAGTCAAGCCAGTCACTTCAAGGATATCATCCATCCATCTTGCCCTTGGTCAGCCCCTCTTCGTTTTTCCCTTCCATTTTCCCCAGCATCATTGTTTTCTCTAAGGTTTCCTGTTTTCTCATGATGTGGCCAAAGTACTTCATCTTTGCCTCTACTATCCTTCTCTCCAATGAGCAGTCGGGTATATAAATAAAGGTAACTGTACTTAATTGGAAAATCTGGGGGGAATCCGAAATATGAAATACTTCTGATCCCACACATTTTGGATGAGGAATAGTCAACCAGAGACCTCATCACATTAGAGAATGAATCAGGTTTAAATCTGACTACTGCCTCCTGCAGAATTCTGGGTTTTGTAGTTTAATGAGGCTGTTAAGGGCCTGCCTCCCCCAGAATTTTGCAGGAATCAGTAGTCAGATTTAAACTGGATTCATTCTCTAGTGTGATGACGTTATTGTTGAAGTCTCTCCCCGGCTCATCACCATTTCATATGTGTTTCCTATTTGCACACATATATGCCTCCCTTTTCTTGCTTATAGCGTCATGTTGTGGCCATGAGTACAAAAGAGCTGCTTAGCTTAAACACTCTGATGAAAACTCCTCCTACAATGGGCAATATTAGCCTTTCATTGTTCCTGTGTGAAGGTTCCACTGAAAAGACACCCCATAGGTGATTTCACTAATTATATATGCAGCATCTCTTTGCATTTTGACTTCAGTGCAAATGTTTATAATGTGTCTGCTTGATTTTAATATCCCAAGACATTGTGTTATGAGGTTGAGAATTGTGTTTTGACTATTCATAGTTTCTCTCTTGCTGTGCATTTTACCTTTCATTGGCATAAACTGAATTATATATAAACTCCTATTCTTCTCCCTATCTTTGTATTTACTGCTCACCTTCTGAGAATTTTTTTAACCATTAGCAGTTGTTATGCTCTTGTTAAGAAAGCATTCCAGGCATGTTTGTACCTAGCAATGTATCCAGTAAAGCCTTGAACGCAAGGATAATGTGACAGTTTTTTAAACAAGATTGCTCCCCCTTCTGTGTAATAGGCTATGAATTATTTGTGTAGGGAAATGTTTTTATTACATTTATTCATCAGGTCTGCTTTAATTCTCTGCAGTCCTTCTGGACTGCATTGTGCTGCACAGTACTGGCAATTGTTAGCAGAAACCTTTCTGTTATCGAGGGATATGTGTGTATTTATTGATATATTACATTTGTACCCTGCCTTGATGCTAATAAATGACCATCCGTTCAGCCAGCAGTGGCAAAATCAAATAAACATATAAAGTTGTTATAAACATATAATGGTTTAATAGATGAACAGCACAATTCAAAAATGTGTTTGTAAAAATAATACAGTGTACAAAACAATAAAAATACCACCTTTAGCAACCATGCAGCTAAGAAGCCAAAAACCTGTCTAAATAGAAGGGTATTTGTTTGTATGCCATCCTTAACCTTACCCTAGAATTCTCATGTGAATTGTTCATATGTCTGCTTGTTTAAAAATGAGATTTTGAGTCTTGACCTTGACATCAAGACCACCTGCATAAAAATGTTATTGCAAACACTGGGATAACACTTCCCGAGGCTGCAAAATCTGGAGGGCAGAGATATCCATATTAGCTGCATATCCTCTCTTCTTCCATGTATCAGGTGATGCTTATGTTTTTATATGGGGTTCATACTATGTTAGATATATTTCTCAGCAGGTGGTGGAAAGCACCAGTACAACACTTCTAGGCATACATGTTGCTAGTTCAAACTACAGTAGACCTATTGAATTGATGGGGTTAATATAAATGTGGACTTATTCTCAATTTACTCTTGTTGGGAGTAACAATATGACTAAGGGCTTTGTTAAGTAATGTGGTAATAATAAAAATTACCACATTACTTAACAGAGGAGGTTGTGACAGCGGTCAGCCTGGACAGCTTCAAGGCAGGATTAGACAGATTCATGGATACCAAGGGAATCAGTAGCTACTGAAATGGACATCCAAGTGCCACCTCTGTGTTGATGGAGGCAGGCAGGATTTCCCCGGTACTGGTTGTGGGGGTCGGAAGCAGGCAGGGTTTTGCCCTCCCTTCTGCTCGAGATCCCCGTGTACAACTGGGGGCCACTGTGTGATACAGAATGCTGGACTAGATGGGCTGAGGTCCGATTCAGCATGGCTCTTCTTATGTTCTTATGTTCTTATGAGTCCCCCCACCCATCATTTCAACTGACAGTGTCTCCTCGCAATGCTCCAAATCATCCTAAGTTTAAAACATCAAGCAGGATGTTGTCATGAGATGAGATCCTCCAATGGTTAAATTTGGTGCATTGCCATTATTATTTTATAAGCCAGGCCTGGACTAGAATTGCCTAGAGAGGAGTGAATCATATGTTTTAGATTTATGTCACTTTCATAGATGTTGATACCATTT
Source organism: Anolis apletophallus (assembly GCA_030556195.1). Classification (NCBI taxonomy): domain Eukaryota; kingdom Metazoa; phylum Chordata; class Lepidosauria; order Squamata; family Anolidae; genus Anolis; species Anolis apletophallus. The sequence continues at coordinate 126,792,582 of JARBWK010000002.1, forward strand.
CCAACCCACAGGAGTTTATTTTTTTAAAAAAAGTTTTGCATTTAAATATGTACTTAAAACTATTTTGAAATACATTTTTCTCAGTATGTGCATTTTAAAATATTCTGATACTTCTTTTCCTTTTGACCTGAGAATTGCTTCAGACCTATGAAGTGTAAAAGAAAGTGGAAAAATAAATTATAATCTACCCATTGGTCCAAGGACTTTGTGAATCAAGCCAATTTATATTGAAATAGGCAAAAATACATTCATCTAGCAATTGAAATCTCTTTTTCTCTCTCTCTTTTTCTCACAAATGTATCCACACTGTCCCTCTTTTAAGGATGAGAAGTCTTCTAACAATATCAGCACAAATACTTTCCTACCTTAGCTATAAATATATGTATAGGGAACCTTTAGTATCTGGTGGAATTTCATTCCAGAAGTAGAAGTCAAAACCAAAATCTGTGTCCCCAAATGGCATTCCTTATATAAAATGATGAACAACTGAAATGAGTGCCTCAAGGAATCTGAGGATCTGTGAAATGGAAGGAGGCTACAGAAGTACCGTACACATTGGCATAGTGCTTGCGGTGTGGCAAAATCAAGAACTGCTTTTCAGCCCCCACCCACCACCCCCGGTCCATATTTTTGTGGTTGATTGGACATTTGGATGAAAAAGCCATGGATATGGAGAGCCAACTACATGATTGTTAAAAAAATGTTATTTTAGGGGGAGTATAATTAATTTTCATACTTCCTGTAAAGTCTCCTTTCAAATATTCATCCAGAAAGGAGATTTAGCAGGGAAGATCAGCCAGTTTAAGCCAGTGGTTCTCAACCAGCCCACAACTCCTAGAAATCTCAGCCAGTTTACCAGCTGTTAGGATGTCTGGGAGTTGAAGGCCAAAACATCTGAGGACCTACAGGTTGAGAACCACTGGCTTAAGCTAAGGGACCATTTCACACCCCATTTCAGCTTTGCATCTTCAATGTGTAGGAAAAATAGTGATAATTTTCCTATGAACTGAAGCCAGAGAGGCATGATTTCCAATGGTGAAAAGAACAGGAGGGCTACTCTTTCAAATTCATTGTTTTCTCGACAGTTAATTTCCAGCTTTCCCTTCCTTGGCAAGAATTGCATATCTAATTTCTGTTACATATATGGGCCTAAAATCCAGGTGTGAGCTCTGGGAACAGTGGTATTTGGGGGAGAGGAGTGTGTGCATTGAACCTAGAAAGTGGGAGCAAAGATATTTCCCCACTCAAAACCATATTGCTCCAAATTGTAAGGAGAAGAAAACCTAGCATTTATATGTTCAAACTAGCAGGATTGAGATCACACAATTAAGACAGATGAATGAATTCATTTGTTATATATTATATATTTTAAAGACATATAATCACAACAAAATCATATTGTGGTATATAAAGAATGCAGACTAGTTGAAGTAACAGTAAACACGAAATATAAATTAAAGCACTGAGAAGAAAATGGGAAAATCAGTTCTGTAGAAAAATAATCTCTATTTAGATAAAGTGGGTTTTTTTTTTCTATACTTGGGGATGGATGCCTGCCATAATTTGTTCTCTTTTCCCGAAAAGGCACAGAAAACAAGAAAGGTATGTTCTGAGGTCCAGAATAGTTTCTAAGACACATTGATGTTGATTTTGTGTTAGAGGTATATCCCTTCCCAAAGTGGACAAGACAGCCCAATTCTCTCCAGTCTTCTCAAATGCAATTCTTTCCCCACTGATAGCCATTCTGCTGCTTAGAATTAAGTGTGTCTGTGGAGCTGCTGATACATAGGACTGCAATATGACTTGAAAATGAACAGCAATCAGACAAGGACACTCCAGAGAAATATGTTAACCTTGCCGTCAAATCTTTCTGTGTTTTGAAGGACCCGGAAATTCTGTCAGCAAGCTGGTAGATTAGAGAGTCCCAAATAATATTTATTTAGACATGAGCTCTCTCTGTAGAGAAGGTAAGGAGGGCTTGGAGCTGGGTAATGAACACCAGCACAAAATGCTTTCCTTTCCATTTGTCATTTAACACTTCAGTGGACTTCAGCTTTTGGGATTCAAGCACTGTACAGTGATATCCGGGTAGCGTCATGGCACTTTATTAGCTCTAGTGTAATCTTTCATGCTGTCTGTAGGCTTATCCAGCTGGTAAAATGCTGTAGCTTTGAAATGAGTTCTGCTGCTTAGCATTTAATATTCTCCTCTTTTGCTCTGCAATTAGCTTTCCTAATGCAATTTAATCTATCTGAAACATTTCTTGAAAATCATGGCGGTAAACATGATTTCAAACCAAGCTAAATCTCTTGAACTTTTCCTCAACGTTAATTTCAAATGCCAGCAGGGCACCAACTGCTGCGAAAATTAATGAATGAGCAACAGCAGATTGTCTTTCATATTCATTTGAATGATTTTGGACTTGGAGAGCATTTATGAGCAACAAAAATAATGCAAACGAGACTGAAGAGACAAGCATTTAGCTGCTGCTTAGGCTGCTAAAGACAAAAGACACCTACCCTCCAGTACTGAGGCTGAAGACAGCTTTCAGGGTTTTTTTTGTGAAAGAGCTTTTAAATGTCTTGGGGTTCACCACCTTCCAATACATTGCTTTTGGATATAGGTGATGCTGTTTAAGTCACATCAGAATCCATGCTTGATATATGATTTTTATTATTAGCATATACCAGTGATGAGGAACATGTTGTACCCCTCCTTGAGGTGTGAGCAGAGGTGGGTAATAAATACATCATCATCATTATTTGAAACACAACAGGATGAGTACACAGCAAACAAGATCACTATGCTGGTTGTTGCATTGGATCATACGTCGGACACTTCCCAAGTGTTTAGGACTGTGTGATGTATCGGTGAATAATACATGCAGATCCCAGTAGGGTGGCCTTTTCAGCTGACAGATGGTAATTTTGTCAGTGCCGATTGTGTTTAAGTGCAGGCCAAGATCTTTAGGTACTGCACTGAGTGTGCTGGTCACCACTGGGATCACCTTTACTGACTTGTGCCAGAGTCTTTGCATCTGAGGTCCCTCAATAATAGTAATAATAATAATAATGCCACTTTGAGTCTCCTTTGGAGGAGATAAAGTAGGGTAGAAATAAATATAATACAATTATTATTATTATTCCTTGCAAGAGTTCCAGATTACAACTTCTATAAACCCACACTAGATACAATTAGCTGATCAAAACATCTGGATGACAAAGGTTCCCTGTCCCTGGTCGGTTGTGCAAAGAAGAAGAAATGTCAGGATTTGTTTTTTCTTGAGTGATGTTCTTTTGATGTCAATTTCTGTTCAAATCAAGAAAGTTTTCTTTCTGTTGATGCCCACTGATGACAGACATCTGAGGGTTGTGAAGCATAGCTTATATAGCCAGAAGTAAATATATTTGGAAAGGAGGGAGAGAGATAGGGCACTACTAGCAGTTGAAATGATTACCACTGAAGTTCAGAATCCTCTTCTGGGAAAATTGTATCAGAAAACAAATCTCAGCAGACTGCCAAGATTCATTGAACAAAAATCATAGAACCGTAAAAGTTGGAAGAGACCACAAGAGCACCCAGTTCAATCTCCCATTCTGCCATGCAGGAACACAGAATCAAAGCACCCCCAACAGATGGCCATCCAGCCAATGCTTAAAACCCACCAGAGAAGGGGACTCTACCACACTCCACGGTAGTAGTACATTCTACTGCTGAACAGCTCTTGAAGTGTTCCTAATGATTAGGCGGAATCTATGTTCATGCAATTTGAATCCATTGCTCCAATTTCTAGTCTCCAGAGTAGCAGAAAACAAGCCTCCTCCTCAATGTGACATCCTTTCAAACATTTAAATATAGCAATCAGGTCCCTCCTCAGCCCCCTTTTCTCCAAGATAAACATGCCCAACTGCCTAGATTTCACAAGGAGACTTGTGGAGCACATGAAGAACTGGACCAAAGCTTTTGTTTCTTGAGGAAAGTGACACAAATGACTTTATCATATACCTAGAATCCATTGAGGATACGATTTATTATGGAGCTCTTTCCACAATGCAGGGGAACTTCCTGTCAGCTCTGTTGAGAAAATTTCTGAAACAGTAAAAAAAAGGGATGGGGACAAAAACATTAAGAGAATATTTTCTGGACTCAGGAACAGAATATAACTGGAGAAGACACCCAAAAACATGTGGCATAGGAGCTGTCAAATTTCTCTGGGTTGAATCGCTTCAGTGAAATTGAGTAAGGGGCATTCCTATGGACAGTCTGCTACCAAGCACCGAGATTTCTCTCCCAAAATCCTGCTTCATGATCCTGGCATTGTAATTTTTTAAAAGCAGTTTTTTCTTAAGTGGTGTTTGGTTTAATATCAGCTGCTTGAGTGTACTATAGAGTTGCTGGATCAGAGGGGTGTTGGAATTATCAATCTCACCCACATTTATTTCCTGCAAAGCGACCTCCTCAGGTTCAGAGGTGTATTGCATCCTAATTGTACCTTATTTAAATATGAATATAAGGTATTGTGTTTGTCCACCATGCCAGATGCCCTTTCCCAAAGAGCACATGTTGTAAGGCTATAAAAGGGAGATGCCTTCCTTTTGTTCCTTCCCTCTTTTCCTCTTCCTCCTTCTGTGCACCTTTGCTCCTATGTAACCTTTACAGGGAGAGAGGCCCATGCACCATATTGGAGTCTCACCAACTGATGTTTACCTGTATGATATTTCATATCATGCCAGCTTTTGATTGTAAGTAAACTATTTTAACTTTAACTCTGTGTCTGGACCAATTATTTGCATGCATGCCTTTTTAAAGGGAGCAGGAGGGAGGCTGTGTATATTTTTGGTGGTCTAAACTTTTATCCAAGCCCAGGCATATTCTCTATCCAGCTCTATTCCCCAGAACTTCTAGCTGTGCACACACAGAGATGGTCTATAATAGGCCTGCATCAATTGGTGTTCTAACAATCAGCAATTGTGCCAAATATATCATTTTTCTATTAGGTTATGCGATATTTCTATTAAGGGGAAAGTCAGTTTCCCCCTCAAGTGGTGTCTGGTTTAAGATCAGCTTCTTGAGTCTACTCTAGAGTAATGAGATCCAAGGGAAAAGTCAAGTATCCCATAAGCTTTTCTCCCAGTGTTTTTTCTTTTAAAAATGGAATGGGTGGGGACTAGCTTGGTTTGTGGGATAAATCTGAAAACTGATAATTTTGGTAAAACTGGCAAGATAATTCGACATCTGGAGAGGAATGAGAAATGGAAGTATATATATTTAATGCTATGGGACATAACACCATGGTAATATTATGCTCTCTCCCTCCACTGTGGGATAGAGTCCAAAGTTACCTTCTCTTCCAGCTCCACTGATTTCTGCAGGAAGATTTTTTATTGTACTACTAGCTGAATTTTGTTTCAATGTTGGAAACAGAGCAACATTTTCCATGGTGCTGGAGGATATAGTGATGGCTTAGGAGCACAAAACAGCTCTCTCCATTGCCCATCTTTGAACAATGTCTTCTACTTAAGATGCTTGTTTTGCTCTGCTTAAGGATAAAGCTGTTCCTGGACAAAGTGGACGTTGGAGGGCTAGTTACCACTGTTCTCAGAACATAACTGAATAATAGCCAAAACTTGCCTTATAGCCTTTTAAATCCAACTGAAAAGAATTATCTAACGCCTCTGGAGACAGCTCATATTATGTTTGAACAAATTCAGCAGGAATACAGCTCAAAACACATTTGAAATACTTAAAATGTTTTGTTCCATCATTAACAGCAGCTAAAAACAAGTTTGGGGTTGGGGAGAATCCAGCCGGTTGTGGCCATTAAAATACATTCCATTTTTCAGCCAACCGATTGAATCAGCTCTGGAAACATCTCAAATAATGAGATGTTTAGTAGCAAATAATTTTCTCTTCAGCTTGCTCCGATAAACATACGCCACACACATATGGAGAAGTGGAGACTAATTGTATTTGGAAAATGTTTCTGCTCTGGTTTCTGATGCTGCACACCAAATGGCAACAACACTGAATAATCTTAAAAGAGGAAAAGCAAGAAAAGGCTGGAGTGCATTGCTGAGATGAAAGGATTCACAATTTTCTTCCTGGCTTGCACTTACTGCCTAATGGACATAAACACCAGTAGTACCACAGGATGATGAGATGTGAGTAGGCAATACTGTTTAATGGATAGAAATTAGCTGAAGGTTCAAGTGCCTCTTTAAAAGATGGGACATAAAGCCACTTATAAGATGTGATCTTACAGAAAAGTCTTTGTAATTCAGCTACATCTCTTGCACTATCTCTGTTCATAAATGGGCAGTGAATTGTTCCCCTCCCTCTCTGCTTTATGCAGGCAGTTATCTTTCACCTTCTTTTCCTGCTTCTCCTTTTCTATGTATCCCCCAAGGACAGGCAAGGTCTTCAATTGTGTCATTTTTCATCACTCTGCTAGATAAATTGTGACATCCTTAGTCTCCATTTGTTGTCAGATACCAAAGCTGTTGGAGCCAT